>BRZM01000019.1:7098459-7682352 GCA_033238685.1 Lates japonicus | reverse complement strand
TGTGTGGGAGAAACGGTTTAGAAACCATATACTTCTATTAAAATAGCTTCTACTTATTCATCTGAGATTTTTTCATTTTCACTGCAGGGTAGATGAAAGCTAAATGCTCTGAGGGCAGTTCCAAAGTTTACATGCCTCCTGTTTATACTCTGTCCTACATTTCCTCTTTCTATATATATTGTTATGCTTTAACCCTCCTTCCTTCTTTCACCTCACACACACACAAAAGGCTACACAGAACAGTAGACAAGTTTGTGCATATATAAAGTGACACTCACACACCAACATCCCACGTGGATGTCTTGTGTTTGAGAAGTGTGTGTGAGTGTGTGTATTTAAGTGACTGAATGCCTCATGCAGTGGCAATGATGCTAAAGCCATAATAGTTGTCATCAGTATAGCCAGGCAGGCCTTGACCTCAGGAAATTATAGGCTGGCTGGAACGATATGTGCTCTCAACTGCTCCATTCAATAAGCACTATATCACACGCACACATGCACACACACACAAAGACAGACGCACACGCACATTCTCATTTTGCTGCGCTTCATTCTTTCTCTTCTTTCTTACTCACAGATATAGACACATAAGGCCTAAGATTTACAATAAAATAAAATCACATACAACAATGACTCATACACCTTTTTCATCTCTCTCTCTTCACATGCTGAAAATTTAGTTCCTTTAGTTTAAGCAACAATATGCATTGACTGCCCTTTCAACCAGAACAATTGCTTGGACCAAGGCAAGAGCTGCAGACAAAGTTCAGAGTATATCTGTGTTTTCTATTGTTTCTACTCTAACCCATACATCAGAAAACAAAATGTTTGGTGTGAGAGGATGATCTTATTGTATAATATTTGTGTGCGTTGCTACAGCTATAACTACATATCTGACATGCAGGTCTTGTTGTTGCTGGTGTATGGTCACTGTGTGGGTTTGGATCATTTGGTATGTGTCTGAGTTCATAAAATAATTATATGTAATATTGAAACATATATGGCAATATTAATTGTGAATATAACTACTGTAAGTAAACCAAAACAATTTAGTCAGGTAAGATCAATGTATATATAAACAAAATGTATATAAATATGTATATGTATCTTATTTTACAGTATTACCACCTCCCCTTCCCTAGTCTGGATAAACTAGAGCTAGACTGATAAATATGGCAGCTTATTAGAAATAAGCTGTATTATATCAGGGTATACACTGATCAGCCACAACATTAAAACCACTTGACTAATATTGTGTAGGTCCCCCTGGTGCCACCAAAACAGCTCTGACCCATTTGAGCATGGACACAGGACCTCTGGGGGTGTCCTGTGGTGTCTGGGAATGTGTCATTGGCAGTGAATCTGGGTCCTGTGGGTTGTGGGATGGGACCTCCATGATCTGGCTTGTTCCGGTGCATCCCACAGATGCTTGATCAGACTGGGATCTGGGGAGTTTGGAGACCAGGTCAATGTTTTGGGCCCTTTGTCGTGTTTGTTGAGCCATTTCTGAGCACTTTTTGTGATGTAGCAGGGCGCACTGTCCTGCTGGGGGAAGCCCCTGCCATTGGGGAGTGTCTGTAACAATGTAGGTGGGTGGTGCATGTCAAGTAACATCCAGATAAATGCCAGGACCCAAGGTTTCCCAGCAGAAAAAGGGATCATCAGTGTTATTCACTTTATCTGTTGTTGTTTTAATGTTGTGACTGATCTGTGTATATTAAAAATGAAAAATTGCTGTCCAGAATGCTGAAAAAATAGAAAGATAAATCAGAAGCAGTAATGCTGTTTCTCTACCAGAGAGGATATAAAAATGATGTAAAAATAAAATGAATGATCTCAGGCAAGGGGACGGTAGGCAAGCAGCCTAATTGTTTTTGTAACATGAATCGGTAAGATTTATGTGAAACATTCAGCATTTTAAGCAACAAACTGATACCACTGCTTACACCCTTCACTACATGTTTCCCTCTCTCAGTCTCTCAGGGTCAGACAGGTAAATTACCTCTTGTTAGTGATGATTGGGACTCTCCAGCCTTTGACCTGGCTCAGCTCAGTATCTGACACATCTATCTGCAGAGGTAGCTTGGGAACCCACACAGTGAGCTGCAGCTGAGCAGACAGGTGCAGGTAGGTGAAGTTGACTGCCAAAGACTGCCGACCACGCATTTCTTTACCGTTCACCAAGACCTGGTCACAGTTTGGGGATACCTGAACAAACAAAAAGAGCAAAAGAGGAGAAATTGAGTTGGGTTGAGCTGAGGATAACATGCATGCAGAGTTTGACATTTTTAACTGACCTTAAACAGACCTAAGTCAGTGATTTCCTCAGAAACAGATGCAGCCTGGTTTGTGCATTCCTTGAGAACAGCCTGGAGCAAGTTTTCATCAGAACATTTGTGCTCTTGCAGCAAATGAGATATTTTGTCGCTGATTGCTTACATTTTTATTCATCTTGTAAAGTACTTTGGAACACTGTTTTGCAAAGTGCCCTATAAAGAAAGGTTAATAACATGCCTCTGTGGCTTCTTCCCACCAGATTGGTGGCATTTTGGGTTTGTGCAAACCCAGCGAGCTCTTGTCACCTCCACCAATCTGGAGCAATGTGTTAAATGTGCAACATGCAACATTCTAAAACCAGTAAATCACATTAATTTTAAGACGTTAGTATAATGACTTTGAACACATGACACCACCCACGAGACTGCGTTTTAAATTGTGTGTCAACAGTTCTAAGTGCAGATCTGTTGTAAAATAGGAAAAGGGCTAAAGATCAAGCAGAAACATTTTCTTTGGAGAGAAATTGCAAAATAAAATTATGGTCTTACAGTTGACAACACTGGTATTAACATTGGCAGTCTGGTATAAGTTAGAGACAGATATTTAAACTATGGTCTCATTTTCATAGTTATCAGTATAGAGTCACTCTAAATTGCCTGTAGGTGTGAATGTGAGTGTGAATGGTTGTTTGTCTATATATGCTGGCCCTGCGATGAACTGGCACTCTGTCCAGGGTGTGACCCGCCTCTCACCCAGTGTCAGCTGGGATAAGTTCCAGCCACCCCATGACCCTTAAGGATGAGAGGTATAGATAATGGATGGAATTTAGAGTCACAAATTATTATTTCATTTACTTTATATGTTTAACAATACACTATATTACATGTTTAACATGAGGCAGCCACAGTTCAGCTAACTTTGTCTACAGTGATGGAAAGTAACTAGGTATATTTACTCAAGAACTGCACTTGAGTACAATTTTCAGGTACCTGTAGTGTAATGAATATAAATTTGTTCAGTATAACTTTGCTTTTTTCTTCTTTCCTGCCCCATTGATCATCATGACCTCTCAGATTTATCAGGTGAGGATGGGGCCTCGGGCTAGAAAGCACTGTGTCATGGCCCCCTCCTCACTCTTCCAGCTACCCCCCCCCCCCCCCCCCCGGGTTTTCCCCTTGTGTGTTGCGTGTGTCTCTTTCCCCCTCCCTTCTGTGTGGATTGCTTCCCTTGAGTTTTTTGATTGAGCCTAAATAAATCTTTGTCTTTCCCTGTGCCTAGTGCCTGTGTTCTCTTCATCAGCACCAGTGCTGCAGCCCGTCCCTGCAGGGAAGAGCCAGTGATCCTCTGCTCCCGCTGGTCAGCCCACGCTGGGGAGGCCGGTCCCTTGCCTCCTCTCCTCTTCATCGCGGGAAGCCCACCCATTCCAGTCTTCGCCCCTCCAGCGTCCCCCCTCTCTCTCCCAGCCTGCTGCCTTACTCACCCTCTAGCCTAGTCTGTGTGTGTTCAAGTAAAATCTGCCTAACAAGCCACCATCTTCTGTGTTCAAGTGTTTGTGTCTGCTTTGTGGTCCAGCTGAATATACAAGCTGCATGTGACACACTGGACTACATTACCTACTGTAACTGTATATAAAGTAATTCAAACTAGACATACATTGATCAGCTACAACAATAAAAAGCTTCTTACACTGTGGTGTATTAGTATTAACAGTAATAATGTCCAGTCTAGCCGGCACTTATGTCTTCTAGGAAATGTGTTTGCTGCTGTATTTTAGTCGTATTTTCTAGGAGATTTCTAAGAGACAGGGCTGTGATGTCATATATTATAATAAATAAGTCATGAAGACATTTTCTGTAGAATAAGCCCCCCCCCCCTTTTTTTTACTTTCACTATATTTTGCTGATAATTTATCTCTACTTTTGATTAATTGATTTTGTATGCAAGACTTGTATTGGGGTAATTTTACATTGTTGTATTTGTACTTCTCTGTAAGTAAAGGATCTAAAACTTGTTTCACCACTGTTTGTCTGACACAGCAGTGTCTGACCGTCAGTTTTGATGCCTTACATGTATAATTCTGTCAATCCAGTCATAAACAGTACTCTGTTCCTCCTCTAACATTCAAACTATTGAAAATGATAAATAAAACAGTGGATCTTTGAATTTTAAAACACTGTAAAGACTTTGCTGTCTCTAGTGTTCATATGATGCCTACAGAGACACAGTTTATCAGACAAACAAACACTCTGATGATTAATTTTAGAATTATTCACTCCATGAGCATCGTAACTTGAAATACAGATTTGTTATTACCAAATAACTGTGTCTGTCTGAGCATAAAAACATCCTTATGTTTACTTCTCAATTTTCAAGGCAGTCGAGTCTGTGGAAAATCTTAAAGTCCCTAAGAGCACAATTACACATTTTCTGTGTCCATAATTATAGAAATGTAGATATCTAGGTTTCTGACAGTATTATTTGAATTAAATTGATACCAAAGTGCAAAAAATGTGTGTAGACAGTGGATTATTATGGTTGTATTTCAGAAAGTGGACAGCACATTTACAGACAATGTGACAGGCAGAACAATGGAAAGGCCTGGATTTTAGTCAGTTTCATTTTCACACTTCTCACTTGTCTGACTGTGTGACTGATTGGGTTGATGTTCTTTGGACAAATCATCCCACATGTTTTATCAACAATGAATTCATACAAGGAGGAAACCAATCTTAACCCAGTGAGGGTATAATACGATGGGGGGCAATATACGCATGTATACAGTGATTTATATAATCAGGATTCACATATGATACTGCACCTGTCTAACAACATTACTACTGATAGTTGCATTAGCAAAAATACTAATAAATAGGACAAATCAGTGCTTACAAAAACTAGTTTTCCTGTTGATAGCAAACAACTTTTTTTCAATCTCTTAGTGATGGAGCCATGGTTTAGAAATTATGAAATAAAAGGAAAGACTAGAGGAAGCCCTCTAAATATAAAGAGGACACAGCTATAATAAGAGTAAATATTAAATACCTGCAAAATTGTGTCAAATATATTTATTGTCATTCCATTTCTCTGCTCCTCCCCCTCAATTTCAGATTCTTTTTTTATCTTCACAGCCATTCACCCATTCCTGGCATGTATATACCTTCTCATCCAACACTTTCTTTACCCTAAACTTATCCTCCCTCTTATTCCCTTTTTATCTCTCTCTCACTCTTTCACCTCTCCACGCTACACTTACCCCACACACTTCATTCTTTCTCCCTACCCTTTTTCATTCTTAGCTTTACATTGAACATGCACTCCTTTTGTCAGAATTTGTCTGTCTCTTTTAATCTGACTCTCACTGCCTGTCTATCTCTCCTTTTCCCACCTTATTTTGCAAAACTGCCATTCGTTCCACTCAGTCCTACTCCATATTAATTCTATTGCCCTGTTTTTAAATGTACGAGGTATGGCTATTAAAAAATGAGACTAATGTTGTAAACCAATTTTATTGAACATAAACATTTTTCAATCTCTTTTTCTTTCAATATGCTCCTCTTCTGCATCAACACACCGCTGCATTCGGGTCTTACACAGATCAAAGCAGTGCAGTAGGTCTTCTTTGAACAGTTGTCGCAGAACCATGGTTTTATCCTCATAAGCGCAGTCTCATTATTTAATAGCCATACCTCATATGTATGTATTTTGAACATCAATTTACTGGGGTAGAGCTCCCTGGTGTGTATGCTCCTTCATATTCATCTAGTCGTACACATTCATAACAGACATCACTAGTCTTCCATCTTTTGTCTCAATCTCATTCATTGACAATTGCTGATGGTGCGTTGCTGCTTTTTTTGGAACCAAAAACCATGCTTTGTTCTCTGTATGCTTTCTGTGAATTGGGGTTTTAGCGACATGGGGACCCAAGATGTTTCAGTGTTGAAAACAGTATTAAGATAACAGTATTTTGAGATTTTTATATTATTTTCAAACAGTATTTAGCCTCTTTTACCTGGTTGTTTTAGTTCTCTAGTCTGCACAGTTTCTCTGTGGTCTTACTGCTGTTAAATCCCCTGTAGGCGGACGTTTCCAGACCCAGATATTTTTCTCAGGATTTAGTGGAAATGAAAACAGTGCCAATGCTAGAGTGAATATTGGACTAGCATTCATCAGATCAAAAATATGACTCTAATGGGAAACTCTGTGTCTGTTGGATGTATAACACACAGAGTGAAATGAATTTTTACCTTGGGTTATATGCAAAAATTTGACCTGTGGAACTTTTATGTTTATTCACTTCAAACAGACTCTTCCTGCCAGCTTTCCTGTTCAACTTACCAGATAACATTAGCTAACATTTTTGGCTTGGCATTATGTAATACTTCAACAAGCATGTAAAGAGTAAAAGAGTAAAATACATATGTCAAAGAGAAGTTCATCACTCACCAACTTATCTGGTTCTACAGCCATTAAGCAAAAACAATTGAATAGTAAAATACTGACTTCAGGTTTTGCATCAGCTTTTGGCTAATTATTTCTGTGCTTGGAATCAAGCTCAGGACAGGGAATTTCCTATTTTCATGATAAACACAAACATCAACACACAGGACCAACACACAGTTTGTGTGGTATGACATTTTTTCTGGCTTACTTAAGAAACTCTTTGATCTCAAAAGAGGTTAACATTTTGTACATCAGAGCTAAACCGTTTCCTCTCTATCTCCTCTCACCTTTTAATTTCTTTCAATGTTACTTTCTTCTTTTGGCTTCCGCTACCCTAACATAAAAGGAAAGGTGCCCAACCCTTCTCCTCTCTGCATCCTCTTTTCAATTTCTCTTTTTTTCTCTCCCTTTAACTTTCTTTACATCTCCCTCAACATCCACTATTTCCCTCTCTTGACCCCCTCTTTTTCTTTTGTCTCCGCCCCGCCCTCCCCCCTCATCGCCCAGTCTCCCTCTTCATCTTCCTCTCTCTGAAACCTGATTTACCGCTTGTTAACATCAAAGGGATGTTAGACTGTTGGTGCCTCAAACTATTTCTCCAAATCATTTTTATATTCCAGGTGTAAATCAGTGTGAAAACTGCACTTGGTTAGTGTGGCAGGGTTCAGTTTCCAATGAAGGTATAAGACAGCAGAAGTCAGAGGAATGCACAATGGTTCTGCTTGAACTCCCTCTGTAGCCATTGTTCAAGTCTGTAATTTTTACCACAGGTTTGCTGAATTACTTCTGCTCTATGGCTGAATGCCCTGAAGGAACATTTAAGAAAAATCAAGTTTTAGTTCATTTTGTCAGCATTTGGAAAGTTTCCTAGTTCAGAAACTGTTTACAAAATACTAATGTAATTCCACCGCACAGATGATGATTACATGATATATAACTCATGATTTTTGGTTTATACACAACAGTAATGTTGAAATGTACATATTGAGAAGGTTAACATTTTACTGTTTCTATCTATTTCTGTGTTCTCTATTTGCAAATTATGAAAAATATTACTCCTCCAGTGGCTAAAACCAATACTTTTGTAGTAACAATAGATAATATGACTATATATATTGTTAAAGATGAGGAGATGATAATGTTTGTAATATTTTATGACCTGGTGTCTTGTATTCATTCACACCTTTTTCTGTCATTAATTTATTGTTCTATCTACCTGCTCAGGGACTACAGGTAGAAATTAACAATTGCTAAAACCTGGCACAAGGCATCTCTCCTTATATACAAGCATAATGTTTTATTGTGCCCTCTCCCTGTTCAAATAAATAAATGCTGTGGAGCATTTTGGTATCTTTCAGCTTGTTGTTTTGGTTTTACCACCAACAATATTACTGTTTTGGTTCAGTATCACTGCTCTTATAGTGTAGTTTTTGACTGCAGCAGCTGTTTTCACTGAAAAAGCTCTAAAAACCCACTCTGTGCTACTTTGCAAGCACAGCATAGCTGACAGACAAAGCTAACTAGCTGGTGAAAACTGTGCAACATTTTGCAGTCTAAGAGATTTCTCTTAGGAGTTAATGGTAACCAAAAACAGTGATAGAAGGACTTTCATTTATAGGGTTGACAGAACAATGACACAAAATAAGTGCCAATGTATATGGTCTGTAAGCACGTCAAGCATCATCTGTGACGCGCACTAGATCTCATCCACTGTGTCATTATAGTGACCCTTCAGTTTGAATTTCATTTTAGGGAAAAGGAAGAAACCACAGGGAGCAAAATCCAGTGAGTGGGGTGGAGAACGACTATTGTGTTGGTGCAGCCAAAAACCTTGCAAAAGTATAAGAAAACAACAGGCACACTCTCATACATGCTGCATGTGCATTACCGTGCTGTGCCTCATTTGTTTGCAAGAAGAAGATTTGCATGCAATTCTTTCTACAGCAACAACAATTTGTTTAGAATCCAGAGCAGAGGAATTGTTGTGTTACTGACCACAGCTGATCAGCTGAGTGTCACTTGACAAGGGAAAATCAGAGGACTGGCAAGTGCAATGTAAAACACTAGAGAGGAGAATGTTGACCACCAAGCTTGTTGCCAAAATACCCATTCTCCAGAACACCAGTATATTAAATGACTCTCAGATAAATACTTCCCACCCCTTTTCTCCACCCTCAATTACATCCCCTCGCACTAAAAGTCCTTTCTACTTTTTCCCTTCTTATTTCTTCTGCTGCCACTGCAGGCCACAGTGTAACTGAATCATTCCACATTTTACTGCACTAAACACAAGTACAGTAATGTACACAGCAATGCCCTTATTGCTGGCAACAATCAGCTTTTTAAAACATTTTTTGGGGGCATTTTAAGCCTTTATTTTGATAGAGACAGTAGAGAGTGACATGAAACGTAGGGAAAGAAAGTATGGGTTCATGGTTCAAAGTAATTGTTATTTTTTCAAATTACTTGTCACTGCATCGAGAGGCTAAGAGCATCTGTGGTTTATTTTATTTTACATTTATTCACCTTGCTCAAAAATGAATTCCCTTGCTCTATGAGTCCTTGTTTTCTTGTGATCTCTAGACTGGAAACAGGGGGAAACGGTTAGCCTGCGTCACTCCAAATGGTCAAATACATCTGCCAACACCCCTAAAGCCTACAAATTAACACATTACATCTTATTTGTTTAATAGATACACAAACTTAAAAACAAGTTCTAGTTTTGTAGTTATGTATGACCAGAGCCAAGTTGCCATAATTTCCTTGGGTATTATTGTCGCTGTGTAGTTACAAGATGACCAGCAGAGGCTCCAGGAAGTCACTGTGTCACTGCTGCTTTTTAACTTCTTGGTGAGCCAGGCTAGCTGTTTCCCTCGACTTCCTGTCTTAAATGGGGGGAACAGCTAGCCTGACTCTGTCCAAATGTGACAAAACCATGTACCAGCTGTTCTAATGTTAAGTAATCAACATTTTATATCTTGTAGGTTTGACCTGTACAAAAAATGTAATGACAATTTCCCGTTTTACTAAGTTCCTCGCAACTCTCATATATCTCTTATTAAGACAGTGAATAGACTTATTTCCCAAAATGTCAAACTATCCCCTTAAAGTAATAAGTGGTTATCTTCTTTCTATCTTTCTCATAGTTGTTTTGGCCAAAATATAAATAGAAAACCAACAACACGTTAATGTTAGCAGAAAAGCATTTCTGAATAGAAGGCTTCATACATCAACTTTGTGCTCTGTTTCTGTCACAGAGGGTATTAGATTAAATTTTAATGGTTCCCAAAGAAAAACAGAGCAGAATAAAATAGGAACTTTAACAATAGACATTAGTTTGTCCCCATGGAGTCTGGAACAACTTCTAACTATGAGAGACCAGTCACATTCACTTTGGAGAGAGCAGGACACAAAAATTACATGAAGGTTTTAACTTCAAAAAGCTACATGAAATGTTGGTTAAAAAAGGATCCTGAAACTCTTAAAATAATAAACATGATTTCACCCTCAAAAATTCAATCTGCTATCACACATGCACACACAGACACACAGTAAGATGCACACGCATGCGCGCACACACACACACACACACACACACAAAGCTGACCACAACCACACAGACAAACACACAGATGCAATACCTGACACAGACACACACAGACTTAGAACAAGTATATTGGTGCTTTTGCAAGTAAACAGCTGAGTTGGAGGTTTGAGGACACTGAAGAATGGATTTAATCTCTCTGTTTCTAAGAAAGACAGAGAGAAAGAGAGAGAGAGAGCAGGACAAACAGGAGCGGGAACAAGAGGGAAAGCAAAAAAGGAAAAAAAACCTGAAGGAGAGCAAAGAAAAAGCAGTGACAAAAAGTAGCAGCGAGAAAGTAAAAGTGTGGATCTCAGCAGTTAGGACTTGTTGAAAACACAAAGGCCAGAAAAACTGTCTTCACCTTCATCAAATACCACAAACAACACCGCAACAGTTGTACAAACCTCCGAAAAACAATTGCTGAAAACTTTCCTTACTCCTCAGCAACAATTCAAGCACAGACAGAGAGCCTGACTGTTAAAAGTATGTTTTTTGGTAGAAAGTAGTGGCTGAGTCTGATTCTCATTTTTATGACTTTAAAAGAAAAGATGGACACACAGTCACATACACACAAAGAGAAGCCATAAAGGGAAAACACAACTAGCATTAAACTCTTAAGTGTCCTGTTGATAAGAAAGCAAGTTTGTGCTGCTGTTTTTGCACTTACTGTGTAATTCAGATGTAAAAAGAGGAGGTGAATGTTTTTTTTCCACTGCTTTAGTAAAACATAAAAATCTATAATCTTTTTTTTAATCACAAAAGCTGAAAAAAGACAATCAAATGCCCTTATTAGCCTCCAGGTTTTTCAGCATTTTTGTTAGTTCACATTTTAATTCTCCAAAATTGTGTTTCACCACAAGTACTTACTTTGACTTTTAATGATCTGCCTACACTCAAAGTAAGATATTATGCATGCAGGAACCTCTGACCCACAGACCTCAGCCTTGTTTCAGAGAAAATGACATGTTTTATTCGTGGCTTTTGTGTCGAGGTTAATTGATGTCTTGATATGATGTGCATGGACATGTAGCCGGTGTAACAATCCCACTTCTTATTGTGTGCTTGTCAAACCACTTGCTGCTGTTTTGGCACCATCCCCCAAAAGAATCTTTGCTCGTTCTTTGAATGTTCTTAAAAGGAATGGTCTTGTTGGCTGAGACGCACCTGCAGCTTGTGTTACATTATGCTAATTTGTTTCTACCACTGTCCCCACAAGGAATTTGTCTTTACTTTAAAAGATATTGCTGACCACCCGTGTGACTTTGTTTCTTGAAATAAAGTTGTATCAAATCCAGCTCCTTTTGGAACAGTGAGGAACAATGTATTGACTCCTACTGGTGACAGACCACTGTGTATTCACACTTGAGTTGTACAAAGTACGATTTCCTCATCCAAAGAAGTGTGACAATAGAACTTCTTCTGTTGAGAGTGAGCTTTTCCAAATATTGTATATTTAGTGTAAATTAGTGTATGAGGTCTATAATGAGTGTGGATTTTCTTTCACTGACTAAGCTGTCAGCTTTATTTACAGTATATTAGAGATGTCCTTACTGGTTTCAAACACTGCCACTGCTCATACAACTCATCTGGCCCACTGGCATGATAGGCTGGTTCATCTGAATTCAACTGCACGCTCAGTTGTCCAGCCATCATAAACACGCTATCAGTTTTACAAGTAGCCACTAATTAGCAACCACCCTAGTATCGGAAACTTTTCCATGCAGGAATCATGTTCTGTGACCTGTCTCACCAGGGAAAAAATTATGGTTTTGAAATGAAGACGTGTGTGAATTTTAGAGTACAAGCAAGTCCACCATCAGGCTGGTGACCTCTCAGTTAACTGCTGTTTTGTTGTGTTGGGCATGCAACACTGACCAACTGCACCTGTATGGTACATAAAACATAACCTTCAGAGGAAAGCAAGATATACTTCTGTCTTTATCATCACCAGCTAACAACATGTTAAGGTAACTGGTGTGGTGCAGTCACTGGCAGTCTAAGTCACTGACTGAACCAAGCGACACAGCATACACGTCTGTCTACAACAGCAACAAATAAACCAGGTGGGATGAATTTTTAACAAACTGAAAGAGGCTAGGATCTTATGGCTGTGTTCAGCTCTTAGTGGATGAGGGAAGTTTCTGCTCATCTGTCAAGTTCAAAGTGGTGCCTCGACAGACAGGATAATGAGACAGGAACTGGAGGGATGAGGTCTGGATCACATGATTATAGTTAAAGTTTTTAATACAGTAAGTTGCACCTTTGCTGCATCTTATTAGACAAACAATAACTGAGTGGCTCCAGGTCAGATCTCCCCAGATTGTGTTGAGCTCTTTCGCAATCTCTTAGTGTCTTTCCTGGTCTATGGCACAGCATAAACTAATACTCAGACTATGGAATGAGCTTTTAGCTTATTACACCCCTTTTCGTTCCTTCATCTACAGCCTACTCAGGAGTCCCAAAACTCAACCACCCACTCACCCCCATTTACCGGCGATCTCCCCAGGCTGAGTCATTTATTTAAATCCATATTTATCTTCCTTCAAGCTAAGTGATCTGTCTGAATTTACAGTTACTTCTCTCTCTGTCTTCCGTCTATCTCTTACTGTCTCAGATTTTCTCTATTAGTCTCTCTCAGATGTGTATTTTCTCAGTGCAACACCATCCATCCATCTCTCTGACTCTCAGATTTCATCTTGCAATCTTTTTCTCTGTGTATTTCACATTCTCCCTCCTTCCCTTCCTGCCCATTTCACTTGTTCTTTGCCTCAGGCAATCCAATCCATCTGACTTTAAGAATCATATCATCCAATCAGGGCCCACTCAGTAGACAGGGGCGGGCCCTGAGGGACAGACTAACCAACTCTCTGATGGGATTAGACCTCCCACCTGTCCGTCATTTAAGAAAGCTCACACTAGGCCAGTTGCCTCTGCACATAGTTTCATATGGCTGTCATTTAGGTATGGGGCTTTGCTTTCTGCAGACAAGTGCGTGCGTGCACACACACACACACATGCATGCACGCGCACCCATTAGAAGCCTGTAGCCTCCCATATTATTCTGATTTGACTTGAATAATAGACAGCTGATGGAGAGAGTGTGCACGCGCGCACACGCACACACACACACACACACACACACACACACAAATACACACAAGTTAGCAGCATATCACTGGGCTGTCATTTTGTATTTGGAAAAGGGGGAGTAAAATGTTCTCTAATGACCATTTGCACTCTGTTTTTCTCCACAATAAAAATGTCTAATCTAGAGAGAGAGAGTGAGAGAGAGAAAGAGAGAGAGAGAGAGAGAGAGAGAGAGAGTGAACAGAGAAATATAGACAAAAATATACAGTAATGGAATGAAGAATGGGAAATGAATATTATGAGATACTGAATAACGAAACAACCAGAGGGTGACGTGGCAAAAGCAACATGCAAAACATGAAAGATACAGGAAGTGTGAGAGAAATAATGGGATATACAAAGAGAAAAGAGAAAGGTAGAAGGCATGACTGAGATATGAACTGATGTAAGATGAATGATGGCTTTACATTTTACTGGGTGGGATATTTATTTTGAACTAGAGAAGCTGGAATGGAACTGACAAAATATGGAAAAATGTTAAAATTAGTTAAGTATTAAAGTTCTGGTGTTGGTTAATAAATTAAGCATGAAAAAGCAGGTTTACAGTTTTGACTACACTGGCTTATCTCTGACATGAAGACTGAGCTGATTTGTATATCCCTCTGGAAAAGTGTGTTAAGTAGCAAATGCTACAAGTTTTATGCCTCCAAATTAAGAGGCATAAAACTTGAATAAAATATTTTCTGACACTCCTGTCAGCAAGACAACATCATTGATCAACACCCCAATGGGTAAAAATCATTACGTGTCATGAAAATACGACAGATAGGCTTACAGCCACATACTGAACCTAACTGACATTTGAAGAGCTTGTTTGTAATTCCTTGGACAATTGGATAGAAAAAGGAAAATAAAACAAGTATGAGATAATGTTACACTTACAGTTAAACCACTATAATAAAAAAGAAAATTGCTCTACTGTATTTTTATATCTGGTATTTAACCACTGATATAACACATAGATTTATACTGTTATTTATTCCTGCAGCCTGTTATCATTACTATATCTCTCCTCGTGATGATGTACTACTGGGGTTGGTGCTGTGTTGGCATTTGGGAAATATAAATTCCATATCCCTGTAACTGTATCTGCTAGTCAATAGCAATGTAGCACAACAGCAATCAGAGGAAATGTAGAGGTGGCTTTTTTTCCTTATATCGATACTAGTGAATTTCTATATATATGAAGTCATTGGCGGCCTCCACCGGGTTAAATTTCACAGCCAGGTCAGATGATGCACATTCACCCATTCATATCAAATGACCAAGACAGGTTTGCCATTGCTGTTGCTGTTTTTTTGTTCCTTCTCTATTTTTGTTGCAGTAAACTATGATTTTTGTGCAAGCCTTCCAACTTTCTTTCTTTCCATCCCCTCTACTCTCTATCTTTCTCTAAAAAGACAATAAAAAAGTAGTTTATGAAATCTTTCTTTACTTCAAAGACTTTCTCTCTTTGACTCTTTGAGGTCTACAGGGCTTTAGGAAAAGGCAGGAGGGTTTTCTCCATGTGGGTTTGTATTTGTGTCTGTGTGCGTTGGGGGTAGTGTTTTTTTTTTTTTTCCTAGAAAGTACCCTGGCCCTATGTGAATTAGTATGCTTATTAGCATAGGGATATAAGTCAACACTGGCCCCAATATGTCTGTTTCTACGGCCCTATTGTGGCCTAGGTGTGTGTGAGTGTATGTGTGAGAGGGGTGCTTTCTTGAGTGTCTGCACTTCCAGAATATATTTTCCTGCATGAAGTTATACATGCAATATAAAATAGGCCCCTTTCTCTAAAACTTTGGAATGGAATCTGAAATGTATCTTGGTGCTGACTGGTGGGCTCTAAAAGAGATAGGTCTGATGTGAGTCACTGTCTATGTGCAGTGGAAAGGTTGAGACTGCAGGAAAGAAGCCATAGCAGCAGTCGGCCTAAAACTTGAATTGGCTACCAAACTTCCGTTTATAAGAAGATAAAATCTGCCTTGTTTCACTTCACTAGATGTTTACATATGAATGTCTGTTAAAATAATTCCCCTGCTAAAAAATACATTAATGATCAGCTGCCTGAAATGTAACCTGATGATGTAAGTCCACAGACTCAGTGGACTGAATCTATTCAGCTCAACATGGTGCTAATCATACTGGTGATTACCTGCTTGTACTGTGCTTGCTTTTGCCCTTTCAATTTTACACTACATGGTGTAATAACATTTAGTGAGTAAGGCATAAGTGGATGTAAACATCAGCGGTGTAATGCTGGCTAGGCCAAACACCCGACCTCTGTGAAAGTGGTTCAACAGCCTGGCCTTTCTAATGTTAATAGCCCTGCAGTTGAGGCCAACTGCTGGCTGTTAACAAGAGAACAGTGCAGTGGGAAATGCAGCTATACTGCAGTTGATTTAGACAATCTCTCTCCTGCGCTCTTTCTGTGTCTTTCCTCTTGTGTTTTTACTTCTCAACTTTTAAATAGGCTAAGTGTGAAAGGAGACGTGGTAAACATGACAAAGGAGGGCAGAGAGAGAAATGGCTAGAGAGCGAGGCAATTTAGAGACTAGAAACAGCATCAAACTGTTGAGGCATCTGATCAGGATGCCTCCTGCACTGCCTCCTCCCCGTGGAGCTATTCTGGGTACGTCCGACTGGGAGGAGACCCTGGGGCAGACCCAGAACACGCCGGAGAGATTATACATCCCAACCAGCGTGAGGCGACCTCAGGATCCCCCAGGAGGAGCTGGAGGACATGGCTGGGGAAAAAAGGACATCTGGGCTGCTCTGCTTTTCCTGTAACCTCAAACTGAACTGGATAAGTGGCTAACAGTATCAAAGGATGGATGTTTTACTGCACAAAAGGAGGAAGGAACACAATCCAGCAGCTTTTCTAATATTTCTTTTGTGTAAAGTTGACGTTTTATTGATGAAGAGTGACAAATGTAGCATCTTGAAATAAATACCACATTTGTGTTTCATGATGTGTGGCCTCATGTCCCATTTTATTATTCATGCATATAAATAATCTATCTTCTTCATTCAGTGTCTCTTCCTTTTTCTAGTCGCAACTTTTTCCCCCCAAAAAACACTTTTTTTTTTTTTTTTGCTCTTTCACAGTTTTTCATCATCTCACGCTCTGTCTCTCTCTCTCACCTGTCAGGTTTAGTTATAACTTGTACACCTCCTTTGTCACTGTATGTGTGTGTGTGTGTGTGTAAATGTATATATGAGCACAAACAAATGTGCTGACATGTAAGCCAGTTGCAGGTGTTTCACGAAGCTGGTGGGACAGAGGAATCAAAGACACACACACACACACACACACATACACACACAGTGTATAAAATACTAGCTATTAGTAAATCTGTAAAAGTTAGCATTTAAGCTGTGGGTATACAAGAAAACAGGCCTTTTTAAAAGTAGATACTAGTAGATTTCTACATGGATTCCAAGTTTGTTTTTTCTTTTTTCTTTTAGTATTTATTCACTTGGAAAATATATCTAGTGATGCTCCAGGAAATGTAAAGTGTCACTGGTGCTTCCCATAGACGTTCACAGCAGCATGGCTCTAAAAGCAGTTAAACCCTTGGGCTTTTACCCAGTTTTACCGAACAGAATTAACCGCCAAAGTTTTAGCATTACACATGTGGAAATATGTAACATCCAGTTTTTCAGATAGGCTTTGAATAAGTCATGGTGTTCCACTGGATCTGTATTGCATTGTCACCAATCTGTAAAGGGTCAGTTTAATTTGCTATGTGGTGAAAGTCTGAGAGCATCCACTTACAGCAGAGGTCTGCAACCCAACCACAGTGTGACAGGAGCTGACAGGCTTGATACACTCTGGGTGTGTTCAGGGACATTTTTGTGAGCATTCTGGGGGTTCTGGTTTGGACAGGAAATATGATCTCTGAACTGCTGCCAATTTCTTTAGATGGTGTGTGTTTCAGTGTTAAAATATTGGCTTTGGGCTTTGGCCCAGGTCTGGAGTTTGGTACAGACTGGTTGGAGCCAGGCTGGAATGACTTCAGCCGAGACTAGTGAGGTTAACAGTAAAGGTGTTAAATCAAAACAGAATCTTTAAACTATATATTTTTGGCCACTTTTACAAACATGGTGATTACAAACAATATATGCTAAAAGTAATCCATCATAATGTGACACAACAGAGAAAAAAACACTGGCAGTGGAAGAGGAGTCAATCGCCTTTTTTAGCAGGTTTAATTACATTTAAAAGAAACCCCACATATATGTACCCGAAAAGTTGCCACACATATCTTGGAGAGACAGTAGAGAGAAAATATTCTTTACTAATAACACTCCATCATTACAAAGACAGGTCACGCACAGGGCAGGACAAACTCACACACATCTGAAGGACCGCTAGCAGCGGTGCTGTCTGTGGTGTCTGAACCGTCCATGTGTGCCAGTGATGAGGCGCTAATGCACCAAACAACATGGATCCCTGAGGAAACGCAAAATGGAGGCACAGCAACAGCTGCCAAAATGTCAGGGTGAGAGAGAGAAAGAGTGGAGGTGGAGGCCTATGAGGAAAGAGGATGACTGAGACTGAAGAGAGGAGAGAGAGTTTGTTTAAGTTATTTTCGTGTTTTGTTTTGTTTGCTTGTTTATTGGTAGTCAAACCGTCTTCTTGGCCTTCTGACCCTCATCAAGTGATGAATCATGGCAAGTATATGTGTTTGTGTTGAGAAACAGTGTTTGGAGGTGTAACACATGGCACCACCCTACTTAAGTTATCAATATGTGGATGTCTGTGTGTTTATGTGATTGCTGCTGTGTATTTTAGCATGGTAATTAGCAGCTAATTAGTTATTGATTGAGGCCAGTATATTTTATGGAGGTGAGAGGACAGAGTGTGACATGGGGCACAGCATAACACCTCAGCCATAATTCACCCTCTGCTGCACAAACACACACACACACACACACACACACACACACACACACACGCACACGCACACACACACACACACACGTATAAAGTATTTACAATGCCCCTTACTTCTCCCCCTCCCCCCTAATATTTCACTCTCTCTTTCACTCATGTCTCACTCTCACTTTATTTCTCTCTACACTAGTTACTACACATGGAATAACACTTTTGAAGTACTAGCGTTTTTTCCATTATCCATTTAGAAGACATTATTAGTTAATGGTCAAACCAGTCTTTTATCTTTCTAAATAGTGGGCCATTCCCTCCACAATCTCTTTTGATCTCTACCTTTTATGCACAAAATAGTGTCTGAATGGTTCAGCAAGTAGCACACCATTTATGATTATACCTTGTGAAAATCCATCTTTTTTGTTAGTCTTATTAACCAGATGATAATTGGTACCCCACTGCAAACAGAACAGGCCAATGCTGCCTTTCTTCCAACTGAAGCTCTTCTATCAGCAAACCTGATCACATATCTGTTTGAGTGCTGACTGACAGAGTTCTTACTTGCGTACTGTATATACAGTGGATAAACCTGGGTACACAACACAGTTTTTGGAAGAGGCTAAGGTTCCACTTAGGAGTAATTTTGGAAAGAAACTGACATAATGAATACCACAGTTTTAAGGGAAAAGCTGCTTTCATAGAATCTGTTTTATGGCAAAATGTCTTTGCATACAAATACTCGTTTTACATAAGAATGACTGCAGGGATTACAGAACAGATTTGGAACCAACTTTTAGTGAGGTTTTCTTGCATCTGATTTACTATATTACACAAGAGCATATAACTGCTTGGATGAATACTCTTTGTTTTGGCCATATAAGTAGAAGCACTGATATACATGGAGTGGGCTATTCAAGATTACAGAGTTGACAACACAGACAATATTGGGAATTTGTGACATTTGTGTAATAAAATATCTGACACATTTACTCAGAAGTGGCCTGGCAGTTAGATCAACAGTCTTTTTGGTGCAGGCAAACATATGCAGACAAAAAATATCAAAATAAAAAACATGTTATTAAACTGAGCTCTAAATGATTTAATTGTTGGAATTCTAATATAAAACCAGTTGTGATGCAAGATGGATGCATGAGAAAGTCTGAAGGAAGATTTCTGCACTCTTATTGTATTAACACTGAAACATTTCTCTTTTCATAAAGCCTCAAGTGAAGCACTTTTTTATTTCCTGTAAATTCTTCTGTTGAACATTTTTTGGGGGTGGCACTGGGAACATTCAGGGCTTTGCTGATTCAACAACAAAATTGCTTTCTGTGCCATAAGAACTGAATCACTGGAGGTCTAAAATATAGTTTTAGACCCCCTCAAGGTCGAAGCTCCCATAGATATACGTCTTTGGGTGCTGCTAATGGTCTGGTCTGATGTTGTGCACTTCAAATCACTGGCTATTTCCTAAGCCTGTTACTGCTAAATGGAAAATGTGTGAGTTTAGGTGTGCGTATGTGTGAGTGTGTATGTTTGTGACCTCTGCCTTTAATCCACTTTACCCTTCATTTCCTTTCTAGGCTCTCAAATGACCCAGGGCACCTGGCACCTTCCTGCTACTCTTCTCCTCTACCCCATCCTCTTTTTGTTCTTTTTGTCACTTCTTTTTCTTCTTGACCACATATTCTTCATTCTCCCCTCATCATTATAATCATTAAGTGAACTGCTAACCCTGAACTTTATCTTTGCATTATGTTACTTTTAACCAAAAAGTTTTAAATTGATGGCATACTGTGTGTCACAACAACCAAATATGTTCTTCCCCTCTGAGAAAATAGATATGTAGCAGTCAGGAATGCAACTCTTGACACAATACTAGATTTTGACATCAATGTGAAAATGTAGTCATGCTTGTAAGGAAATTTTGTTACATCTTCTCCATCCAGAGGAAGGTCAGACAGCAGATTTAGCAGCACCTAAAGACCTGGTAGTGAGTCAGTGTCTTGGTGCAGACCACCATTCAGAGTGAAACTTTTAATTAATACAACCCATCTTTAGATATTTAATATTATTTGTATTGTTTAAATTCCACAATTATGTTTTAACTGTGTCCTGGAGTAATCAGTGGCTTTTGATGAAGGAAAACTTTATTTACTTGATTAGTTGATTTGTAAAAAGCAATTAAATACACCACTTAGTTGACACTCTTAATGCCATGATTGCATTTTGTTTTGCTTTGTGACCCCAGTGCTGATGCTTTGCATTACTCACAGAATTACAAAGGACAACTGAGTTCCAACTTGAAAATGAAAAATAAATAACCCCAGGTGACTATAATTACCATTTATTCATATCCAATCATAAGATTAAAAGATGGTGAATACATGGCCTTCTTAAACAAAGAAATATTTCATTTTTGCTGTTGCCAGAAGAGAATGCCTACTTATTGGCTGAGTGTATGCTTCAAAACAAAATGTATGGATATACACCTGGCAAGGAGGTTTAAACATTCAAGATATGATTAAGTTTTGATTTAGTTTTATCTAATTTAATCAGCAACCAGACTGCAGTTCCAAACCTTTAATGCTGTGGTGAAGCACTGAGAAACAATTTATTTGCCAGGAGCAATAAATGTAAAGGAAATTGTCCTTGTGACTTTGATGCATGTACAGAGTCCCATAGCGACCTACGGTGAGGTACAGAATGGGAGTCATAATCGATTGACTTCAGATTCAGTGCAAGAGGACAGAACATTAAATATTATTACCAAACATACAGTATATTATGTACTGCATACAATGTTATATCAAATGCTGGCAATAAAAGGCTGCAGTTAGAGAGAGGGATAAAGAAACACTGATAATGTACTGGACCAACACACAAAGATATAATTACTCTGTACTCTTACTGAGTAAGACTACATCAGTCTTGATTAGTTGCATTCAGCTCCTAAGGCTTTTAATGATTTTAAGAGTCATCTTGATGTTATGAATAGTGTGTCACAGAGCAAGCAACACTTGGCCAGTAACTGGAAATGACAGTAATAGTAGTATTGTTGAACCCAGAGGGAAATGAGGGTTGTGGTGTCACAAAAACCTACTTATCTTTTTTTCTTCTTTAACTAAATTTGATATGGCACCTGTGCTGACTAAGACACTAATGATTACTTTGAATACATATAGTTCAAAATCCAGCAAAAAAAAAAAAAAGTGCTTTATCAGCACTGATGATAGCCTGATACGTTTTCTTAAAGGTTCTCTTTTGCTTAACTCTACATTTTATGCAGCTTGTCAAATTAAAGGAACATTAACTTGCTGTCTCAGCTTGTAAATCCTTTTTCATTCCTGTTGTCACCGCACAGTGTGACTGGACTCTCAGCCTTTTCTTCTGTACACTGACAAATACCCAAACACACAGTGAGGACCTTGTACTGACTCACATTAATATCAAAGGGACTTAACCTAACCTTACCCATAACTGTTAAGATTACTTTGTCTTGATATAAACATAACACTAACCTTAACCAAGGAGTGAATGTGTAAACATCTTGTGGGGACTAGGTCTGTCCTCAGCTGTGGAAGAGAATTGTGAAGTGGGACAAACTATGGGCTCCAGAATTGAAAGTTTTGTTACTTTTTTTCATACGCAGTGTTTTGTGACTCACAGTTGGAGCACTTTTATAACTTGTATGGATAACTATGACTCCCAAGGTGCATTTTAGTCAGTGGAAGCTAAAGATTACACTGTTGAGAAAATAAATGTAACAATCAGCAGCGTACGTGAACTCATTTTTGGATTCTGGGTCAAATTTAAATGAATTCAGCAGTGATAGGTGATATATTTTGCAACAACATTTTGAATTCACTACTTACCAAAGTGTAATAAAGTACACATACAAATGAACAAAAAGAGAGATTCACAAACGTGTTGATCAATTGATTCATTCAGATATTCCACCCCCTGGTGGCTCCTCTCTCTCCTCTCACCTGTCCCCTCCATCACCTACTCCACACCCTGTTTTATATTCAAGTGCAGTGACAGCATGTAGGCTCTCCTTCTTAAAAAGAAAATTGTCCTTTGTGTTTTAAATGTGATGTGCTCGACCACCTCCATCGACAAGAATAGCTTTATGACCTTCAGAAACCAGCATCCAGGTGACTGATGACTGCTTACCTCAAACTATGATGAAGCACTTTCTTTAAGCATGGTTCCACCTATGCACAAAAACTGTAAGACTTAATTCAGGTCCAAACTTTAACCCATCTGAAGCCATGAAATAACAAACTGTAACCCACAGGAAGGAGGAGTACAGAGTGGCGGGTAAATGAGAGCTGCAACAGTTAGTTAGTTAGTTACACTGAAGCGCTGAAGCGTCCCTAAGCCTAGCACTGAGAACAACCTGTTAATTACACTGTAATTTGATTTAAGTAGGAGTGTTAACTAAAGACAGATAATATAAAAGTGAACTAAAATGCCACTTGTGTTTCCAATGTGGAGGATACTTTTTTGAATCTCTCATCAAATATCCTTTTATGTCCCAACAAAGATATACTGTTAGCATGAACACATGGTTCCAAGGACAGACGTGTGTGTGTGTGAGTGTGAGTGTGTGCATGTACGCATATATGTGGGATCACGTACGCGCGTGCCAAACTCTGCGGCTGGTTCATTAAATGGCACACAGATCAATTCTTAATCTGCTGTGTATCGGTCCTAACACATGCAGAAACAACCCCCCCCACACACCCACACCTCTAAACCTCCCTCAAACATGCTTTCAAATACACACCCACACACATATACACCATCCTCCATCACTTCCAAGTCTTTTTGTCTTCCTCTTTGTCAAATTCAATTACTGGCGTCATCACTAAGGGTATCTCCACACGAACCAACTACCGTTCAAACCTCTTTTGTGTGTGTGTATGTGTGAACAGTAATGTGAAAGTATGATAGTAAGTGTCCAGTGTGGAGGAGAAACAGGACAACAGCAAGCACTGTTTTTCTATTTATGTATGTACATTATGGCATTGGCCATGAATGGATGTTGTGTCTTCACGTGTGTGTTCTCTTAGCTATGCCTTTCGGGCTCCTATTCATCCAGTCTTTTTTTTTTTTTTTTTTCAGCTGGAATGACAACTATCCCTGGCAGATTTTAAGCTAGCTAGCTGGCTAATTACACCAATACTAGCTACATGAGTTGGTTGAAAACTCTGTCTCCGACTGACTTGTTAATGTTTCCAGCTTGGTACTTGATGGCTTAGCAGACAGTCGGTTGTTTCTACTCAGGGATCAAGGTGTTAAGGTGTTGGGATATTGTCTTGTGACAAGTTTGTTTGCTTTCATAAGTCGTCAGAAACCTTGCTCTCAAAATCTCCCTCTATTTATGTATTTCCTCTTCCTCTCCTGTCTTTTTCCACCTTGCTTTTACTTCCTGTCCGTCCTCTCTTACTTTCTATGTTGCTCCTTTCCTCTCCTCTCCTCATCGATCCATCTGTCATTTCTTCATCCCATCTTTCTCCCTCTCACCTCCTTGCTTTGTCAGAGGAAGGCTTGCGTGAGGTCAGGATAATGGTACTAATTTGTGTGTATGTGTGCGCTTGTCCCCTATCTGTCCCCTACTAGCTCTGACACCGCTGACCTACACATACTGCTGTGTCAACAATAGCAGCACATACACATACCCACATCACAAATGACAGCATCTCAAGGGAGCTTAATAAGATAGTTTACGCTGACAGAGGATGAGGAGATGGGGAGGGAGAACAAGAGAGAAGAGAGAAGTTATTATCTTCTATGTAGTACATCACTGCTGCTTATGATGTTGTCAAGGATAAATGGGCTAAACTGAACAACAAGAACTGCATCAGTGAAATCTACAACTGTACACTGCAGCCAGTGACAGGTTAAGCCAGCCATTTTCATCCATACTTTCATTAGCAGGCCAGGGAAAAGTGCTCTGCAATTCCCCCTGCAAACATTTCATATCCAATTATGAAAATGGGGAACAAAAAAGGTTGGTTAATGGAATGCGGTTGTGAAACCAATGAGAACTATAATCTTCCTCACACTATTCATACAAGTACCAAACTGTTTGTAACTTCCAGCAGCTAAAACAGAAAAACATTTCCCCTCACAAGCTTTCTAATTCTTTCATTCTTACAGGTGCAGTAGCTCAGTAAACTTGCAAAGGTGAATCTGACAGTTAAAAACAACCAGAAGGAAACTGCAGTCATTCCCGATTTATTCATTATCTTTGTTGTTTAATGCTGTTCATTTTGCCTGCAAATGAACTGTAAAAGTTGTTACAGGGTGAATGTCTCATGAATTCTTGGTGCAGCTACCATCACAAAAAGCTAGGTTGCTCTGAGTTGGGACATGACTTGGAAGACAAATGGACATTCAGGGGCTGCCATGTTCACCAGTTGAATAGGGAGGAGTTTGGGGTGAATGGTCAACCAAACAACCAAGATCTGATTGTAAGAAGTCAGAAAATGATCAAGACACAGTTATGTTTACTGTGATCTGACCTCGTCGAAAAAACCACTGTCGTGATGAAAATAATGATATTACCGACTTTTAATCCCAACATGTTTTTACACTGTTCATTTGAATGGACATTTTTGCTTTTGAGACATGGACCTGTAGTAGCTAGGTCTGCAAACCTTGGCAAAAGAGCACATCTTATATGAAGCCTGTGGAGGAACTGCCGCCTAAAGCCACAGCTCAGGGCACGACCATCCTGTGTGTGTGATGCGCAGGTTCTGGATTGGTGTGTAATTTTACAGCTGTCATAGTGACCACTTGGACAGCCACAGCCTGAGCGCCCCATGGGTGCCATTGTCAGTGTTAAACCTGGGTGTGTGTGTGTGTGTGTGTGCACGCACTTGCTTATGTGTGTGTGAGAGGACCATGCCTCAACCTGGGACTCATCATTATTAGGCACACACCGTTTTCCTTGGCTATCAGCCCAAAACACATCTGGCTAACAAAGGGAGGGCTTATGTTGTTAAACAAAGCTTATCCATATGCAGTGCTGAGTTTATAGAGCCCCTCTGTGCTGTGTTATACCGCTGCCCGTCATAAAACAATGTGCTGTCCTTAAAATCTATATAAATTGTTGATTTTGCTTTTCCCATATGACACTATCTACAAGGAAATGTCTTCATTTGATGGATGCTGCCAACCAAAGTCTCCCTTTTCTAAGTGAGAGAAGCTGATTGCCTTGTTTACCCAAACTTTTCAGCTTATATGTCAATAATATAACCGCGACAAGTAGATTTATGGGTGTTGATTCTTTTCTTAACCTAAACCCCGTTTAAGTTTCAGTGATAAAACACATAGATTCCTGCTGACTTCCAGCTGAACATGTTTAACCTGAATGAAAATTTAAGTATCAACAGATGTATGATTTTACACAAAATGTAACAGGAGCATGCACACACACAAGCAAGCAAGCAACCTTTCCTACACACCCATTCACTCTCACTTCTTCTTCCATACATGGAGCATTGGTCAATAGCAACACACCAGCAAACACACAGCAACACAACACACATCTATCTGAATTAGTTCCTTATTGCCAAGTTGTTATTGATTGTACTTTTAAATGTTACCCCACTCCCTGTTGGTTTAAAATTAGAAATTGCTCATATTGAAACTGTCACAGCAGGCGTTTATTTAGTCTGAGGGCAACAGGAAACATAGCGACAAGAGGGAATCAATCTTCAGTCCCTAGCATCAGCTTGTTTCTGTAAAGGTATTTTTCAAAGGTATTGCTGCTTTATTAATTAGGCACAGTGTTGTGTTGGTTATTTCTACGCGGGCAGAGTGGTTAGCACTCTTGAGCCTGTCCTTCCACCTCAGGAAGCTACAAAAGCGTTTGGTGAACACTTTTCCTGCTTAAGGATCCTTCAGAGAGATTTGCTGGATCCTGGCTTTCAGTTCCATCTATGGCAGCTGCTCTAGCTGTGGACCCCTGACCCCTCTGACCTTTGTGGAGGGATATGGAGTTATCTTTGAAGATGTCTAGATGTAGCTGTAGTCTAAAGTATTCATCTTATTCATTATCTATACCACCTCTATCCATTAGGGTCATGGTGGGGCTGGAGTCTATCCTCCAGTTGGGACACTGGTTGAGAGTATGGGTACACCCCGGACAGATAATCTGAGTGAGTTCTAATGGACATCTGCTTAACCAGCATGTTACGTCATTTTCTTGAGCCTGCTTTACCAACAAAATACTAAAACAAACGAGAACAAATGCATATTACTTTTTTATAGCCAGCAAGTGTGAAGTTCCCTCATATATCATGCTACCCTGAATCATTTTCATGTGACATCTGAAGCAAAATAATATGAGATTAAAAAAAGCCTGCCCACTGTGATAAGTGTCTGTTGTTCTTAAAAATAAAGAATAAGATCATGAAACCCCTAGGATTTTAAATTACAATGATGACCAAGATGGATTTGCTGTGTAAAATACCTCCATTTTTTCCTCAAGAGACATAGACTTCCTCCCTCTTTAAATGTTGTTCTTATCTCTCAAGCTCTTTTGAGGAATGATTTCTTAATCCATTTCACATACCTGGCAGACCATGACTTCAGATATTTTTATAAATTGCCTGGAGCCCATTTCTACTTTGGCACATGTTCAATCACAAAGTGTGTCATCATGTTTACTAATTATGGCTTTACCGCCTCCACCAAATGCACTGCAGGCAGTAATAAAAAACAGACCAATAAAAAATCATCTCAAATTGAACCATGTAAGTGTATTTTTCTGAGTTAAAAGTGATCCCCCATACTCTAATTACACTGTGAAAGTATGGCACATTATTAATCACTTCATACTCCTCCACTTACATGTGTCTTCTCCACATGTGCAACACATACCCAACCACATCCACATCTGTTGAGTGTGCAGGTGACTGAGTCATCCACTTCCCCTCACCCGCCCATCGCTCTGGGCTGTAACCAGTTTGATGGGAACAGCTATGCGCCGATTCGTAAGAATTGCTGTGTTCACCAATTTCTGTGTCCCACAGAGAAAATTAAAGAAAGTTCATTAAAAACCAGTCTGTTCCATTTGGAACCATATTAAACAAAATATCTATACTGCTTTGACATTGACAGCTCTATTTAATTCTTAATGCTGAAATCAGGCTGGTGGTTGGTTTATGAAGGATAAAGAATGAAACACAGATTTAGATATAATATTTCAGCAAGAGACTCGTCATGTGACATTGGTTGGCTTTGCTTTGTTGATTTCAAAATGTGATTCACCACTTTCTTTGCTATCTTCACTTCACTTATTTGAGCCACAGAACACTTTTATTGTTTCTATTGAGATGACATGCAGTTGACAGGAGTCATAAACATGACAGCCCCTGTGGTCTTGCTTGGAGCCTGTGCGCATTTTACCCAGAGTATGAAAAGGAAGAAATGATAGGAAAGGAGAGACAGGAATAAATGTTAACAGAGACCAGGGAGAGTTTTAGTTGAAGAGAGATAGAAGAGGTGATTATAAACCTCACGATTATTGTACCGCATGACACATTTGATTAGATCCTTCCAACAAAATAGTTGAACAAAATTACACCCATTGGTCATCATCTCAGAGTGCTGTGTGCCAGCGTCAATCTTGATTATTATTTTGGCATTGAGCTTCCAAAGGGCATTTATCACTGCCATCATTAACACAGGCTCGATTATAGTGGGTGTTTTGCTCGCCCCACTGTTTTCGGATGGAAAACTCTGTGTGTGTGTGTGTGTGTGTGTGTGTGTGTGTGTGTGTGTGTGTGTTTTGTGTTGTGTTTGTGTGTGTGTGTCAAGGTTATTTGACTCTACACAGTGGAATTATTGACACAAGAAGTGCCAACAGAGATGATGAAGAAGAGTGAATTAATGCATTGTATTATATAAAGCACACATTTCACTGTGTAAACCATAATAGTTTGCATTGAAATGGTTTCAATCCAAAATATTAAGAGCCAAGAATGTGTGTCTGTGTGTGAGTTCTTGTACCTCTGGTCTTGGTGAGGACAAATTTTACATCTTCAGAATTAAGACATTTTTAGAAAGGTTTAAATCCCAATTTGCCTAAGCCTCACATCTTTAGACGTCCTGTGTTTGAAAGGATCAGGCGATGTTTCAGGGTTAGAATTAGGTTTAGGTTAGTCCAGTGGTTCAGACTTTTCTAGCAGGTGCCCATTGAGAAACCAAAAAGAAATATATAATAAATATTGATAAATAAATAATTAACAATGATGGGGGCAAACAACTGATATAAGAGGATCCAAGTTGAATTTGAGTTAAACAAAGGTCAGCACAATAGCATCAGACAAACTCGGTTTATTTACCGTCTACAATCAAACCACCAACGCTGTGATTAATGGACCACCTGCTCTACCACCACAAGTACAAAAGTACAAATGTATGTATCAGAAATACCTCTGTATCTATGATGTAAACTGACATTGCATGCATTGCAACAGTAACTGCGAGGATATGGGACGGTGCAGGATGTCAGCAAGGACACACATATGCAAATGCAATAAAATAGAGAGCCAGCGTGAAAACTCATGACTGTGATATCACTTGTATGTTGTATCTAAAAATACATATATGCTTTGACATTCACAGATACAATATATGTACTGTATGTAAAAAGCCTACATAAAGATGCATAAACAGAAACACACACACACACACACACACACACACACACACACAAGACAGAACATGCAAAACAAATTATATTGTAGAATAAAAGTATAAAAAGCTCATCAGGGTACAGACATGTACACACCCACAAATAGCACAAATCCATCTAACAAGATAGGACCTCTGATGCAGACACACTCAACATACACACACACTCAAGAGTTTAAGCACATGTGACCAGTGACAAGTTGCCTAATACCCTATCCTTCTCTGCCACACATGGCTATGTGACCTTTACTTAATGAGATCTTTCTCTTTCTCTCTCTCTCACTGTCTGTCTCTCTTACACACATATACACACACACACACACACACACACACACACACACACACACACACACACACACACACACACACTCTCTCTTAATCTGTAATTCTCTTAGTTTTCCCTCTCCTTCTTACACTCTGCTCAGCCTTGCCTGAAATCAGAAATAGATATTATAGATATGTAACATGACAGAAGACAGTTAAGCAGGTTGAAGGTGAGAAACAGGTGAGGAGGAGGAGGAGGAGGAGGAACAGGAGAAGTGGGGACAAACAGGATTAAAAGCATGGAAAAGATGAAAGGAGTGCAGGAGAGGAAGATGAAGGCACAAAGAAAGTAGACGCGGCAGGAGAAAAAATATCATTTTAACGAGAAGATTTCCTTCCTACTTGAGGTGGGGAGGAGAGCAGATGGGGGATAAAAATCAAGGAGGACTAAGAGAAAGATGACAAGATATAAAAGATGAGAATGTTTATGTATTTGTGTTAAAGATATAGTCTATATGTATATGTTAAAATGTATGTATGTATAGTCCTGTGGCAGTAATCTCTTGAATGTGAGAGAGTTAACAGATAACATCATAAGCGACATCTCTGCTATCTTCACCACCAGCAAGAAAAAAACAGAGAAAATGATCCCCACCACAATGCAAGAGATACAACACAACAGACGTCTTCCATTAAAAATAAAACACACATCGTTGTCACGACACAACTTTTGTAATATTGCATCCCCAGGCGGTCATTAGCTTTAGTGTATCGTTGCAACTTATGCTGTATCATGTCTTGCAGTGTGTTTCTACATCCTTTGTACACATGGTGTTCCTTTACTGTAAGTTCCAGCGGGCATGCCGTCGTTAGATAGTTAGATAGCACTCACGGAAGCACACAGAGGAGAGGACTTAAAACCAAGACCTAACTTTATTCAGCACTATGTAGACCATATGGAGAGATCTACCTGCTGTACGAAGCTCAGATGAATAGGTCAAATGCAGGTTGAATGTATGTTCAAAAAGCCTTATTGTCTAGCACTTTTATTCAACAAACAGACTATCATTTCATGCCTTATTAACCCTTCATGTTAATAACAACTTGAGTTTTCCAGTGAATACAAAGATGGATCGCACACAGCTGAAAAAAGAGACGAGAATGAGAGACAGAGAGAAGAATAGAGTGGAAAAAATGACAAAGCAGAACAAAATTAGAGAAATGGAGAAAGTCAGAAAAAGATAAAAAACACAGCAGGAAGAGAAATATTAGAGCATGAGCAAAGGAGACAGAAAGAGAGACAGAGAGAGAAAAGGAAAGAATTTCTCATGCCTGTCCAAGGAATTATTAAGTGGCTCGGCCAACCGGCTCCCCACTGCCTTCAAAAGCTGCTCCATACTGCAGCACTGAGATAAGCCCAGAGGAAGGGTAAGTGTGTATGGCGAGTGTCTTGTGTGTCAAGTGTTTGGATGTATGAATGAATGTTTTTGTGTGAGTTCATGGTTCCTGCTCACACCTGTGCCTAGGTGCGCGTGTGTGTGCAAGACAGATGTAAGAAAGAGAGAATAAATGTGTGCACACATGGTATCCGGCATACACTGAATGTGGTTGTGTGTGCATTGTTACAAAGAGAATTAAGTCTAGGAAACGACTTCTTTCTTTCAGTGAAGCTATCCATGTGTGTGTGTGTGTGTGTGTGTGTGTGTGTGTGCAGGCGCGCATGCATGTGAATGTGCCCTGTTGCAAAAGGATTAAAATGAAGCAACTAGAGTTTACATCTCACCATCACAGGAACGCATACATTGTCAATAACACAATTTCGCGCTCACATGCACATGCACTGTTGTAAAAGAGTTGACACAGTGAAAGCAAACTGAGCTTTTTTGCTCTTTCTGTACAAATTAATTCCAACTGTGACTTACAATAAGAGTATAAGCAGTTCTCTTTCTGTCTTCCTCCATCCCTGTCGGTCCATCTTCTTTCTCTTTCTCTCCTCTCACTGTCTCTATCTCTTTACTCTCTCTTCTTGTACACACACGAAACACAACAGTGAATCTCTTCAGTCAAATGGAAGTACTACCATTCAATCTCTTATTATGTTTCTAGTAATTTGCACATTAACATTACAGGCACAACACACACGCACACGCATGCACACACACGATACATACACACAATAATAATATCAATATCAACATAATTACCCTATCTACTTTTCTGTTCATTCTTACATTGTCAAGACCTCATTTGGGGGTAATTGTTGGAACATATATGAGTCTGAGTCTCCTTGCTCCTATTAGACCTCTCTCACCATAGTCTGGATAATGCTAACACTGTACATGGGCACAAAACTTTCTGTTTCTTCTGCTTCATGTGTAATGAATTAAACTTAAATTGTAAGGTTTGAGAAGAATTGAGAAAAAAGAAACCATGCCTGTGGTCCTTTCTAAGAGGAGGTATAGATATGTTCTCCAGTTAAAATGAATTAAAATTCTTTAATTTTGAAGTTTATCAAAGAATGGAATGAGTATAAAGAAGCTGGAGTTAATTGTAAAGTTATCAGAGAGAGAATTGAAGTTTATTTACATATTCACCTGTTAACGCCGCACTTATAGCATGTTAGGGTATATAGGCACACTATGTTAAATTAAAACAACTATTTATTTCAAAGCCTTTTGTCCTTTTTTGGTTGTGTATTCCACTTACCATTGATGACACACATTAACACCAACCAACATAGGTATAGCTCATCGACAGTGTGTGGCAACAACCCACACATACACACACCGTTAAAGTCATGCCACCAATTATTGGACAACAAACCAAATCAATTAGCTAATTAAAAATTGTTAATGGAGTAATAAGTTAACAAACACCTCCAGTAACAGACGGTGGGGATTTGATTCAAATTTTGTCCATGTCATTATGTGTAATAGCTGCATTTCTCTGTGTGTGCACGCGTTTATGTGTTTGTATGCATGCAGGGCAGAAAGTACTGTAGAAGTCGCTTGTGTCACCTAAGTGTGGCATTTTCACCACTGCTGCCGACATTGGCTGCTTCCTTGTAGCAATGTGTAATGTTGCTGATCTTTTTAAACAACAGCAACCTTGTTAGTGTGCAACACAATAAGAGCAAGAGGAATCAAGTGAGTGGGAGAGAAAGGAAAGACAGAGAAAAAGATAAGAAAAGAATAGTTGGTAGATAAGAGAGCAATAGTAATGACGGAAGACAAAAGGCAGATTCATTCATCATTAATAGAACCTTTCACTGTGTCTTGACACAAGCAGAGATGTGTGCACAAATGGGTTCTAGGTTACAGTTGGAGTGGGAGAGGAGTGTAATAGAATGATTTGTTATGTTTGATCAGGGTCAAAGCTGTGAAAGTAGTGTCTTTATCTTTGCACAATATATGTGAGAGACAGAGTCAGAAATATAAAGAGAGAAAAATCCCACTCTCATATATGACTTATACAAAAGTGTTATAGGGTGTGAAGAATTTAAAAGAATGTGGGCAGAACAATGGTTTCTTCTCATTAAATTGGTTTTCTTTTGGATGCCTGCTTTTTTGGATCTTTATCATAGTATGCTGCTTCGGCAATTTTATCTCTTCCACGCCTTTCTCCCCGCGCCCTCACCTGTTTTTACCTTTGACCCGGAAATTTTGCCATTATTGTGATGATTTATGCGTCTCTGATTTAAGAAAAGAGAGAAAAGATTGTAAAAAAGAGTAACACAAGAGAAAATAAAGAAAGTTATGTCTGAGTAAGAGGGAGAGAAATGGAAAGAGATCGAGGGGAAGACAAAAACTCATACTGATAATGAAACACACATCTACACATCTGTACTGAGAGGCCACAGCAGAAAGCTATAAAAAAGGAATTACAGGTCAAGCATTCATATATGTTATTTATTGCATTATATATGACATTAATTAAGCAATAAAGTCAGTGAAGATGTGCATGTTTGCAAATCAGATGTTCAGAGTGTTACTGCTCCAATTCCCTTGTTACAGCCGTGCTAACACATTAATTGAGGTTGTTTGAGGTTTGCTTATCGTGCTGCACTGATATAAACCTGGTTTATGTACTTTATAAATGTGTTACTCTAATCCAGCAACATCTACAGATTTCATATACTGTATATGCAAAGATGAACAGAAGTATCAAATAGAATTTTAAAAAGTAAGACTATCACCATTACTGGTGGTAAAGAGAAAAATCTCAGTTGGGTATCAGTTAACTTCCAACAAAAGCAACTACATATGAATAATGCAGGCAAATATGTAACCTTTAGGTGACACACTGAACATATAGTGAGAGTCACACTCAACACACACATGAAAGCACATATATTTATCTGAGTTTTCTCTAATTTTTCTCTGTGTCATTCTGTTGTTGCATCTGTCCAACTTGTGCGTAGTATAAAGTATTTTCTGTCCGTGTGTGTGTGTGTGTGTGTCAGGGCTCAGCTGTGAAAAGAAAATTGGTTGTAGGCACTTAGCTGCAATTTACTACAGACCCATTAAACACATCAAGTGTATCACACTTTCTCTCAGTTTGTGAGTGTGTGTGTGTGTGAGCGCGTGCATGTACATACATGCTTGTGTGTGTGGGTATGTGTATGCTTGCTTGCATGTACCTGCATGTGTTGCTCTGGACAGTAGTTTAGAATTAACTGCCTCAATGTACTGCACATTCTGACTGTAACAACCCAAGTACACACACGCACATAAAAAGTACACTTGGATAGTTTTAGTTTCCATCCAATTGTTTTAGAGTGAAAACATTTTATGCAAACTTGAAACTGAACCAAAACAAAAACTAGAAAAACAATGCACTGACATCAGAGGGGAAAAAAGTCAACTAATAAACCCACTGGACAGAGAATATAAGTTCATTAAAACACTGATTAATTTCAAACAACTTATTACTGTAACAGTTGTTTAGTTAGTTTTTTGTTGTTGCCTTGAGTAAAGTTATTTTGATTTAATTATTAAAATTAATTAAGTAATTAAATTATTAAAACTTAATTAAAACTGTTGTTGTAATGGTTGGTCTCTACACAAACTAAAAAAAAAGCAATAAAAATTTGCCATAAAATAAAAATTTCCTCTTTCTTTTTTTTACAAAATGGAAATAAAAGACTTGCAAACTCATACTTGTGAGTTCTCAAGTTACAGCAAAGTTACACATGGCAGTTAAAAGAAGAAAGTAGAAGAAAGCTGGAAGAAAGCAGGATGCAAAGGTAGGTGTCAAAGTCACTGTTGCGACTAGTGCCACATTGAGGACAGTAATTATATGAGAGGCTGCAGGTGCAGTGTCAGAAATACATATATATATATATATATATACACACACACTAAATACTCTCTTGCACTGCAAGTTAACCATTTGTGAAAACCAAGAGGAACACCATTATTCACGGTGTACCCCTGCTCTCCTGCACTGCTAAAGAGAAGTAACTGCTTTAGAGCAACAGTTAAACTGGGAAAACATTACTTTGTGATCTTCTTCATTATCATCTCTACTAAGTCAAGTATTCTTGGTACAAAAAGACAGCAGGAAATTAAACTTGCCCACTACCCGCAGGCGAGTGATTAAAGTTAAGAAAAGAGAAATGTAGCTGTTTGGCCATTGCTGAATTTAGAAGTCCAAAGTCCAACCATCAAGCCTTTACTTTAAGTTGTTATTTAGGTTGGTGACTGTTGTCAAGTAGCCTGCAGCAATGTCTTTTGGGAATGCTTTTATTTTACACATACTGGTTCTTTTTCTTCCCTAATGTGCCTCCCTTTTTCTTCTTGGGGAGAATCTCAAAAGTCCTGGAAATAGCTTGTATTTGTTTTAGGTCTTGTTGAAGTAAATGAACCTTGACTTCAGCTGATATTGTGATTCAGCAGAGCGGCTGCCTGGTGCCACAAAAGTCAATACTGTTTACTAAAATAATTAGAGACTGGCTTTCTAATGTGCAAACTGTTGTATCATCAATATTGCATCAATTCCTTATGTCTATGAACACAGAGAGTGTCTGTGTATGTGTATCATAGTGTGTGGTTGTATCTGAATGTCTAGAAGAAGACAAATAAAAACAGTGTGTACGCAGAAACACAAGAAAGTGCACTATGTGTCTGATACAGCACATTTTAAACACCACTCTCCAAAAAAAAAAAACAAAACAACCAATAATACCAGTTGGTATGATTGGATGTCTGTCAACCACAACACAAGACACAAATTGTTGCCACGGTAACTGTTATAAAATTAGAGCTTTAATATTAGCTCTGCTTTAATATTGCAATCAAACAAGGGAGAGAAATTAAGGACACATTCAGTAGCCATGTATTACTTTTAATATAATTTGGAAACACGTTATTTTGCATGAACAGTAAAAAAGACAGATAAAAGCCTCCTGCATTGTTTCCCTCTTCTCAATATTCTATTTTAAAGAGATGGTACACAGATTAAGACTTTCTTGTTCTAGTCCAAGTGACTTTTCTGTTCACAGTCTGCCATCTCTCACCCTCAGTGAGGTTTCACCCTCTCTTAAGCAGCAGACCTGGTCACCATCCCGTCAGATCTCAATCTCAGTCAACCTTAGTAAAGGTCAGCTATAAAATACTCTCTACCAGACTGTCTGTCTGTACCCATTATCTGTTCACATGTTACTGAAAACAATTTTCCTGTTGATTACCTGCAGGGTATGTCCTGCTGTTTGCTGGTTCTGTTTGTTCGCCTGATCAAAACCCTGCTTGTCTCAATATGAAGTCTTCAGAATCTGCCAGGAAGGAGCTTTTTAACCCACCTGCCCTGCCTGTTGAATCTCCTTTTGGAGATTTACGCCTGCACCAGCTCTTTGTTGTTGGCATAGACGGCAAAAGTGGCAGAAAACTTGTTTTTGTCTCAACATCTTAGAGCAACTCTTCTGCCAGAGGAGTTGTCATATGTCATTCTCTAATTGAAAACAACAAACACCTGGTTTCCTGCTGACTATATTCTCCTGCGATGTGAACCCAGCATGCCAAAAAGGAAGAAAGAAAGTCGGAATGTGAAACGGAAACAGACTGACTGAGGGAGGGAAAGGTTGAAGAAAGATAAAGACAGGTGAGATGGTGAGAAGAAGAATGTGGTTTGAAAGTTGAAAAGCAAGTGAGAGACAGGACAAGAGATGATGAGTGAAAAGAGAGAAAGAAGTACACTGTGCAAATACTGAAGAGGAGATAGGAGGGGAAGGGGGGGTTGACTGAGAAAAGGGGAAATGTGAAAACAGGAAAAGAAGGATCATGAGGTCTAAATCCTGAAGAGGAGGAGGAAAAGGAGGAAAGGTGGGAGGGAGAGAGACAGATGAGGGAGATGACAGCTGGGCGAGCTGCCTAGACAAGATAGAGGTTTTGGACTGTGTGTGTGTGTGACTGTGTATGTGTGTGTGTGATATGTCAGGGATAAATGGCTATTATCACTATGACAATGTTAATTACAGCCAGACTATTAGGCCCGAGGAGTGTCGGCTCATTTATTTGGCTGCAACACAGTTGTGTGTGGGTGTGTGCATGTTTGACTGTGTGCCTATGCCATTTTTTATACTTGTGAGTGCATAAGTGTGTGTATGTGTTTGTGAGTGTGTGTGTAATAGCATCAAATCTATTTGTTAGACAGAGTAATTACTTCAGGCTTTGGCCAAACGCTGAAATGTTTCTTGTGATCTATAAGACTTCAGACTAATCATTACTAACTGAGCGTGAGCCAAATTTCCACTCTTTCATTGGGAGTTATTTTAAGACTTTTATAACCCACACTTTACCCCTATGGAATCAAAAGATTATTTGTGCAGTGATATGCATGATATTTTCTCACATTTCCCTGGGAAAAGTATTGATAGAAGTTGCCTTCATCACACATTCACACCTTAGAGCTGCATGTGTAAAATAATGGAAAGGCTAATAAATGAGGTATTATGTATGGGATCAAAAAAGGGCATAAACATGACGCCTAAATTGAAAATAAGGTTAGGTAAAGATCATGATGAGGTTTAATTCAGAAACGTTTACAGTGCCTTCAGATACAACACACTCTTGTCTAAACACAGATGGGACTCAAATAAAGAAATAAAGAAATAAATCACTGCCTCGCAACAAAATCCAGCCAGCAATCACATTTCCTACAAAATGTTTACTGTTCTGGTTTATTTATAGTTGTAGTAGTATTATGTTATAGTCTATTTATATGTATAAATAAATGTTATTTTCTAGTTGACAGGGTGTTGCAACTGTTAAAAATAACAATAAATGCAGTAAAGAAACTAATTCTGGATGTTTGACTTCCACACTTTGTTCTGTGGTTAGGTGAAAGTAATCTGTCCTCTTATTTTTCATATTATTATTATCATTGTATTTTCTTAAATATATATTCCCACTCAACCTTTCACTGCAGCTGCCAACACTTATGAACTTTGGTTTGCTACGTCACTTTTCATCTGGCATAACTATATGAACTAGGCACAGCATAATATGTGTAGGAGTATCAGTCTGATGAGAGCTGAGGGCAGGCATGGATGGGAGGGCATTTTTGAAGTTACTGTTGATCCTTGTGTGACTAATTCAACCACACACTGTGTGATGAAACATGTCCAATTGATAACGTCAAGGTAATAAACACCCAGCTGGTGGGTGGACAACAGTGTGAGATTATGATTGTACCAGGTACCTTCCAAGCATGAAAGTGTAGCTGTGTGAATTTGAAGCACGATATTGCTCAAATAGAGCATTTATGCTCATGCAACTTTTCTCATACCGATAGTTAAAAAAGTGCTAATACACTGACTGTTTCTGCTGAAAACAACAATTAACTCTGTGCCTTTCAGCTTTTATGATGTGACACATTGAAAGAGAATATATCAGATATTCTGAGTATAGATAGAGATTAGGTATGTCTTAGATTTTATTGGATTGCTTGCAAGTAGATCCTTAACAGATAAGCGGTATAGATACGGAATGAATGAATTGCTTGCAAGTGGGTGTGGCTAAGTAAATACAATGCGATATGGACAATATGCCATAGATTCCATGGCAAAACTGCCAGCCTGCACTCATACCTTTGTCATCTGTGTTGTTTGATTACAAGGCACAGGATGAGGGTGAAATGAATACACAAACATATGTCCTACTATGATATTGCTCTGCTACTATAAACCGATGATTTACATAATTGGCAGGGTTACTTAGTCCCCAAATTACAAATCAAAAGAAGAGGCATTTTTATATTTAAGAATGAAATATCAAGTGTTTTTTTTTTCTTTACTTCACTCTGTCTTGTACCTACAGAGCAAGCACCAGACTGTTAATGTATACAGACACATCTAACCCACTTCTTTCTTGTCATACTGCCAGCATGGATAACAAAGTTTGAGTTATGGTGAAAAGGAAATACATCATCTCTACATCTGCACTTTATCTCTTTTTGAGTTGGGCATCAACTGTCATTCAGAAAGAGATACTGTGCAACAAGCAGTAGAATACTAAGCTTAAACTCAAAAGCAAAGCAAACAGTGAAAGATGCACACATGACTGAACTGATTACAAAGTACAGTGTTAAAACTTTTATTGCCACTTCAATCAACTTTTGTTGCCTTTTATTTGACTTTCATTTAGTTTTTGTAGCTCTTAACTGTTCTTTTAGTTTTATTTTTCAGAGAACATCTTCCTGTTTGTGATTATCTCTTTGCCATAGCAGTTATCCAGTAACAGAAAGGTAAACTCCTATGCTAATTTTAGGCCCAAACCTGGAAATGAGCATCTATACTATAGATCAAATCACACCTGTCAATCAGGCTGAAGGATACGTTACAACTTATATCCTCAGTTTTCACAGACTCTCTGTGTTTCTCTCTTGAGATTCTGGTGTATTCTAAACCTCTTCACCTCTACAGCCAATGTCATGCTGTCCCTCACCGTCCCACCCGCCTGTCTGTCATGACAATAATTGCTGCTGCTAACGAGATGCTAACGAGTCTATGGGGGTATCTGGGAGTCAATCACCCTGTTGCTGGGGCAATTATCACACGCCTAATCTACTTCCTTCCTGTCCCACTGCCAGCATAGCAAGCAAAGGTTGAAGCTATGGACAAACACTCATGAACATATACACTCAAAAATTCGCACACACAGACACCTATGGACGAAAGTGCTAATGGGGTCAAAAGGATAAGTCTTCTTGGGGACAGCGTACCGATTTGCCAGTGGTAATTATGCATACGGCTAATTAGAGCAGGTAATTAGCCAGAGGGACCAGCATTGTTTTAAGCCTTTCCTGAAACACCAATTATCAGGGAAAATATAGGTGGAATAACACTTACTGTTTGTGGATGCTTGGACAGTGTGTTTACGTTCACTTGCTGACCACTTCACTGGGAACACTATCCCAATACTGTGAAGGGCCTCCCTTTGCTGTCAAAACAGCATCAATCCTTTGTGGCATGGATTCCAAAAGATGTTGGAAACATTCCCTTGAGATTCTGGTCCATATTTGCATGATTACATCACATAATTTCTGCAGATTTGTCAGCTGCATATTCATGCTACCAATCTCTTTTTCTACCACATCACAAACATGTTCTTTTGGATTCAGATCTGGTGACTGGGGAGGCCACTGTGCCAAGTACACTGAGCTCATGGTCATGTTCATGAAACCAGTTTGAGATGTCTTTTGCCTTGTGACATAGAGCATTATCCTATTTGAAGTAGCAATAAAATGATTGGTAGACTGTGATTGGTAAGGGGCCCACACTGTGCCACAAAAACATTCCCCACATCATTACAAAACCACCACCATGGACTGTTGACACAAGGCAGGTTGGGTCCACGGATTCATGCTGTTGACCCCCTATCATCTGTGTGCCACAGCAAAAGTTGCGATTCATCAGACCGGGCTACATTTTTCCAGTCTTTAACGTTCCACTTTTGATATACCTGTGCCCACTGCGGCCTCAGATTGTGGAGCCCATCATGGTCCTCTGCTGCCCATCCACCTCAAGGTTCGACATGTTGGGCATTCTGAGATTCTTTTCTGCTCACTACAGTTGTAAAGAGTGGTTGTCTGAGTTGTTTCTGGCACCATTCTGAGTAAACTCTAGAGACTATTCTGTATGAAAATCCCAGGAGATCAGCAGTTTTAGAAATACTCAAATCAGCCCATCTGGCATCGACAATTATGCCACAGTCAAGGTCACGGAGATCACATTTTTTCCCCATTCTGATGTTTGATGTGAACATAAAGCTCCTGACCTGTATCTGCAGGATTTTCTGCATTGCACTGCTGCCACATGAGAATTACATGAATAAACAGGTGTAATAAAATGCTTGGTGTGTATTTCTGGGGTTTTTTACTTTGAACCACCTTTACATAATAAACGTACACATGGCACATTGCAATAATTTCAGATGGGTTGATTGTGTTTTCTAGAACACAAATGAACACAAATGAAGTAATTATCTGTTACTGTTACTTTGTCAACATATTTACATTTAACCTTCATACACAATGAAACACAAATCAGTTTCACAATTGTCACATAACTTGCTCATGCTTAATTTTAACCTGCTTATATTCATATGTGTAAGTTTGTACTAACAACACTATATCTAAAGCTAATGCATATAATAAGAGTGCTTACAGAGTGGCTAGGAAATTTGAATGAACATACTGTGATAAACAGATGACATCAGTGTAGTTAGAATTAGGACCCATATTCCTAATAGCACTGCTGCTAAATGATGTGCAGCTGCACAAAGACCTCAAAATTAATTAATTTATTACTTGTCTTCTCCGGTTTTTAGTGATCCAAAGAATGAAATTTGAACTTCTGCGGCACTTAGGACAAGTCAAAATGGATAAGAGCATCAGCTAAATGTCTGAAATACAAAATGTAAATGTAAAAAGCAGCTGACATTTTGCTTTCCTCTTCACAAATTAATGAAACGCAGAGAGGGATGGAGGGGAATGGAGAGAGGGACAGAAATGGATGCATGGAGCTGAGGACGGAAAGAGAGAGAGTGAGGGAGAGAAAGGAAGGAAAAATGAGAAATTAGATGGAGGGAGGGGACTGTAAAAGGAGAGAGTAATTTTGAGTAGTCAAATTGAGAGAGGGAGAGACGAAGAGATAGAACAGGAGAGAGGAGGGATGAAGACATTTGGTAGATATGAAAGCTAACAGCCCATCCAACCACACACACACACACACACACACACACACACACACCACTCTTGCAAAGATCCCAGGGAGAATTGTACTTTCAATTTCCAGACCCCTAATTGCATTAGAACTGCCCTGCTCTCGTCTCCTCTCTCTCTATTTCTCTTTCCCTATGTCTCTCACTCTTTTCTCTCTTCCTCTGTGCTGCCCAGGACTTCCAAGGGACTATTACATGGTGCTCTGCACCTCTGCCGGGCTCTTCTCTTTCTCTCCATTTTTCTCTCTCCATAGCACTCTCCCTCTCTCTCCCTTCTGCTCCCACTTCTACCATTTTAGCTTGTCTAATTTCCTCCTTCTCGTGCTGCCCCTTTCTCTGCCCTGTCTTTATTTCTCCATCCTTCTCTCCCTTTGACTCCCCTTTTTTTCGCTTCTATCAATTAGTCAAACCCCTCCCTCCTTTTTCTGTCTATTCTCTTTCCTGCCTATGTCTATCAATTTAACCTCTCCCCCTTTCCCTTTCTTCTCACCCTCTTTTTCCACCCCCCCACCCTGCCTATTTTAAACTAGTCAAATTTTTCTCTCTGTGTGTCTTGTCATCGGTCTGCCTGTTTCTCACCCACTTCTTTCACTTGTAACTCAGCTAATTTCACATGAAGGACAGTTTCAGCTAATTGGGTTGGAGTGATATTCCTGTCTACCTTACTATTTGTATCCATCTCCTTCTCGCTGCTGAGTTTACTTGTATTGTTTTCATCTCTTGAGGATCTCACCTTCTTATTTATTCCTATTTTCATTAATTTATAGGAGAGCAGTTAACCCAAATGTTGTAAAATGCTGGGTATGTATACAGTTCCTAGTTTTAACCCCAAGCCATCACCCTGGTGGCAAGACTCTCCTCTCCCCTTTAGATTGCTGCTCATGTACACTTGAGCGCAACATTCAGTCTCCAGCTGCTCGAGTACAGCTGCTCTAGTGGCCCATGTGGACGTTGTGGTTGGACTAAGCAGCTCCCGGGTGGGATTAAATGTAACTGAGCATGAAGGAGGCTGTTCTCACTTTCTGATTTGGTTCATGAAAGAAGCAAAAGTCAAATCAGTGAATCTTGTCAGAAAATGAGAGCTTTTTGCCTCCCTCCACTTCTCATTTTGTTTCAGTTTATCTCTCCTTGCTCTCGAGTGGTTCATTCATTTTCCTGTCACAGACCTCCTAAATTTCATTGGGTTTCATGCAGGTTTTCATTCTAACCACAAACTACAGCGAGTGATTCCACTTTTTAGTATCTCCCCTCTCTCTAAAAATTAGCTCAGTTTGCTTGGATTAAACATCTGCATATATTAAGCACTCTTTGACACATGATTAGTTATCCCTCACCTACACTGTTTTTGGAAAGATAATATTTTTAGCATTAAAAAAACTCACACTCTCCACATGGGAGTACAATGGGTGAAATTAGAGTAAAATTAAAAGTCTTTGTTTTGCTAGGTGACCCTTTGGAACCTAAAGGAACCCTGTTTGGCCCAGTAATTAGCTTTGATCTAGAGAACACATTAGTATATAGAGAGCAGAGATGTATTCATAATGTAAAGTGAGACACGGCATGTACAAACATACTGCAGTGTCTAATTTTCTTCTATCTTACAAAAAATTGAAACTTCTCCTTCATGTACAACAGAAACGGTGCACTAGCAAAATGAAAGTCTGTTCGATACAGGCATTTATCATAACAAAGAATATAGAAATTGTGTTTTTGCCATTGCAGCCATCACCCATGTTTTCTTTGCAAAGTTATTGGAGGAGTTGGAAATGTTGTTTCATAAACATTTTGTTCAGAATTTATTGTTAGGGCTACAAAGCGATGGAGATTTTTTTGCAATGCTAAATATACAATAAGTGACAAGGGGTTTGCTTGAAGCTGACTGGCATTTGCATTATATCAGGCAAATGTTTTGTGCAACTTAAATGTTTAAAGAAGAGCCAAAGCTTATTCTGCTCAATACACAACGCCTAGAGCAAACACGTGCCCTTATCTTGCTTGTCTCATTGACTTTGCATGCATCTAATGCCTCTTTTTTTTACATTTAGTTTGAAAGTAAGAGTGGTGCCCTCCTCTAGCCTTATAGCTTTTGTCATTTGCTAACTTACTTCCAAACTTATTTTTCTCACTTTAAACATCTCCCTCCCTTTTCCTCCCACACTCTCTCCCCCCTTCTCCTTTTTTCGCCTATTCCTGTTGACTGATTGGAGCAAGCCAGAGCCGCTTGGTATGGAAATGAACCTGGAGCCCAGGACACGCAAGTTCTCAGTGACCCAAATACATACACACTCATACACACACATATACAGAGAATGTGTCATGTGTGTTGATTAATTGGGTGTTCGAAGGCTGGTAACAAGCAAATACTGTAACTGAAGAGAAGTAGGGGGGCAGGGGTGAAAAAAACAAGCACGAAAACTTGCTAGCTTCTCTACAGACTGGAAGGACACACAGTAGTGGGTAAAATAGTAGACTTGGAGGTTAATAGCCAGAATAACAGGGTTAGAATAACAAGGTTAAAGTAGTTAAAATATCTGACAAGTACCCCCAAAATGTCAAAGAATTGTTATACACCCTCAACAGAAAAGAGTTCACTCTGAAAACCTCCTATGAGTCCTCTGAATGTATATTATGAAAACTACAGAAGCAGTCTATGATTTGATAATTGCCTTGAAAATTTCTTTGTCTCAAACTAACGAGAGGAAGTGAGATTTGTCAAAGTGGCAGGGCCATCCTGCTTTCCTTTTCTCATCTTCTGCTTTATGATTTGTTGATTTTCTGAGTCATCGAACAAAAATGCTGGCAACAGTGCATGTTAAAAACAAACAGAGAGAAGCTGGGGAGTGTGTATTTGTAAGATTGATTCCAGTGTCTTGCTTAATGCCAGTATAAATTAGCAAGCTCAGGTATTTAGACCGCTGCTGAGGCACACACTCAGACTCACACATGCACAGAGAAAATAGGGGAATTGAGAAAACAACAGATCGAGACATAAAGATTTAAAAAAAAAAACTGGTATGGGGGAGAAAGAGAGAAAAAAGGTTGTTTTTAATAAACACCCAGACTGTGAAAATGGTAAATTTATAATTGAGTTTGAAAACTGTGTGTGTGTATATATGTGTGTCTGTTTCTGTGTGTGTGTCTGCTTTCATCAACAGATTATTGACTATTCAGTTTCCTCTTCCTACATACGGACTTCCTTTTACAGGGAACCGATCAGAAGAGGCAGGTGGGCCCTTGGCATAGCGTGGTGAGCCGCCCAATTGCCTCTTCTGATTGATTCCTGTGAGGGGTCATGTGGAAGAGGAAACTGAATAGTCATGACTCTGTTGATGGCAGACACCTGAGGCAGTTGCCTGTGCAGACCTGAAACTCAGTATAAATTTACTGTTTCACGATCTGGTATTAAAAACAACCTTTCTCTGCCCCATCTCAGTTTTAAATATTTATGTCTCGATCTGTTGTTTTCTCAATTCTGTTGTCTACCGGCCGTGGTACGGTGGCCTCGGCAACCTCTGAGCTGGTACTGCGGCGATGCTGGACACTGAATCGACTCTTAATACACCCAACTTCTCTGTTGTTTAACATGCGCTATTGCCAGCGACCTGTTCGATGACTCGAAAAAATCGGCAAATCATAAAACGAAGATGAAAAGAAAGCAGTGCCGCACGGAGCAATCACAGTTTCATGATATCGTTCGGAAGGTTTCATGGGAGGACTCAGGTGAACTCTTTGATTGACGGTGTTGGGCGTTTGAAGTGCTGTCGGACTGTTTCCAACTGGCAACATTCTGGCTGTTGTTCTGACTGTTAACATCGGGTCTGCTGTTGCCGCTGCTGTCTTCCGGTCTGGAAGGCTGGCGGTTTTCGTGTGTTTTCGCGCAACCCCTGCGCTGCTCTTCGGTTACGGCGCTGTTGCGGCTTGATTGATCGGCGCGTTCTGTGTGTGTGTTTGGATGCGCTGAGAACGCGTGTCTGGGCTCAGGGACAGACTCGCTGTGTCGATCGGCGAGATAAGGAGAAGGTGATGGGAGGAAGATGTTAAAGTGGAAATAATTTGAATGTGAGATGACAAATGACAAAGCAAAAGACGGAGGACTCTCAGGCAAATAAAGGCGATGGGTCGTCTGAAAGTCTGAAGTTGAAGCAGACGTGTTGCTCTGGGCGTTGTCGACCCGAGCAGGTCGGCACAGTAGCTATTTGAGCATTTAAGTTGCTGGCGTTGCCTGACTCTCTGCAAATGCCGGTCCGCTCAAAGCAGACATGATGCTTGTTAATATGTTTAACGTTGAAAATGCTCCGGCAATAACCCTGGCTGTGGGAATTCTGAACAATGTTTATGAGCTGTTTCCAACTCCTCAGTAACTGCGAAAACGTGAATGGCGCGGGCCTGTTAACGGTATGATAAATGCTGTAATCGAACACAGACTGGTATGAAGGAGAAGTTTCAATTTTTTATGAATGAAGAAAATTGAACACTGCGGTATCTTCGTAGGTAATCTCGCCCGATATGAATACGTCTGCTCTCTATGTACTGTGTGCTGAATCGAGAAAGCTGATCCCCTGGGCCGACAATTCACTGAGTTCGAAATCACCTAACTGGCTGAACTGGTACTCTAATTGACATGTCTTTCCCGTAATGGAGGAATGTAATGTAAAATGTTGTCTCAAAACGGTGGTGGTGGGGGACTGGCTGTCGTGTCGAGGTGCTTGGGTGTTTAATCGAAACGAACCAGTGTTACGGAGGAGAGACTACTAAAAGTGGAATCATCGCTGGCAGTTGTGGTTGACGAACTGCATGAACAGTGGTGGGAGATCTGTGTTGAAATGAATGAACCCTCGGCAGGAGAAGACAGGCTGAGGCGCAAAAACTCTCGTTTTCTGGGCAAGGTCACTGGTTTCTTCTTTCAGACCAAATCGAAACAGCCTCATCGTAACTCGGTGATGATCACCGAGGCTGGTCAACCTGGCGTCACGTGGCCACTGGCTGGCTAACGCCTCGAGCAACTGAACTGATCCGCTCGAGAATGTGCATGACAGCATCAAGGGGAGGTCTTGCCACCGGAGATGATGGCGGGGTGGGCTGGGAACTGTACCCGGCGTTCTGCGTTGAATTGACTGCTTCTCTATAGGTGTGAAAATGAGATAAATAAGAGGTGTCCCTCGAGATAAAACCTGAAGTAGTCGGCGGCGAGAGAATGGTTGGGCTGGTGGGTGAACGGGAATCACTCTGACGGTGTGAGCTGGCTCGCTCGTGGTGGTGGCTGGGGTTGAAGTGAAGGTGGTGGCTGAGCAGACCAGGTACAGGCGTTGAACTGGTTAAAATAGGTGAGGTGAGGTGAGAAAGAAAGGAGGGAGGCAAATTGAACATGGTGGGAAGAAGAATGAACAGAGGAGGAGGGACGACACAGTGATGAAGCGAAAAAAGAATCAAGGAGGAAGGATGGTCAGAGACGAAAAGTGTGACTTTGGAGAAGAGGTGAACAAGCAAATGACAGGGGAAGAAGGAAGAGGAATGTATGGAAGAGAAAAATGGAGGAAAGAAAGGAAGAGCCAGCTTGAGAATGCAGAGCACCATGTAGTCCTTAATCCTGGTATGCTGGCTGTCTGTAACTCTCCATCTCTCCTTCATCCCTACACATTCGTTCTCTCCACAGAGATCCACCTCTCTCTGAGGCTTTGCTGTGTAATTAATTCTTAATTGGAACACTTGTTTATCTTTGTTGCTTGAAGATGCCTGTGAGTTCCACTTCTCAATGGGCAGTGTATGGATGTGTGGATGTGTGTGTGTGTGTGTATCACTATGTGTGTATGTGCAGACCTCTTAGCAGAACAGTTATGCTAAGTGGCTCCTTAATTTGCCTCTTCTGATTGGTTCCCTGTAAAAGGAAGTCCGTATGTAGGAAGAGGAAACTGAATAGTCAATAATCTGTTGATGAAAGCAGACACACACAGAAACAGACACGTAATAAGATTCTCAAACTGGTGAACCCTTGCATAACTGTTCTGCTAAAGGGTCTGCACATACACATAGATACACACACACACATCCACACATCCATACACAGCCCATTGAAGTGGAGTTCACAGGCATCTTCAAGTAAGATAAAGAATTAAGAATTAATTACACATCAAAGCCTCAGAGAGAGGTGGATCTCTGTGGAGAGAACGAATGTGTAGGGATGAAGGAGAGATGGAGGGAAATAAAGGGACAAGAAAATGAAGAGAAAATTTAAAAAAGAGAATTGAGAAGGGAGAAAAGGAGAGGAGGGTGAGAAGATGATGTGAAAGAGGAGGAAGAAGTAAGAAACAGGGTGAAAAACAGGAGGACAGACTAATAAAAAAACAATTCAATTCCAAGACAGGCCAGAGAAGAAAAGGATGAGGAGGAAGAAAAGAAGTTATTTACTTTGTCTTCCTCATCTCCCCTTTTCCACAACACTAGATAAACATATACACAAAAAAGAGCAGACATGAAGTGAAATGGGCACCAGTACAACTACAATTAAATAACAGAAATCAGACAGGACATGCAGGTTGGACATCATCTCTCTCTGTCTTAATATTTTATCTAGGGTACTGAGACAAAGGTTTAGCAGAAACAAAACTACTAACGTGAAAAACACATTTGAATTTACTGTATTCAAATCATGCTGATTTAACAGAAAGCAGAAAATAGTTTTCAGCATATCTCTCTCCCTCTCTTTTGCTCACTCTAAGACGGAGTGAAACAGCCTCATCCCAGGGGTGTGTAATGGCGCTTGTAGAGAATATAAAACAACATTATTACTGATCCAATTTATCAGCCGCTAAAATATCTCTAAGAGCAATGAAAGTATAGCAGGTCCATTTCTGGCCTCCCTTTTCATTCTGTTTTCCCCCTGGCTAATAAAACAGGTTGTTCTGTCCCTCCTTCTCTTCCCATTTGTCTCCATTATTTTCTCTCATGTGTTCTCGTAAGTTATATCACAGAGATGGGCTCCTTGTAAACTAAGAAAAGTCAAAGATTTATGCGCAGAGCTATCCAAGGGGCAGGACTTTTCATTTTAACAAATAATTACCACATTAACACAAACACAAAACCATGCCAAATTAGGATTCTGATGCTACAACTTAGCACATACTGTGTCGCTGTCCGTGGTGCTGAAGCTTGGGCAGTCTCAACACTCATGTGTTTTGCTGTATTTCCCTAATGCAACAATTCAGCATGGATTCGTCTTCTCCTGACTCTTATCAATGACTATTGATAGCAACCCCTAAGCCCTCTATGTACAGCACATACTGATCTCAAGACTGGCCTATTGTAGACATCCCATGGTGAAGTACTGAAATACTGAATTTGTCTCTGTCTTACAGTAATTTGCACCATATAAATGAACAGTAAGGTTTTTAAAAGTGGTGAACCAAAGTGTGGGAAATGAACATTAGGGTATCCATTAGCTGCAAGAGGACCTAAGGCACGACAACACAGAAGACAAGAGAGACATGGTTATCCTCTAGAATGTATATGTCTGTGTATGTAGCTCCAAATGTCATTTATTAGCAAGTGTAACTAGGTTATCAGTGGATATCCCTCTTCATCCTGTTTACATGAATTTATATAAGGGGAAGGTACCTAGAGAACAAATGACAATGCTGTGTGTCTGCATCTCCATACTGCTCATTTTACAGAACTGAGATAAGACTGCATTAACCTCTCTGCCTTAGGAGATAACATGACAACAGGCTTGTTTGGCTTTATTCTCTGCATCCCTCAAAAGAGCATCTGCAGGTGCTACATTGCCTGTAGATCTAAAATAAGAGACTGTCCGCCTATAGAAATGTGCCCATGGGTCGTCTGTGCAAGCAGCTCATTATGACCTATAGTTCTGTTTTATTGTTTTATTGCTAAGCTGGGTCTAGTGGCTGCAGCAATTACGATGGGGAAAAGGTATATGGTTGTGTAGGTTGGAAGACATGTTGTAAAATAAAGATCACTGGCATCTGATGGTGTGGGGATTGTGCAGTGTTAAGACTATTTTAGGGTTGTGGTCATGTAAATACTGTTTGTTTCTTTATGCCCAATTCTGTCTCTATATAAATCTCCATCAAGCTATGCATCCAATACTTTAACTTTTCAGCACATGTAACTAGGCCATTGACAATTTGTTTTTGTGACATCCCATTTAGTGACAATATTGACATAATCTGTGGCTCAATCCCCAGCCACTGGGAACACAATCTGAAATTAAAATTCACTGACTGTCCCATAGGAACATAGTTAGAGTGGGACAAAACAATTGTATTTAACACTAACAGTGGAATTATCAGAGCTGTTTATTGTGTGTAGCAAATAGTGGATTAACTGCTTCTGAATGGTGTGAACATTAACTGTTTTTAGCTGCAGCTTTAAAATGAATCAATTCATTCATAGGCCATGTTTATGGCCTATCTCCTTCCTTAAAAAATTCAGAATCAAATTTGAGAGGACTTTCTGAGTTACATAAAAGGGAAGCATCTCACAGAGCCACCATGTTTGAAAAGCAGGGACAGAATCAGTTCTGTTCAATGATTAGCTGCTGCGGCCTGCCATTCAAAAGAAGATTGCAAGTCCACTTTTCAAAGTGGAAAATTCACTTTTCACTAATCTGACAAGTTTGCACTTCCTCTGCTCCACCCCACTGTTCTCCTTGGGCAAAAGAATTCAAGCTCCCCATTTTGCTGCTTTTCAGCAAAGGCTCTGTGAATGTGTTGATAGATGGTTTGTTTGAGAAGGCTGTGACAGGAGTGACACAGTGCAGGAAATCTGGTACAGTACAATAACTTTTCTATTTATTTTGCTGATTGAGGGTTAGAAACTGTAGAGGATTACTTTGCTAATATTGTTCTGTGTTTCTTTCTAGAAATTTTTGTTTGACAGAAACCATGTGTTAATTGAGAAAAGGTGTCACTGAATGGTATAATGGTAACAGTGTAATCATGTTATTGATTTCAAATTAGCAAAGAAAAGGCATATGAAAACATACAGCAGACTATAAATGAATTGTTTTAATAAAATTTTCTCTTTCTGTCAATCTATCTCTGTTTCTATCACTCTCTGGCTCTCTTTGTACCTCACCCCTCCCTCTCTCCCTAACTCTTTCCCTTCTCCTCACCTCTCCTCTCCTCTCCAAAAGATGAAACCAATTTTTCAGCCCCCGCAGGAGACAAATTACTCCTAATAATCCCTCGTTTCCTGAAGAGGGCCTCTTTCTTTCCCGCTCAGCCAAGAGACCAGAACCTTAATGGATATGCGGAATTAGGAGGAAAATGTCGGAGAGGACTCGGTAATGACAGGCAGTGTTCTGGTTTTCATTTTAGGCTCGTAAAGAGAGAACCTACAGCACTACCACATCAGCGCTGTTGATAAGCTGACTTTTGATTTGGGAGATGGTAGATGATGGGCTGAGGTGGAGTTGAATCACGAAAACAGATCAGACAGAGAAATAATGTTTCAAAGCCAGCGCTGAGTGCTCCTGATGTAATTATGTGTGATGCTTAGTTTTTAGGCTGTTTAAAAATGTAACAGCTGTAAAGATCCCACATTTTGTTACATGGTTGCTGGTGGTCCACTTGTGATGTTGCAGTTTTGTTCCAAACCTCAATTGTGGAACTGTTTAAGGAGGAGGATGCAAGACTTTGTGAAAGCTTTTACATCCACCTCTCTTTGAAGATTCTAGCTCATAATTTCATTCCTTCTCCTTCATTCTCCCAAAGATCTAGAATAGTTGGAGCTTTCATCTCAGTGACTTATCACAGAGACTCATCACAGCGACAGACACCTTAAACAACCAACCAACACCTGGTCAGTAGTTCTCGTAAACAAATCAGGAGGCCCAAATAGCGTGTAATAGCAGCCATTATGATGTTTTTACCCAAAGGAGAGACGCAAAAAAGAGATGGAAGGAGACCAAGTGAGACTGCATGTGTTTGGGTGTGTATATAGTCTTTAGGAGTACCAGAATGTAGTATTGTCCCCTAGATATTACACTACATCAACAAATACAATTTGAAAGAAACAACTACATTGCGTACAACCTTACTAAAATGCGGGAATGCATCTGCAACACCGTCAGTAAGAATAAATTCCATTTATTTTCCATACATTATCCATGTGTGGCACTAAACCATGATTAACATGAATATTATGTCTACAGCAGGCAACTCAAAGCACTTGGTTAAGATGAGGGAAAGATTGTTATATCACTTAAATCTTGATAAAGTCAGTGATAACACTTTTTCAATATTTAATATCTTATGTTATATTTAATATCTTTCCCTAACCTTAACCGATGTTAAGGTTAGACCTACACGTAAGCCTATACTTAACCATGCAAAACAAAAGGCAAGAACCCCAGTTTTTGATCTTTAGGTCCTATGTTTTTATGTCCATCATCCCCCCTAACCATCTCCCCAAAATCCCTGTGTGGTCCCTGCATGTCTAAGAATCCTGACTGAAGGAACACTGCTGCAGATGTTAACTCATCGTTCTGATAATTATGGTACCAATTACGATAGAGTTGGTCTGGTTCTGATTAGAGTACAGTACAACTATCATACTAGCAATGACAATTGATAGATCTAGGGAACAAAATGTGAACACAAATATACCCCTGATTCAAATATACTCATGGCTGACAAACTAAAAGAAAAGCCTTAATAAATAGGTGGAGAAAACTTGACAAATGCAGGACCAGTAAAGGTCACTAAATAATTTCATGGGTATGAAAATAGTCAATCATACTATGGCCTTCTGAGTCACCAGAACTCAATCCAATGTAACGCCAGATTTTTAACATTTCAGAGTGCACTCTACCACCATCATCAAAACATCAAATGAGGCAATATGTCTGGGAGGAATATTGTTTATCCCTCTTGTAGGGCCTCTTGTAGGGCCTCTACACTTCAGGCCACCTTAGAATCTATACTAAGGTGGCCTGAAGCTGTTACAGAAGACTGTGGTGGCCCAACACATTCAAAAATCACACTACGTTGGTTTGTCCTCCATTTTGCCACCCATCTGAATAATAAATCCACAAAGGAGGATAAAATTGACTCTCTTTTTTAGTTGGAACAAAATCAACTTTTGCACAGTGGGAATTATCAGCTAAGCCATCAGGTGAAAGTATGTTTTTTATTATTTCCCAAGATGTTTTTCCTTTGTTTCAGTGGTTGCCATGCCAACTTCTAGTGTAATGGGGCAACAAGTAAACAATTTTTCTTGTTTTCTCCTGTATTTAACTCTTATTTTTTCTTTTCTTAACTTATGAGTAGCTATTTATAGAAAACGTCAGACATCACACTGATTGGAAATTAATTATATGAAAGACAAAACAACTCGTTTATCGGGGCTGCCAATGTTTTTGAGTTAGTAGAGGCTCACACTTACAATAAACACAGTTTGTGTTGTTATGTGTTGAACTTCTAAAACTCAAGAATCACACGTAAATTAGTGATAAATACATTTAAATACTTCTATTGTTGAGAATAAAGGGAAATGAGACGTAGCATTACTCATCCCACCACTCCATTCACACTGCCCCCCCTGAAAAAAGCTAGCAAAATCCCAACAGCACTGCTATTTGAAATGAGGGTTTCAAGCTTGCTTTTTCCAGTATGTGAAAGAGACAGGGGTTGCAGAAGCCCTGAACAAAATTGGGTTTTCTCACTAGGGCTTTGCTGTTTGAAGGAGGGCTATCAGGCCAGATTAGCTCTACCTCAGTGGTAATGGAACAGGGAGCATTTTGAAAAGCATCCACCTCCTCACTTTTTAGCCTGAGGTTCTTAGTTGCAGCAATGTCTGTTTAGGGATGTGTCAGTTTTGATCTGTGAATGTATGAAGTAATGGTGGTATGTTATCTGGGTGGAAATGTTACAGATTTATGAAGACTTTTAGAGCAATCTTTTCCTTCACCTGACCCTGTCTAATAAATGTAAGTATAAGTCCAAAGGCATCATTCTAATGGAAAGGTTTGATCTCTTTTCCAGTCAGAAAGCTTTAAATTTTACTCCATGAGTTTTCTCCTTTAAAGGGGCTATATGATTTTTTTTCTTCTGCTGAACATAATGTCTTCCTGGGAGCAAGTGGTGGTGATGGTTGCTTGCCAAAAGCTTCGACCATTGGTGTGTTTACAATACAAAGGGTTAGAAAACAGCCTCTGAGCAGCATTACTTCTTCTGAGAAGTCTGGAAGCTAGTGACTCACTATCGGAAAGTGATGAAATAGACTGGCTGGGCCAGGGCCAGCTGATTAGCATGCTGACTCCAGAAGAAGAAAAGAAATGAGAAAAGAAGTTGTGGGTATAATATAGTATGCCTTGGAAAGCACATGCTAGCCATAACTTTCTTAAACAAGCTGCATCACTGAGTTGTTATTGGTAATCTGATTACATCAGATTAGATACATTTCTTATTCCAAGTTGTTGTGCACTGTGCCAACATGACACATACACAGGGGATGTGTTTGTGCATGAAGCTAGGTGTGTGTCTGAATTTTGGTAGATGATTGCAATTGCAAATGTGAGTTTGTGTGTGTATGAAGTTGTGTACACTTTGAGGGTTTCAGTGCGTGGATTTGCTGTACCTGCGTAGTCTTATGTGCATGTTTGTGAGGCTGCTTGTCATTTTGAAACTTGTGAGGGTGAAACCTGCTGTGTCTGTGTGACTAGGAGGCTTGTAGCAACAGGAGGGGGTAAACAAGCTGACCTTTACAGCTTTGATCACCCTGGAGGAAGGGGATGGGCTGAGGGTGTCAGCAAGAAGGTTAGGAGGAGGGAAATGGAGGGGAAAAAATTGAGTCTATTCCAGGATAAGAAATGTGTGCTGCTGAGTACGTCAGTATGTATGCTGACAGATATCTGTATCTGTGCTCATTTATCAAGTCATCCCTTACCTCAGCTAGTGGTACAATGCCCTGTATGTCGGCATTGCTGATGTAGAGGTGTGAGACTTTCTCTGTTTGCCTGGAAGTTGTCTGTATGCCAGCTGGGTACTCGACATTCCAGTGTAGAGTCTGGGTTGGCACCAGGTTGATCACATTATCCACCTCAAAGTCCAGCTGCATCACCTCATATGATGGACTTTCCAATCTACAAAAACAGAGGTTGACAGTGAGAATTGTCTTTATATGGCCATCATACACATGGAATCTTTTACATTTTTCTGTTAACATCCAAATTATAATGTTTCCACAAAAACATCTTCTGGCACCACCAATATTCAGGACCAACAGCCTTTGTTATTTTGTAATAATTGGTAGTCGCATCTGGCAATGAGAACTATAAGGCTGAATAGATAACATTAGGAGTATCACCTCGTGTCCGTGATTGTTATGTTTTTACTGCTTATGTGTAGGACATTGAAACATACAGGCTCATATCTTCTTTTCAATAATAAAAAGAAACAGTTTGCTCAGCTTACCTCAGCTTATAAAAACTTTAAGCACTGGGAAACAGCTAGTTTGACTCTTTCCAGTTTTTTGTTGTGTCTCATGTGTCAGTAGTAACCCGTGTCAGTGATTCCAAGTAGCTTGATTTCTTTGAGAGGATATATATATATATATATATATATGTGTGTGTGTGTGTGTGTGTGTGTGTATAATATATATAAATCACTATAAAAACATGTTGGTAGAATCCCCAGATAACCACTTTCAGATTCAGGTCAAACTTTCCACCTTGAAAGCTACTGCAACTTAAAAAAATATATTTTCTTTACTGCTGCCTCTGTATTCATATTCTGATTCCTTCATACAGAAATTTGTCTGTCAATTTGACAACGTGGATTCCTGCTGCACATTGAGCCCTCACAACTTTGTAGACTGTCATTACCTGCTTTGCCTCTCTGCCTGTCAGACATCCTGATTCTATCTGCTGCTAGTGTGAATCACATCCCATTCTAACATTTATCACCACTGAAATTCTTTGCATCTTCTTCTTCTAGACTTGAGACAGCCCTGTCATGGATAGAGCTGGTGCCATATCTGGAAGTCAAGCCCTAGTAGTGAAGACCGTGGTCAGATTCAGAGTGAATTAATGAATAAATGACTAAAAAGTCTAAGGCAAAATAAAATGTCCATACAAGGCAGTAAAATATTGTGTTTGTGCCACTTTAAGCTGTTACACATGGAGAGAAGAAACACAGCAGGTCTTAAATGAAAACACTATCTGAAATGTGACTGTACATTTTCTGTGGTCAAGATAGCAGTGAAATATAACCACTTACAATTCACAGTAAGTGCAACACAAAAGGTCTCCCGGGTGGAATTTTGCAGATAAACATTCAAAACACACCACAGTCAACTGTTTCACAGCATCAATAAAGGTGCTATGAAAATAATTTAGATACAGTTTAGCAACTGCAAAATCTCTGCGACTGTATGTCTCACTCAATTTCCAATTTATATGCAACACTCTCCTGCTCTTTAACTTCTCTGACTGATTCACGGCCCCTCACAGCAAACACACTAGCGCATAGGCTCTGTCAGCAGCTGGTGGACAATGAATTAGAAAGAAAGAGGGTAAGCAGCTGTAAATTGATTTTTGAGTCACCGTTTTATAGCTCTGTCTTACAGACATGTACACAAACACACACACATACACACAGATTTATAGGGTTCTAGGGTCATGGCAGCCAATTGCAGAGGGTCTGTAGTACTCCAGGCATGCCAGCGGTGTGGTGTGTGTATCCTAGAGATGAGGAGGCGATGCTGTTACAGATAGATTAAGGAGAGAGAACTGGTGATTGTACCTCCTGTTCTTCAGGTCCTCAACAGCACCTTTTCTTTCCTTCTCTCTAATCATGTCTCTGTCTCTGTCTTCTAAACCCAATCGGCTACATTATGGTATTCTTTACATGAGAAGTTTATCTGCTCTTATTTTGTTATGTTTGTCACATGGAATAATTTGATACATTTTTAAACCATTAATTTAGGAATAACTTCAGTCCTGAACCCTCTTGATGGCGTTATCACGGTAACTTTTACAGGTAGGCAAGTGAGAGAACCAGCTACCCCATTACGTAACATATCAACACTAGGTTTACTGCAGCTGCAGGGCATCTGAGGAGGCTATTTAGTGCAGCTAAGCTGGGCTGACACAGTATGTGTGCCATCGTGACAATGCACTCCTCTAGCGTGTTGAAAATACCCCCCAGACTTTATGGCACCAACACAATCGTCCTCTACACCACCCCACTGGCAGGATTTGGCTCCTGTGACTTATATATCCTCAACGGTGAGCTGAAGGCTGTCATTTTGACACAATGGAGACTGTTGTAGTCACAGATGGTGTAGTAGCGCTTACAGACAGGTCTCCTACAAGGTGACTGCTGAGGATGTTATGGGTGCAGTCAGACACACAGTCGCAACGTGACAATGTAGCACAGAATCCAATAAATTCTGTTTCAATTACCCTTGAATGATGGGCAGCAGACATGGAAGCACTCTCATGTTTGTTGGTTTCGGCGCTACATTACTAGCCCATATCCAGATATTGTGTATCGAACCCTAGCTTACAATTATGTTTCTATAACTATTTCAAGCACTGATGAGCTACATAGGTTTGCATTTCAAGTATCACTCTGTACTTTTGACAACCTCCATACATACTAAAAGAGTGTGGTTCTAACATAGCAAGGGTGAAACAAAAGCTAAAAGAAAAGAGGAAAGAAGACTTTGTCCATATGAATGTTTCAGTTGAATTAATTTATTTACACACACACACACACACACACACATTTCTGTTGAACTTTTAATCTTTTAGTCCACTCTGTGTAATATGTGTGTGTCAATATATATGTGTGTGTGTGTGTGTTTGTGTGTAACTGTGTATATACGTAATACAACATTTGTTAACCTAGTTTACAGTATCATTGACTCTGCTATTTTCCAATACAGCAGAGGTTGGAGCACATACACAGGACACAATGCTCTGTCACTCTCACCTCTGTTCCTGTCTCTCTCACACTCCTGAACCAGATGCAGACAGTGCACAAGCAACACACTTTTCTCTGTCACACACACACACACACACACACACACACACACACACACACACACACAGACAAAACCACGAAAAAGTATTGGGGTATGTTGATATATCGCTGGAGCTGAAAAAGCAATGTGTCTACGGTGACAGTTCACTCAGGTGTTAACTCCTGTCTAACCTGGCTCCAAAACAATATTACCTGTCCTCTAGTGCCTTTACATATACACATACACAGCGAAACGACTGTTCAACCTCCAAACCAACCAAACAAAACCGCTGTAAAAGTTCACACTTTCTCACTATCTACAAATGTGTTTTCCTTCGAGGCAATCTGACCAGCTGTTTTCCCCTGTTGACACAGTGATGGGGTTGCAGTGTTGGTCTCAGGTGGGTCAACCTGTCATCTGACCTGGTTTGCCAACCCTCCTCCCAGCAGGCTTTTATGCAGTTTGGATGGCTACATGGGAAAAGGCATTTCTGTTAAAGATGGGAATTTCATTTCATGTCACCTTGAGTGTTTAGATGGCATTTAGGTAATCCGCTGACTAAATGGCTAATTTTATAAAGGAAGAATTATAAAGGAACAGAGCAAAAGAGAGTGTATTGCATGGTGGGTGCAACTATATCAAAATTATGTTTCCTAAACATTAGTATTTACAGTAAATGGGGTGGATAATGCTTGGAGGCAATGTATTTTTAATGTGCCTAAAACCTAACAATAATCATGACCTGGTTGGATGCCAAGCTGTAGATACACACCATGTGTTTACCTACAGTTAAACATACGAAATGAAACACACCCGTGTTCGAGGGCTTTAGAAAAGCATTCTGGGTATCTTTAGAAAATCTGATCAGTACAAAGTACAAGAGGAAGGATGGAAAAGCGGTTATACTACCATAGAAACATAGTCTAACACTCCGACATTGCAAAAACATCTTTGAACTCTTGAAAAGAATTAGAACATCTGAAGTGGACTTTCATTCCTGGAGTGCCTGTGTAGCCAGAAAAATTGATATAGATAGCTTAGTACACAGCAAGACAGACAGATACACATATGATGAGTATTTCTGCCCTGGGAGGCTGCTTGACAGCCTATAAACAAGATAAAAGATATACTTCTGGCAGCAGTGGGTGTCTTGCCAGACATGCTGGCTGGACTCACCTCCTTACAGCCATATGCGCTGGTTTGCTCTGGAGTCTCTGAGCTGATTAGGGAGATGATTGACTTTTTTCTGTTTATCTATTTGGCCATCAATTAAATGATTTAGTTTCAGGCTGGGTCAACTGAGATAAAATCTTGTTTAAGCTTGCTGATTATGCTTTTGTTACTCTTAGGCATTTTTCTGTTTACTGTCTCTTTAACGCATCTATCTCTCCATTTGTCCATCAGTTTTCTGGATTTTTGACCACCTCTATCCAGACTGAAATATTACAAAAACTAATGGATTGATGGCGCGATTTTCTTTGCCTACATTGTGTCCCAGAGGATGAATCCCTGTGTGTGTGTGTGTGTGTGTCTTCCCTGTATTAAAAAAAAAAGTCAGCTTCACTCCCATTGACAGTCTTCATAGTTCGGTATCATTAGGGAGATAATACAGCAGCACTGCACTGAATCAGCCCTACTTCCTGTGTTCTGCCCATGTTTGTACAGGCCTGTGCATTTATGCATATGTGTACATCAATGCACATGTAAATATTTGTGCTTGCTGCATAATAATCCGAGCTTTGAGGCACCTCTTTTGTTTAGAGTATCACTTTGAAGATGGCAGGAGAGTGCATGTGCGAATGAGTGTGTGCTTGTATCTGTTATTCTCGGTGTATGTCTTTGTGAGAGCCATATCGTAATCTGGTTTCTAAAGCATCACTTTCTGTGTTTATCCTGATGTCGCTTTGATGAGTTTTTCAAGGAAGAAAAACAAAAAACCTCTACCAGACATGGTTACATGCCAAAGCTCAGGGAAATAAGCAGCTGTTTAGAATCACCTCCATCTCAACACCTCAAACAACACCATCCTGATGAATGACAACGGGCCAGGAAAATGAGTTCTCTGCCTCAAGGCCCCAGTGGCTGGCAATCCCAAAATTCATGAGATGCCTTTAGTATTTCACCAGCCATGATGAGGCGCACAGCAGGAGTATGAGTCCATGAGCAATTCATTCAAGAAATATGCACAAAATATTACCAAAGCACCAATACTATTACTATTGTTTCAATTCAAAGTAACCACCAAATAATAATTCACTACACCCCTTCTCCAAAGTCTAATCCAAGCTGGGCAACCATAAGTAGGCGCAGCAGGCCTGTCAAATGTTGGAGTGTTTAACATGTCAAAGCTGTATGCTTGGGCTACAGTAAGAGTCATGACTGACATGTAAAGAGTTTGGAGGATGGTGTCACTTTTAGCCTTTCAATAACCAAAAACATAAGAGCAAAAGTGCAAGGAATGGATTATATAGTGTGTTTATCTGCTCTAATATAAGCTGCAATCATTAGCTTGTTTGGCTATTCCAAGGTCATTAGCTAGCATTATCCTAATTAAATTAGGGAAAGTTAAGCTCACAATTAACTTATTTACTGTGTAGTATTTTCTCACTGAAGTCAGTCTTGATTGCTATCAAAGGTTAGGGCGATATTAGCATTTCCTCTAATGTTAAAAGTGAAAACATGCAGTTTGAAAAATACAAACAAGTATGTAGGCCACTGTAGGGGCGCAATAATTATTAGCACAGTATTGTGTATGTAGGCATTAAATTCTTGTTTAATAAGCTTTTTTGACAACATAGAGACATTAAAAGTCAGCCTGAGACAGCAATTTTAACCAACATATGGATCTAACATTAGGCCAATTACTTAGCTAGCTACAGTTTATTAAATCTGCAAATGACAGTTGGAGAAATCAACAGCTGCCATCAAGAAAAAAAGAAACTGCCTGCTGTTACAGCTAAAGCTGTCCCATTCCCTGTGTATAACCCTTCTCTTGTAGTTTTACGTATGCTAATTGGGATGTACCATCCCCGTGCACAACTGGTGCCAGCTGAGGAGGCGTGGCCTTCCCTTACCTTAGCTCTTGCCTCCTTCCTGTGCTTCCTGACTGGTGGCTCCTAATCCAGTTTCACCAATTTCTTGATGCAACTGGAACCAAAAACTACATAAACTTGGCAAACCTGCAGGTCAGGGCAGCAGTTCAGCTTGTCAGACATGTCTCTCATTACTGTTTGACAAATGTTAATCATTGGGGCAAGGCATTAGAGACACTAGGTGCAGGGGTGCTGTCTCCATTGTGTTTTGTTTGTGAATTCAAGTAGTGGGGTTTTTATTTTCCACTTTTCCTTTTATTTAACAGTTGTCTTTTGGATATAACTTACTCTTACCACTGACCACTGGTTTTATGTTGCCTCCCTTTTCCACTGAGAGCTAAGGGTCATAACACTGCTTTTTTTAAAATTAAGGACCCACTGTTTTTACCATGCATTTTAATGATAAATCTGTCAAATTATTATTGTAACTGCTTGTTTCATGTGAGAATGGAAAGCTTGACAGGCATAATAAAAGTAACTAAGGACACAGGGCTAGCAAAAAAAACATGGTATGCCACTCTGATTCCTGAGAAAAACTATGATACATCCTGTGCCATACATACTCAACAAGTTTTAAAAGCATCTGAAAAAACTTTTAATTGTCTTCTGCTCTTAATTTGAAAGCTCAAAGCTGTTGTGTCATCACTTTTATTTCCTTCTATGGCACATTTGGATTGTTCGTTGCTGCTGATGTTGTCCATCAGTCAAGGCTAGATGTGGCTAACGGCTGGCTAAGTGGTGCTAATTGAGCAGAGACCCTGCAGTAATAGTTTCATGCAATGGGAAGTCATTCATTAGCACTGATCTCAACCAACAGAGAAAGGCAGGAGACAGGGAAGAGGAGACAAGGAGAAAAGGAGGAAGGAGAAGAGAGACAGTGAGTGAAAAAGCGATAGATGGACAGAGAGAAAAGGTGAAGAAGGAGGGAGAAAAGAGACAAAGAAAGAAGAGATGATGAGCAGATCTGGACCCATATTTTCCATTCAAATCACTTCAATTCATCCATGGCTAACACAGTTTCCAGTTGACTTTGTCTGACACCAACACATACATAAATGCATAGAGTATACAGTATTCTATATTTGGCATCATATTGGCCAACATGCTCAATCTTGCATCCAATATTTTCACCCTGAGTAATGACTGTACGTCTGTATTCAGATCAGATTCTGGTTGTACTGGGCAGCTTCCAAGTCTGAATGTGTGTAACTATGAATGTGAACCAGGCATCCTGAAAAGGGGAGCGGTGCTCACAGTAATACTTCCCTGGTTAAATAAAGGTTAGAAATGTCCAGTAGATTTTAGTATTTGCTGAAATTAGCCTTTACACGGCTTGAAATCTACTCTTAAAACATTTAAAAGTGAAATACATGAGTATCACTGCAGAACAACAGAACAGTAATGCATATGGCTACAGTATAGACCACATATACCATATTATAACAGGTAGGTAAACAATTCTTATTACACCATAATTTGGTTCTCTATTCACTCAAATGTAGCATAGTGTATTCTAATATAGTATGAGCATATTAGATGCACTGAAACACTTCAATCAACTTTTCAAAAATACACAAGGAAAAAGCTGAATGATTTATTTTGCTACGGAAGGAGCAGCGGTTATTTAACTATAAATATTATAAGCCCTCTGTGTTTCTTTTTCAAGCTGCCAGTCACAGAATAAGTGTTTTTCCAAATTGACAGTGGTATTTCCTGCTATCTAAAGTCATTTGATTTGTTTTAACTGTTTGTCATGCACTGTGTTGTTTTTTACCATTACCTTTTGCACTTGGTCGCTGAAACACATTTTCTCTGCCACCCAGTTAACCTCAATCTCTGTATGCAATCTTGCTTTTTTTTTAACTGACACATTTTTCTCACCACACTCATTACATTCATTCTGTCCTTGCAAATTTGTCTTAACCATATGCTGGGGTCTAGAAGGGATCACCTGCCACATTAGCAAAAAATAAATAAAAAGAACCAGGGTGTATTCTGCTGTCAGTGGTTCCAGCCTTCTGACAATACTTACGCACACACACACACACACACATACACACAACCATAAAAGGACAGAGCAATTACCAAATAAATAGCAAATTTAGCATGACACGTGGGTCAGCGCTTTCCACAGCAGATTATCAGCCCACCCTGTGTGTGCATTTCTGTACTACATACACGGGTGTGCACAGCATAAAATAAGCACTTGTGATCCTTTAACCTGAGTCTATCAAATTTAAACTTAATACACGCACATTTCACACATACACACATCTCTAGGGTAAAGGTTAGAGGTTTGAGTTCAAAGGTCAGACTAGCAGCCAATCAACAGTCAACAACAACCAATCATCACCAGACATCAAGACAAGCTTTTCTTGTTACACTGTCAGTGCAATTACATTGTACACAGTGTTCAATAATTTCTGAATCTGGAATAAAGACGAGCTCATCAGAAATCTCTACCCAACCACTGTGGCTGAAAATGAGAAGTCTTTCATATTTTCTTTGTCATGTCGCATTTGCTGCATAGAATAATAAGCCATTTTTTCATGAACAGACAGATTTTACCTCAGAGAAACGGTCATTGTGAAAACAACCAAGATCTCTTATTACCAAGTGTAAGGCATTATTAGTTTTATGGCCTTGAACTTAAATAATCAAACGTTTTCAGACATTTTATGCTGCGCCCACGAATACTCTGTACAAAAGGAATAAGCTAACTAGAGTAGATACGTGAGCTTTAGTCCTACCTCTCTGCTGTGGAGGAGGCCTTTCTCTGACACATCACCGCCAACGAACTGCTTCCCGGTGCCATTTCCTGTTTGATCTCCCACGCGACAAGGTTGCTGGGTTTCACAGCCAGGAAGTTGATGCCTGACTGGAACCACACCCTGCAGAGAGGAATGAAGAAAGAAATAAAGAGGGAGAGAGAGGGGGGAAAGAGAGTGAGAGAGAGAGAGAGAGGGAGAAAAGAGAAAGCAAGGTTAATCTAAAGATCACACGAGCACATCATAAACAAAAGAGGAAAGGGAGCTGAGTTGTCACAGTGACAGTTAGGGGGAATTTGCTTAAAATTGAATTTGCTTCGCTTGGAATTTCCCTGCCCTGATTTTCTCGCTGATTTTCTTTAATCCCTGATACGTGCCATACTCTCTTTGTATAAAATGTCTTTTAAAATTGATTCACGCAGCATGGTGCCACCTCCCACGGTATGTTTTGGTGGGAGATGACAAAAGAGTGACAGGAGAAGCTCTTATGAAAGTTAACAATTTTACCAGAGTAAATGCTGCGTGGAGGATGAATTGGATCGAGGCTGAGCCAGAGATCATATCTTATACAAAAAAGTGTGATTTTACTGATGGAAAAGGCCACAATGAATCCAACAATTTCTTGGTGATATGATTTAGGTTTTGTTTCTGTTCTACACTCCTTCTTCCTCTTATCAGGACCTCCTTTTTCCCTTTTACTCTTCAAATATTTATCCCCACTCTCACTATCTTTAGGATCTACTTTGCAAATAAACATTAAATCGCCTACCTGTCCCTCACTTTTTACCTTCCTCATTCTCTCCCCTCTCCAGTTAGATTACCACTGTTCATCTCTGCCTTCCTTATTCCCTCTTTATTATCTTCTCTCTCTTTTAGTACTGTTTTCCTTGTTTTTCCCCTCTTTTCCTCACCAGCTTATCCAGGTTTTCCTTTAATCTGGATGATTTCCACCCACATCTCTCTTGGCTTCAGCTCCTTATATTTGTTCCAGTTTTCCATTAGATTTTATACTTTATACTACTACCTTTCCTTCCCATCTTCCCTACCTTTCTCCTCCTTCTCTTCCAGATGTCCTCCTTGTTTCATCCTTCCTCATCATTCCCTCGTTGCTCTCTCTCCTTTATTTACCTCACCACATCTCCTCTTTCATCTCTCATCTTTCTTTTTCTCCTCCTCACCTCCTTCTAATGCTTTTCTTCTGCCTTTCATCCATCCCTCTGTGACTTCCTTCATTCCCTTTCTTCCTCCCACCCCTCCTTCCCTCTATACCTAGCTTCATCCCTTCCTCTGTCCCTCCTCCATCCTTCAATCTCAAGGCATCCTATGGTTAATCTTTTTATTTTCTTTCCCCCTCGCTCTCCCTAATCCATCCCCGTGTGTTTTGTTCTATTTATCACCTTGACAAGACCCTCCCTCAGTTTATTAACACACTTTATAGGCGTGCACGCACTTGCACGCAACCTTGTTTACTGCTTTTCTTATTAACACACATACAATAGACCCTGGCAAACAACAAATATCAACACAAACATATTCTCCAATAACCTTTTTCCTCTAAACAGAAGGGAGAAAAAAACCGCCAATCCTCTTTGTCTCCTTTCTCATTATTACTTTCTTGTGTTTGTCTTGCTTCATGTTTTGCCAAAAACTGCCTGCAAATATGTCATGCCCGTCCCTTGACATGCTCTCTGTACATTTTTTTGTGAGTGTGTAAGTATATATGCACCTGTGTGTGTGTGTGTGTGTGTGTGTGTGTGTGTGTGTGCTGTATTTTAATCTAAACAAGATGCTTTTTGGTGTTTTTGGCACAAGGGAACCAATCTCTTGTGAAAACTTGAAAACCCACTTTTCTTCTGTTTCATTCTGAACTAATTTTTCTTGGTATATTTTAAAGGAGGAAAAAATGTTCCCTGGTTGACCATTGTTATGTCTTGTGTGCTATGGTTATGAAAAATTGAAAGTGTGAAGTTGCAAAAAAACTATTTTGCAAGTAAGGCAGTGTACACATTGTCTGAGTGTGGTGTGTGCTCATGTTCCCAAGTAAAATACAGAGTGTGTGTATAACACAGCATAGAATAACGGGCGGTCCCTCTAAAAACTCTTTTATAATTCAACAGCTGAATGTTACATAAAATCACAAAACTCCCCACCATTGTTCTGCTTCCTCTGTTTCTTTCTCTCCATCCCTCTCTCTTTCTGTCTCCTCTATCTCAACCTCTCCCTCTTCTCTCACTCTATCCTATTCACTCTGTCTTCTTTCTTCAGCCAACCCAGAATTTAAGATAATCCACTTCAAAGGAAATTTACTGCATCCAGGCGGTGGCAACAAAAGTATGTAATGCAAAGCAATGAGTTAGGAGAAGAAAAAAGAAAAAAAAACAGGAGATATAATGTGAATGACAGACTGACAGGAATTGAGTATAAGGCAACAGAAATGTATGCCTGAACACCGGCTGAGAAAAATTAATCCCAGAGATTCTTAGATGACAAGGTCGTGGCAAAGACAAATCATAAATAAAACAATGAAACATACTGGAAAAATAAATTAATGAATAAAATTTCTTCAGCACTGCTTCAGCATGTAAGAACACAAACCTCATTCTTGTTAATGTATTATCAAATGATGCGCTTTCTTGAGCACTTTGAAATAAAATCATAAAATTCATACAGAACACATTGCATGCATTCCTACTGCACAGCCGGGCAGAAAACTGAGACCCACATTAGCCCAAAGCCACGACTATTACAGAAAGTAGAGGCCTGTCACCAAACATTTTGAGACTGACATATAAGACATGTTACCTGAGGAGTGACAACCAAACACTGCAACAATTATTTATGTCAAAACAGGCAGAAAATACCTATTTTCTGTGCAGTTGTAGGGTATTTAAATTAGACCATTTAAGTAAAGTACAGATCAGGGTGAACAAGACAATAAGGGGGAAGAAGAAGCAATGAGGGCATATTCTAACCTCTTCGCTTGTAAACAAAGCAATGACCAAAGCTCTTGGTAAGAAAACAGCTGGTAATGCTAATGATGGCTATGTAGTGATAGCAAAAACTTACAAAAACTAGCACATTTAACTCCCACTACTCTCATCAAGCATGTTTCTTGCCACACCAGGTGGTGCGACTGAATATTAGACTTTTGTTCATCACATGTCCATAGACACAATTCCATATGAATTCTAGTGTTGCATCCTAATTGCTACATTTTCCTAATTTCTCAAATAGTTTTACAGTAGTTGTCTGGATATATTATTTTTTATATAGTTACTACTGAATAGGGCTTGTTGCATGTCCAGTGTACATTGTGTGTATGTTTTCTTTCTGAAAATGTCCTTTACTTACCAAAAATTTGATTTATCATGAAGGCTTAGTATTTTTGGCATTCTATAAATAATCTTAAATCTATTTAAAATCATCACAGTGTGCTGCCAAGGGATCAAAACCTTCAAGTCAAAAACCAATGTACTGTTGATTCAGTCAAAAGTGAATTCAAAACATAATGGGGCTTTCAATCACAAGTGAGTATATGGCTTTAAGTGGATGAGATGATGTGTGTGGGAAAAAGAAGAGTGATTTTACTTGCTTGGACTGGAACTGAAGAACACATTTAACCACAAAAACACACAGACTGTCACATATGTAAGGAAACACAGTGACACTACTGTCCCAGGGTGCATCTGTCAGGACTGTATGTGTGTGTGTGTGTGTGCACGTCTGTCAACAAGCAGAATGATGGACAAGGCTGCGTCCCTAAGCTGCTTCTGTCAGATCCGTGTACAGCAACAGAGCCTGACAAGTGCCTGTGTGTCGTTCTTTCTCTGTCTATCTGTTTTTTTAGGTAACGCAGGAAGACAAGCAAAACTTCTCCCTATACTCTCCTTTTCCCTTTTCACAGTGCCTTACTCATCTCCCATTGTATTTATCAACCTTTGTTTTATTTTTCATGTCAATGATGCTGCTCAGTCTTGAAACTGGATGAGTGATCTGTAACACATTCTGTCTGACAAACCTCAACAAATATATTTACAGAAATCAATTGTCGCCTCTGCTATCTAATTTTCTTCTGCAATTAAAAAAGTACTTTATTTACACAATAATTCTACGATCCTGTTAAAGCTAGGACATCAGTTCCAGTGCAATACACTTAAAACTTTATTTTATTTACACCAAAAATATTAACTGAACACCTATTGCTCTCCTGTTCCCTGGGTGACAGTCATACATTATACACAACAGCTACAGTCTGCTCCTGTTGGCCATTGAGAGGCTCACAGAGCATTACAATTGATTTTCTTTTCCTTTTTTTCTGGAGCAGAGCCTTGTTTATAGGCACCTCAACACTAGTTTTCCAAGTGGAAAAATAAAGAGTAGGGGAAAAGCAATAGGGCATTATGCCAAAAAGCTACACTGTGAATAAAGTTTCCCCTTGCTCTTTTAAATCACAGTTGTAAGTTTAAAATGCATAATGTGTTTCTGTCAATGCGATGATGTCTCTTTTTTCCTTTTTGGTGCCCTGCTTATAAGCCCCAGAGGGTCTCTTTACCTCACTTATGCAGATTGTAGTTCTGTTGCATTTTGGCTGGTTCTCCAAGCAATGTTTTAAAAATTCAGGTTTTGCTCCATCTTTAGCGGCTGATTATGGTAAGAGACACAACATAATTATGCCAAAAAATTCCAGCATGTGAACTAGGTCTCATGGCGTCAGTTTTAAGGAAAAATAACCACATCAGTGCTTAAAATAATTTGCCTTTTACTGTAAGGATTACCAAATATACATTCAACTCACATTTTTATTTACCATAACATCAGAGTTTTCTCCTTTCCCCCTAGAAATAACACTACAGCTGACACAGGTACTGTTGTCTAACGGGAAAAGTTGAATGGAGAGAGGCAAAGAGAGGAATGTGAATGAACCAATGCATATTTATAGCTTAGCCTTTCCACACAGGACTACTGACCCAGGAAGGCAAGCAATATGTGTGAGAAGAGGATAACAGATTGTTCTTCTAAAAAGGGGAATCACTTAAGTCCAATTAATTCCCTTTACACCTAACCCCATCCTTTAAATACTCTTTTCACACCCTCACCTGGTTTAAAACCATGAATTCTCAGATGAAAGGGAAAAAAGAAAGCTATTTTACAATTTATTGTAAGTGATTGTTCAACACTTCTCAGGAAATGAAGTCTAAAAATTGATCTGCTTCTCATTTACACACACACACACACCCCTAATCAAGATTGTCAATGCACACCTACACTATCTCTCTCAATACTTGGGCTGGTAACTCTGGTCATTATTGATGAGTCACCTGTGACTGTGTGTGTGGGTAAATCACTGCAGTGCTGTGATAACTCTGGACACTGTAGTTCCTGAAGAACATCAGTGATGAGAAGAAAGACTGTTCAATCACAGTTGTAAGCTGTTGCAAACATCACTGTCTCCAGAACACAGATTTGATCACCATCAACTTTAGCTCTGAGATACTAAAACTGTTTTTTTTAAATATACCACTTTCAGCCATCAAATTACAAGAATGACTCTAAGCCATTAAGAAAGATGGGTGTGCATGAACTGAAAAATGTTGTAGATACTACAGTGGCTTCTATTCAATTTCTCTAGGCTAATTAAATGTACTCTATTCTGTGAGCATCTTTGTCTTTACACCAATGTAACTTCTGCACATGATTGATTGTATGATAAATTCTAGACTGAGACCTCCTGTCATAGCATGTATATGCTTCCAAAAGTCTAGGTGTTTTGAGCCCACTGTGGGGTTTAAAGGCTAAGCACTGACAGATCTCTCAATGAGCCAACTCAAAAGGCTTGGAGGTCTGCAAAGCTTAAAAATAATTTAGGTGTGTTGTTGCAAGCTTCCGTTGGTAAACAATGTGCTTTAGAATGAAAAATAGATCTTAAACCCTCAAGATCCATGTATTCCTCCATATGCATTCTGAACATGAAATTTTCAATTTTCATGAGCAGTTGCAGAAATACTGTTTTAAGTTTAACTCAACAATGACAAAATAAAGAAGAAAATGAAAGAAAAATAAATTCTCTCTGTAACTTCAAACCAATTCCCAAATCTGCGGAGATGATAACACAGCTTTATGTGCTCTAATCTGTGATGGCTGCTAATGTAGCACTACAAGAGATGCTCCAGGTAGTAACCTGTCATAGTGGGAGGCGGAAGCGTGGGTTGTGTCAGCAGGTCCTGGGGTTATCACAACAAGCGTCTCCTGACTAAATCTTTCTTTCTTTCTTGTAAAATTAAGAACACATTTCTAGGTCTCACAGAGGCATGTTACTTTCTTCTTGCCCTCTGATGCTGGTCTCAAATTGTTTTATCTTCTTTTTCTGCTTTCTTTTTCACCACACACACATCATCTACATGCACCTTTCTTTTGGTTCTCAGCAATATGTCTTTCATGGGTCTAATTCTGGGAACATAATAGAACTTTGTTTTTACTTCTTAGCTCATTCGCTCACATGTAACTAATAAGAACTCCATTGACTAAACTATATTCCTGCAGCAACAATGGGAGATAAAAGTCTAAAAAATTATGGAAAAATATATGTACTTCTTTAATGTCTTGAAATTGTGGTGGTGATTGATTTTGTGAAAATACAGATATCACAAATTGAATTTGTTTCTGGTATATTTTTATATAGCAAATCTATTAATATTTCTTGAAGTGATGGTGGTCGAAGTTCACGACGTTACTGAGCTGCTATAGTCACTGAACCACTGTTTATTTAAACTCTCCAGTAGCGAAATCAACGGAGGACATCTTCAAGAGGTTTTTATAAACTGTCCTCTCTCTGTCCATGGCTCTTCTGTAAATATCTACATATGTCCTCTTATTTTACCAACAAAATCCCTTTTCTCTATTGCGAGCATTCTTTCTTTCTAACACCGTACTCTGGGTTTGTGGAATTTCCTCAATACTTATTCTACTTTTTCTACAGTTTCATTCTTTACAGCCCTGGTTGTGTGGCATATTCGCATACCTAAAATGCACAAAGCCAAGACATTCTTGAGAGCAAGAGGCAGACCTGGAACCCGCCTTAGTGCCTGTGTCAGAAAATGTTACCTGTTAAGCATGATGTCCGAGACAAAAGTAGAAGGCGACATACGGACTGTCTGAAGTTGTTGTTGGAGCAGATGTAGGAGGACATGTTGGAAAATGCTATATGAACTGTAGAATCAACAATGTGTTCACCCTGCATCAACTTGAACTAAAGTATCCAACAATCTTTAAGTACTAATGTAGTGTAGGGCCAAATTCTGACAACACAGGATATTTAAAACTCATATCCCTCAACTAGTGGTTACCTCTGGATCTTGCACCTTTCTAAATGATTCCTGCTGGTGAGAAGCCAAAAGCAGTTGTGCAACCTGATAGTATGTCCTCAGTATCTGGGTGTTTTAAAACCTGTTGTTCAGCTGAGGAGGAGCCAACATTTCTATATGGCGAGATTACAGTAGAAGCCACAAAATATTATTTATCATTAAAACAAATTTCTGACAACTACTTTGATAATTCCTTGTGACAGAAACAATACTGGCAACATAATAAGTTAAATGTAATTATGAGGCAGACAGATGTTCAACAACAATTCTTTTCTACTTAATCCTCCAGCACATTCCTGGAGAACCTGTTTGCCATCTTGTTTCTGATTTTTCCTGATGCTTTTTGAAAGTAGGGGCAAACAATCTATTGTTATTATAACATTCAAGGAAGATACAGGCTCATTTTTAACAAGTGACAAACTGTCAACAAATTGAAAAGCTGAAAGTTTATAAGGTCTTAACAAGCACAAAGTTGGTACCTTCAACAAAAGTTGTCACTAGCAGTCATACATAATTCTTAGCTAATCAGATTACTATTATATCAAAGCTTTGATGAAAGGACAGATAAATTTGATTACTCTCACTTTGGTTAGAAATTCACAATCTATATTCTTCAAAATAAGAACTGAAAACATGCTTTATTATTTCTTGCAACTATAAAAGGTTTAGGGTCCACACTTTAGTACTTCATTTGTAACGATATATGTATTTTGCTTGGTGGAGTGATGGACAGATTGGAAGCAAGGGTTTAAATTTTTAGAATGAACAGGTGATGTTTTTTTTTAAGACAGGGCCAGAAACAGATGAGGCTATGGGGTTTGGAAATTATAAATAAATGATTTGTTAAACATTTGAAGATAGTTATAAAGAGGCTTTGATCATTCAGACCAGTGAGTCACATGTATGACTGTGTGTGTGAGTAAATCACTGCAGTGCTATTGATAACTCTGGACACTGGATTTCCCTGAAGAACATCTGATGATAGAAAGAAAGACTGTTCAATCCACACAGTTAGACCTCTGTTGCAAACATCACTGTCTTAAGAACTGGTTGATCTTTCATCAGCACAGCTCCTGAGATGCTAAAAACATTTTTTTAAATATACCACTTTCAGCCATCAGAAATTACAAGGAATGGCTGCAAAACCATTGAAAGATGGGTGCATGACAGAAAAATGTTGTGGATGCCTGCAGTGGCTTCTATTCAGGTTCTCTGGGCTTCATTAAATGTACTCTATTCTGTGAACGTCTTTGTCTTTACACCAATGTAACTTCTGCACATGATTGGTGTATGATAAATTTCTAGACTCCAGGGAACCTCCTGTCATAGCATATGCCCTTATTGCTTCAAAAGTCTAGGTGTTTAGAGCCTGTGGGGTTTAAAAGGCTAAACACTGACAGATCTACTCAGTAAGAACCCAACTCAAAAGGCTTAGGAGGTCTACCAAAGCTTAAAAGTAATTTGAGTGTGTTGTTGCAAAAAGCTTCAATTTGGTAAACAATGCTTTAGAATGGAAAAATAGATCTTAAACCCTCAAGGTCCATGTATTCCTCACATATGCATTATTTTGCGGTTTCCTTCAAATTTTCTCAGTTTTTCATGAGTGATTCTGCAGAAGTACTGTTTTCAAGTTTATCAAACTTAATGGTAAAAAGAAATAAAGAAGAAGAAGAAAAATGAAGAAAAATGAAGTCTCTCTCTGCAAAGCTTCAAACCAATTCCCAATCTGCAGGAGATGATATTACAAGCTTTGTGTGCTCTAATCTGTGATGGCTGCTAATGTAGCACTACAAAGAGATGCTCCAGGTAGTAACCTGTCATGGATGGGAGCGGAAACGTGGGTTGTGTTAAAGCAGGTCCTGGGGTTATCACAACAGCGTCTCCTGACTAAATCTTTCTTTCTTTCTTGTAAAATTAAGAACACATTTCTACAGGTCTCACAGAGGAGCATGTTGCTACTATTTCACCCTCTGATGCTGGTCTGGGTGTTTATCTTCTATTTTTTCTTTCACCTTTCTTTTCACCTGCACCATCATCTGCTGTTGGAATACACTGCTACTCTTGCTAGTTTCTCAGCAATGGTCTTTCATGGGTCTAGATTCAGGAACTAAATAAGGAACTTTGTTTTCATGTAACTCATTCATCATGTAACCTAATGCAAAGAACTCCGACCCAAGACTAGAACTATATTCCTGCAGCAACAATGGAGATAAAAGTCTCTAAAAAGATTATTGGAAGAAAAGCCTATGCTTACTTCTTCAAATGTCTTGAAGGTGTGGTGGTGATTGATTTTATGAAAATACAGATATCACAAATGGTTAATTTTGTTTCTGGTATATTTTTATAGCAAATCTACCAATGTCTTCTTGAAGTGATCAGAGGTGGTTGAAGTTCACAGGCATTGAGCTCCCTTAGTCACTGAACCACTGGTTCTTCAAGCACTCTCCCATTTAGCGAATTCATCTTGGAGGACATCTTCAAGAGGTTTTTTTATAAACCTGTCCTCTCTCTAGCTCCATGCAAAAGTATACATAAAAATATCTACATGTAACTCCTCTTATTTTCAACAAAATCCCCTTTTCTCTATTGTGAGCTTGTTCTTTCTTTCCTAACACCATTACTCTAGGTTTACAGCGAATTTTGTACTCAATACTTATTCTACTTTTTTCTACAGTTTCATTACTATGCAACCCTGGTTGACAGCGTCAGCTAAACGCCTAAAATGCAAAGCCAAAAGACATTCTTCGAAGAACAAAAGAGCAGACCTGGAACCATATGGTATGTGTCAGAAAATGTTGCTGCATGTTAAGCAGCAGATGTGTCCGAGAGACAAAAGTAGAAGACGACATACAGTTTGTCTGAAGTTGTTGTTGGAGCAGATGTTCTGGGAGGAGACATGTTGGAAAGATACTATATGAGGCACTGTAGAAGTCCAGCTTAATGTGTTCACCCTGCATCCAAACTGAGCCAAAGTATCCAACAATCTTTAAGTGTAAATATGGTAGTGTAGGGCCAAATTCTGACAGCACAGGATATTTAAACTCTGTTCTCCCTCAACTAAGTAGTTACCTCTGGATCTTGCACCTTTCTAAATGATTCCTGCTGGGGTAGAAGCCAAAGCAGTTGTTCTAGCAGTAGTATGTCCTCAGTATCTGGGTGTTTAAAACCTGTTGTTCAGCTGAGAGGAGCCAACATTTCTATGTAATGAGATTACAGTAAGAAACACAAAATATTATTTATCATTAAAAACGTTTCCCCATTATTCACTACTGTCATTGATAATTCATGACTTAAAGAAACAATACTGGCAACAATAAGTTAAATGGCAGTAAGTCTTAAGCAGGGCAGACAGATGTTCAACAACAATTCAACACACCACCTGCATAATCCTCAGCACATTCTGGAGAACCTGTTGCCATCTTGTTTTCTGATTTTTTCTGATGCTTTTTGAAAGGCAGAGGCAAAACAATCTGTTGTTGTTATTGTAACATTGAGAAGATACAGGCTCATTTTTTAACAAGTGACAAGCTGTCAACAAATTGAAAAGCTGAGAAAGTTATAAGGTCTTAACAAGCTGCAAAGTTGGTGCCGTAACAAGAAGTTGTCCACCTGTGATCATGCATAATTCTTGGCTAATCAGATTACTGTTATATCAAGGCTTTGATGAAAGACAGATCAAGTTCGATTTACTCTCACTTTGGTTAAATTCACAATCTATATTCTTCAAAACAAGACTTGAAAAGGCTTATTACTTTATTATTTCTTGCAACTATAAAGGTTTAGGAGTCACACTTTAGTGCTTCATTTATGCTTGAATATATGTATTTTTGGCAGTTGGAGTGATGGACAGATTGGAAGGCAAGGGTTTAGAATTTTTAGAATGAACAGGTGGTATTGTTTTTTAAGACAGGGCGAAACAGATGGGGAGCTGTAAGTTTGGAAGTTTATAATAAACAGTTGTTAAACATTTGAAAGATGGATGTAAAAGAGCCCAGTTATGTTGGTCACAGGTCAAACGTGTCTCTCTGTGACAACATCTGTTTTATCTTGCTACCCAGAATATCTTTCGCTACTTTGAATTTCTCTCCCTTTCTCACTCTTTTCTTTTGAAGACCTTCACTTGTATTCTCTTTTCCCGTGTTGTTCTTTCATCCCTTCTTTTGTGTTTTTTGTCCATTGGCTTTTTTAAAAACCTCTATTTAAAGCTGTCTTCCACTGTCATCTTTCCCTCTGCTTATACATAATTATCTGTCACTCCATTTCCTCCTCTAACTCAAACATAATATCCTACAAAAAAAAGACTATCGCAGTAGCAGCAACACTAAGTATGACTGACGAACGACCATGAAAAGCCCAACAGTTTTTATTCGACTACCTTTGTTGTGACTGCTTCACAAAAACAGCATCTTTTGTCATTCAAATGCCTAATTACCTAACTTGCTTGTCTTTTCCTGGCAAGGCCATCTAGCGGCCATGTGTATTATAACTCATGTCTGTGTGGAACAAGGGGGGTGTATCATGATGTTGTTATTAGTACTGCAAAACTTACAGCAAGAATATTGTGTAGCTCAGATGCACCAACGAAGCATGTGACTTGGGAAGCCACTGTTTATTCCAAAGTTTTCCTGTTAATAGTCAATGTTGTTTCAATCAGTTTAGTCAAGATCATTTACTTTTGAGTGCTGCCTTTGTCACAGAGAATGGATCAGTACAAATATGGTGTAATTGTTTCTTAACTTGATCACCATGGTGACAATTGTATGCCAAACACTTGCCTCATATTTTACCTCAAGGACTGGTAGAAAATATTTGGCCATCATAAAGACTAGTGTTATGTGAAAATAATAAAATGTCAGCTGTTCATTACAGACTGCAAACCAACAAACACAACAAAGACACATCATCTATCCCCATCAAACCTTACTGTGCTGTTACACTGGGCCCATTATACATGACACCTACACTGAGCTTTAAAATGTAATCTTCAGTCTGCATTTTTGATTTTTGTCCTGAATCACAAACAAAATGACCTTTTCTAATAAGGAGTGAGAGAGCACCCCCTAACAATCTACCTACATAACTACACACACACGCATGTGTGCCGCACACACACACACACACACACACACACACACTCTACACCACTGCATCTCTTTGGCGGTGTCTCTCCACAGAAACTATCTCTCTCTCCCTGAGCAGCTGGCTCCCCAGTTATATAAGTTTACCGCAAAATAACTATTGTGTAATAATGATGAAAGCTGCTGGAATATGTGACTGTCTGCTTGTGTTTGTGTGTGTGTTCGATTCAGCATATAGTACATGAAGTAAACATGTGAATGCCCTTACACTACATGCTTCTTTGCTCAGTGTATGAGTGCTTATACATTCCTGTGTGCACATATGTTGGCTTGTGTGTTAATTATGCATGAGTGAAGAAAACGCCATCGGTTGCCTTCTGCTCCAGAGCTGGTTTTTGTTTTACACTGCTGTTCAGAACAGGCCTAGGCACCACCAGCCCTGCAGCGGTAGCCATTATAGAAGCCCCTATTCATGCATCCACCCTACATCTGTCCTGCTACTAAAGATGATCTTGAAGGACCATAATCTGCAGGAGCTTTAATAAAAAATGACAATCATTTAGCCAGTTGTTGAGACTTTAGATTTCCGGGATTTCATTTTCTGACTGATACTTCATGGTTTTTGTTGTGTCAGACACCTGAAAATGCTGGTGGAATTATTTGGTTACCAATAGAGGGTGACACAACTCGTTCATTCCTGAATCATGAAGACATGAAAACATCATTCCAAAGTTTTGCAAACTTAAATCTTCAGAATAGATCCATACTGTAAAGCGAATGCAGTGAATGCTGTTATGCAGTCAGGGGCCTGTGTGTGGAATTTACATGTTTTCTGTGCATATGCATGGTTTCCTTGAGGTGGACATAGCTGCAATGGTCCATGTGACATACATTTTGTCATCTGCCCCTGCCTGCGATAGTCCATATGCACAGTCAAACTGGTGCGAACACATTACTGTATGCAGACACCCTGTAGTATTAACAGAACCACATGCAGGCTCACTGTACAGCCGGTTCTTCAGCCCTGTGACAAACTGGCATCTGACAGCTTGTAATGATAGGTACAGCGTCCATAAATGGTGAAAAGAACAAATTATATACATAAGATCCATAAAAAGCAAAATCAAGTATATTGCAGGTTATGAAAGAACGACTGTAAATGGAGACTGAATGCACAACTTACACACACACACACCTAATCAAGATTGTCAATACACACCTACACACTATCTCTCTGTTGCGCAGACTCACTGATTAACTTAAACATATCATTGGCATAAAGCTGTGAATAGTTGCATAAGTATAGTTGTTTTTAAAAGATTATATTTGATATAAGTACTCACAGTGGATGAAGCTAAAGTGCAGCGGCAGTTGAGCATGCACACGGTAATGCGTGGGACTTTTACAACTGCTACCTCTGTACACATTTCTAAACAGGACACTGATAATGTAATCTGCACAGCTTGATGTTTGGATACTGGATCCCTTTCAAATAAAAACCCTCACACATGGAATCAAACCGCCCACGCCACTTCCCACCACACATGGGATTAGAACGACACATTTCTCTGTAAACAAAGACACAGACAATAGTGGTGGGTTGTTGGCTGCTGTGGTAGCTTCGAGCTAGTCCTCTGGGCTGAGGTCCCAGATTAGCAGTGTAGCAACCAGCTACTCTACCACAGATCACTTTCAGCAGGCAGGGACTAGAATGCTAAAGGAGGACTTTAAGCATTAGATCAGATTTGAGCAGAATCAAGAGAAATGCCTTGTAATTCACATGGTACTTCATTCTTACATAATTAATATGTTTTGGTTTGTTTTTTGTTGTTGTTTTCCAGTATTACAGGACAGTTTAGATTATGTATGTTGTAACAGAAGGAGAAGAGGCAGCTACTGCTGAGACTGAAACAATTACATTTATATTGTTTCAATTTATACTTAATTTGTAAGAATACCTTGCTCTTTCTCTATTTAAAATAAAATTAGCCAGAAACACCTTCGAGTAATCAACTAACATACTATATCGTAAATTAATTAACATTTACTAGTAAGTTAATCATGTAATCGTTGATGTACTTGAAAAACTGTTCTATTCCACACTAAATCTTTTTTGTTATCATAGAGTCACTTCCTGAAGGTTTGAAGGGTGGCTATCAGTGGTTGCTAGCTGAATAACGTACCCAGGATGTGGCCTCAACAGATGGGGACAATGCCCAAAGACCACCACGTTGGTCCACCAACTGCTGCTGCTGCTTTTACCAGTCAGGTTCAATGTTAAAGTTCAAGTCTTAATCTTAATGTAAAAGTGTTTTCTACAAAACATATGACACCCCAAGGAACCAAGAAACCAAAATGATACAAGGAGGAGATCAAAGTTTTGAAAACAAGTCCCATTCGGTGACACTAAAACTATTTTCCTTCAAATCCTGTGATCTACAGGTGTTTTCAGCTATTCAAAAGCTCCTGGCCACACACAAACTCAACTCCCCTCACCTGGCCAATGTATGGAAAGCATGTGAAATAAACTGTGAGGCCTACCAACTATGAGATCTCTACACATTGGTGTTAATAAATAATGTATATATTGCTCAGTCACAACAGTCCTAAATTCAAAACAGCTATAGACTGCTTAAATTTACATTGGTATTAGTGGTTTCCAATCTAAGAAATTTCAGTATACCAGATATGTTAATATTTTGCTGCTGACGTAATCCTAAACACATAACGTTGCAACAAAAAGTAAATGCCCTTTTGTGGACACACACAATCTGTCACTAAAGCCTAAACAATAAGCTCAGACCATGCTGCTGTTATAAAGAGGAACTTCAGGGAGTCACGAACATTGATAATGAACAAGAGAGTGATTTTTGTAGAAAACAGTGCAAAAACCAGGGAGAATATTAGGACAATATAGTCCTCATGTGGCTGAGAATTGCTTACTCAACACAGCAATAAAGCTCCATGCAGTTCATTTGGATGAAAAGATAAAAATTTAAGAGTCCAAGACTTCAGCCTCTCATTTATTATGAGTGGAAGGGCTTCAAAAGGACCTCATCCCTTCTAAGTGAGGGGATGGCGATGAGAGGCTAATTATCATGGGAGAGTTTGTGTGTGTGTGTTTGTGTATGTGTTAATTTGATTGGAATTTATCAACTGAAGCGCATCACACTGGAGTTGATCTGATCCCCCACCATCTCTCTCTCTCTCTCACACACACATTTATTCTGACTGGCTTCAATTGAATTTAAACATACATACAGTACACTGACATCCACAGGTACACACACACACACACACTCAGTTTGCATACACAAATGTATTTCCTCAGCCCAGCAAGAAAATCACCCAGTGGACTTTAACAATGGTAACCAAGGTACCAGTTGGCAGACAGAACAAACAAATAAACATGTCAGCAAAACCAGCAAACAGCAGGTTAGATCAACAAACACAGCTGTGAGCAGAGACTCAGTGATAAGAGGGCAGCCGCTGGAGTCTGAGTAGTGTTCCTGGGAGTGAGCGGAACAACAATACATGTCATATCAGTTTGTTGTCCATAGAGAAGTGTGCTGTCAGACAGACAGCTCACACAGCCCCACAAATGCTCATTCACACACAGCTCAACATAAACAGGTGAAGTGGATAGGACCTTAAGGTACATGTGAAGTTGTATTGGTCTCAGTTGGTCTGTGAGCTGTCAGGACACTTAAACACACACACATCTACACATACACACAGAGAAAATCCAGTCTGTGTTGACTCAGGTTGGGCAAGTGAATTCCAGAAACCCAGATATTGAAAATGACAGGACGTGACGCAAAGAAGAGTGGTACAGTATATACTGCAGACACAACATATGTACACTGAAAAATATATATGACAGCCAATAAAAGAGATATTTTTTTTTACATTTTGGGATTGGTTTCCACAAGTTTAGAAATTAACTGGCAGAGACTTCAAAGTTACATTACCTTCATGTGATACTTGAGTTGCATGCAGGGAGCATCTTGAATGCTCTGATTGTTTCTGCCCTTAAGAGCACTTTAACATTTAATATGACATACACCAACAAGCACTGCATTGATAAACCTTACTGCCAGAAAATTAAAGCCAGGAGACAAACAATAAGCAACATGTTGTGAATGGGAAAATGTGTTTTTAGTCATTTTTTATTTTAAAATAGTTCACTGAATCTCAGATCTTGAATGTCAGAATGTCCTTGCTCAACAAGGAAGTTCTGCAAACAGTCCATGACTTGACATTGAGTCAATCATCGCATTGAAATGTGAGAATTAGACAGAGCTAAAGTGCAGCAGTAGCTCAAGAAATATACAGCAAAAATCAACATTGGTTTTGTCTGTTACAGTTACTACTACTGCTTATACTACAGGTTTAAGCCACATGCTGGCTAAGCAAAGTAGAGGACAGGTAATGAAACAGACAATCTCACAGGTTAAAGTTGCTCATCAAAATTCCAGTTTGCCCCAAAGGAGACTGCTGGGTAAGTGAAACTATTTCTGCCCTACCTGAGATCAATCATTGACAACTCTGGGAATTTCTACCTTCACAAAAACAAGTCAGTGAGGAAAAACTAAAAGCAGTCTGGGTATGCAGATTTCAGTATGGTAATGTTGTACTCCTAATCTTAAGCGGAGCAAAAAGGTTAAAACAGTCACCTGCTGGGGAAGAGATGCAGCGCCTTGGGGTTCCATTACTGTCATCGCAATTAAAAACCTCAGCAGAGGTGCACTTTATAAAGCTTCAAATCCTCTTTCTTCCGAGCTTCAATAACACTTGTAAGACATAGAATGCATGTTTATTGACATAGTGCCTGTGCCTGGCAGGTGGCAGCAATTGTGCTATTCATCACATTTATAGCATGAATAGTGAGGTAAAGATAGTAAAAGATCGCCAAAAGGAATGACAATGAGGAGCAAAACAACATCAGAAATGGGAAATGACGATAAAGAAGCAAAAAGGCATTCAGGTTTGTACAGTATTTGTTTGTGTGTTTGATTTTAAGCTTTTTAAAGTGCATTTATGATTTAATTTTAATTGTTTTATAATATATAAACCTGTCTGCAACAATGTTAATGGGGTGGTATAATGACATGTTCAGTGTCATTCACTGCATCTGTCAGTGGGTTTAATGTTGTGACAGAGCATTATTACTTATCACAGATATTAAAAAATCACTTTCAGGAAGACCAGCTGACCCTACCTGGGTCTTGTTTTTAACAACTGATTTCAAGGATTGAAATAATCCAGATTTAGATTTTTTTGCCACAGAAAACAAAGCTGATGAAAAACGTGTCCTTGATTTAAGGAAACATACTTCCAGTTTTGTGTTTTAACAAATGATGTTCATCAGCACACTGCCCTGACAAAGCACATACAAAATGAATTATATAAACACAGTCAGGAGAGAAAGATATCAAGAGTCAGAAAAAGTAGACAAGGTACCAAATCATGAAAATTAACATGTTATATGACAAAAAGAGAAAAATTGTAGGCCAGGTAAGACAGAAAAAGACAAGGAGAGGGTAGGGAGTGGAGGAGTGACAGAGAGATGAATTAAGAGGGAAAAGGAAATGACAGGACAGCCACAATGACCTTTAAGAGCTGAAGAGAAATGGATAAACAAATACAGTTCACACAGTGTCTGTGTGTGCATTCTACTGCCTGAGCTTCGCTTTGTGTGTGTGTCTCTGCCTGTACGTGTTTGTGTGTCTGACAGACGTCTCTGTCCCATCCTGTCTGTCTTTGGTCCAGGTGCTGCAGTGTGATAACAGCTCCGCCCCCCTCCTCTCCTCCCTCCTGGCCTGGCTAAGTCTACTAATTCAACGCGCCATCGACGGAAAGCTTGTTTCCGCTTCGAGAGTCAGCTCTTTGGAACTCATTCAACAAAAACATCCAGTGTAGACTTTTAGGAGCTCATTCAATGGGCTCTCTGAATTTATTCGCCACGGCTGACTCATCTACACTGCAATATGGAGTTAACATCAAAATGACAAATAGAGGTGGTGGAGGCCTAATGGTGAGAGAACTGAGCTGCTGGCCGGTGGGCCACATGCTCCTAATGACTCCTGAGGAGTAAAAGTCTGGGCAGAAGAAAGTGAGTGAAACTAAGTGAAACATGTCTCTTCTTACTGTGTTGCTGAGGCACCAGGCCTGCCAGCTGCAGAAGAGAAGAGGACTAATGTTGTCCTGAGCAGCTCCCAGGTGGTCATGTTTGCAAGTAAATAAGTGTGAAAAAGAGTGCTGCTTAAGTTGTGCTCAGCAATTTTTTGAGTGTATAAAGTTAAAGAAACTTGTACTTAAGGCAAAGAAATGCTGTCAGCGTTTGATCCTGGGTCTAAAAATGGCAAGAGCAAGACAACAGCAGACCACAACACATATCCTAAATAAAAAAGTGTTCCAATTGGTTTCATGCATTACTTTGGGGCAGTAATGCACAAAAAAGCATAGCAATGTGCAAAAAACAGCAAGGAAGAAGAAGTCTTCAGCTAGTAAAGATGATTGTAAACAATTAAAGATTAAAGACACCAAATAAATTGGGTTTACAAATATTTACAAGGAAGAAAAGACAATTAGCATGTTTGTCAGACCTCAAGGATACTCACACACTGTTTTGGTGAGGAACACTGAATGTAAAGAGAGCTTTTGTTTGTAATAATAGATTCTGCCAAAGCTTTATGCTGTATCTCACGGGCCTTCATCAGCAGATGGAATATGCCCAGGTGTCTTCACATAACCTATGTACATGACAACAGATGGGATGGACCATCGAAGCTAAGTAAGGAACCTCTGAGTTTAGAATTTTACCACAAGGTGAAGCTCTATGCTCAGAATTGCTTGTATGTTTACAAGAAAGGGAGACTTCTAGAGAGGGGCTTAAGATTAATCTTAGAATTAAGTTAAAGTTGGTGTTTAGAGAGGTTGAAGTTTAGGAAGTGAATGTACTCAGTGGGGAGGATAAATATGCCATGACTCAACAGAAATAAACAAATCACTTCCAACAAACAATCACTGAACCTCTGGAAGTCACTTGAGAGCCTTAACTGATTGTTCACAAACTACATGTCAAACTGCCACACCCTATCTCCTGTCTGCTCTGTTCCCTGCTTCAGTCAGTGGTCTTTACTCAGCAATGCAAACTCACCAACTTTCCCTCTCCACCAATTTGTTTTTTCCATGATGGATTGAGCTTGGTCTTATCCTCCTCCTCTCCTCCCTTTCTTCCTCCCCTGATCAATGTTAGCAGCAGAGATTTCTGGTGAAGTGAGCAGGGAGGAGAAGTGCAAAAAGCAAGGAAAAGCAGCAGAGGTAGAGCAGAGCACAAACACAAAAAAAGAAGCCAAAGAAGCCTTCAGTTACCTAAACATGTTACTTTTTTTTCTCTTCTTCCTACAGTGCCAGGAAGGTCAGTGCTCAGGTCGCCTGTGGAGCAGCACAGGAGCTGGTACTATCTTGTCTGCTCAGATTCAGAAAAGATTTTACAGATTGCCTGAAACTATTCAGACATTCAGTGTGGCTCCCTGTTTTTTCTGCTTTGTGTGGGTTGAAGCAGTTAAATTATCCTTTTTTTAAATTTGCTGTTGTTTACTGGTTGCTATAGAAACACTTGAAATACTTATTAGTCTGGCTTTGTATTGTTTATTCTAATGAATACAGCACACATTTTAAGAAAGTTAAGATAAGTAAACAATTTTTGGAAACGGTTTACAGTCATTACCCTCATTGCTGGTTGCTGACAATTTAGATAAAAATAAATGTAAAAGTTTAAAGCTAATATGAGGTTTCATCAGTCTAATCAGTCAAATCAAGTGGGTATTTTATGAAGTAACATTCTTTTAGTATGAAATTATTTGTGTTTTGAGATGATGACAGAACAGGAAAAAACAAAACAAATAAGGAGACATTTGAGTCAAGATTATTTGGCTCACATCTTATAACAGCTATAATTAATATCTTTATATTGAAACTGGATGACATGCTTGTATATGAAAAGGGTTTCTGACAGCGATGAACTGACAGATTACTGTCATCTAACTCTGCACTTCCTCTCAGCTCCAAAGGAAGTTTTAGCATCTTTTAGCCGACTTTCAGTTTTTTGGTTCACCCTAACAGCTCTGGCCTGGGATATGGTTGAGGTGCAGCAGCATCAACCAAAAGAGAGGAAATATAACTCACGGGTACACATACATCATGAGTCACCTCTTTAGAGTTAGAGGGTGTTTAACCACACTTCTGAGGTTGGGACAGGATGGTCAGGGAATCTCTCCAAATTGTAGGGCTGCCTGCTTGTTAAAGTGCCATGTCTTGTTCTCTATTTCTATATGTGATAAATACAAGGGATGCAATGTAGGGATCTGATGGATTTGGAGTTATTTAAAGGTGGCTTTGACAGAGTTGACAGCTGAGTAATAAAAGTAAAGTAACAAGTTACATAACACAATACTTCTGCTGCTGAGTAGTTAGTAAATGTACTGTGAATACATGTGAATACTTCTTAAGTGATTAATGTGTAATGAGTAACTGATTAGTTTTCAAGTAACTTGTCCAACTCTGATGAGCACATACACATACCGTAGCATTTCCTCTCAACATTCACATTTCTCCTCATCTATTCTCATCCTCTCTTTTCTCCACACTTCTCTCCTCTACCCCATTTCTTGACTTCCATCTCGCCTGTCTCAACTTCTTACATTTAATTCCTATCAACAACACCTACTCTTTCCTCTCATCCTCCTCACACTTCCTTCCCCCATGTTTCTATCAAACTCCCTCGCTTCCTCCTTCCTCTGTAGCTCCTACCTACATCTCTTCCTCTCTCCCATTAGACTATCTGACTGAAGCGCTTATGTAACTCCTGACTGAACTCTATAGGTGTCTCTTACTCTCATCCCCTCCACATCTGTGTCGCACGAAAATCTCTGTCATCCTTTACGCCTTCTGTGTCTCGTGGTTGTCTGATTATGGCTATAGCAAAATCTACCAAAATGGCTGCTTGTATCTTTGGCTGTGCATCTTGAATGGATGGTTTATTGCTAGATAACTGTCTGGTTGACTGGAGAGATGGATGGGTAGATTGTTTGTTTGGAGGACTGGATGGCTGACAAACTGACTGACAGGTTGGCTAGGAAGCTGATGACTGGATAGCTGTCTATCTGTCTGGCTCGCTGCATGCATGGATCTGCAGGATAACTGACTAAAAAGATGTGTGTGTGTGTGTGTGTGTGTGTGTGTGTGTGTGTGTGTGTGCGCGCATATCCCACTTTACTGGCTGATTTCTTGTCCCTTTGCATACTCCAGCTTAGCCTAATCTATCTGTTAAAACTGACATTACATGTGAAAAAGATGGCTGTGTGTGAGAGTGAGTTTGTGTTTATGCATGTTTGCTGTCAATCACACATCAGTCACACATACACTGTGCTGACAGGTGTCCTGGAAGTCGCTCCTGTTTACACTCAAAAACAACCCCAGAGGTTGCACTGAGACTACAACACGAGTACAAAGTGCCAACCATTATAGACATTTTTCCTGATTTTCCTGTTTCTAGTACTAAGTATTAACATAGTAGAAGAATTATAGAATAACACACATTAGTTTTCTGTCACTTTCATGAGCATTCCTTTTCAGCCAGACAGCTACAGCGAAACTCTTAGAGACATTAACCTGCTATTATTTGGAGAGCCTAATTTTAACCTTTAAATCTGTAGTTTTAAAAATTACTTAAATCACATATGATTACAATATGAATCAACCACTGTTGCTATTGAACAAGAATGTTAGATAAATCCCCCATGTTTAGAATATTTTCAGCATTTCTAACATCTTACAAATTATTTTGATATTCATTCAATGTATTCTGTTGGTTGCTTTGAGCACATTCACTGTCAGTCTCATCAGTCTGGTCTGATGCTCTGGGGGTGTAGATCCATTCTGAGAGTCTGTTCCTATAATGAACACAATAATGATTAATTCTGTTCATTGTGTTTTCACATCCACTGTTGTGAGTACCTGCTACCATTGTGTGTTTATAAAGAAAGAAACACCTGCATTATATGTTGACAGTTGTTTGTTTTGGTATAAACAAGGTAAGCTGGGTAGTTATCTTCAGCAGTGATACTTGCTGTAATTGCAGACTCACATGCAAACAAAACAACACATCTGAAGAAAATACATCAAAATACTGGACATACTGTGTGATTGAAAAGGGATGTCTGAGGACTGTAATACAATGAATGTTTATATCATATATTTTTAAATAGGCTCGCTTATAATAGCTTTAAAACAGGCTGTTTAGATCTTTCACAAGTTTAGCATTCTCTTTTTTGTCTCTGGATTCCCATTTTCACTTTTTTTTATTCAACGGCCTTAAAGGGATTGAAATTTGTACTGTTTCGTACCCCCTCCATGTCTTCTACTTTTACTAGCTGTCCCCTGGAACACTCATTATACAGACCATTCTCTGTGATCCAATCCGCCTCTGTCGCTTTCTCTATTCTCCACTGGAATAGTCCCGTTCATCCCTCCCTCCCTCTTTCTCTCCATCCCTCCCACATGCCACCTCCATGCTGGAGGACTCATTATGCAGACCAACTCTCCCTCTGTCTCTCTTATCACTCTCCACTGGAGTACTCATTACTGTCTCTCTGTCCATCACTTCTGTGTTTCTCTCACCCTCTGTTCCTTTATATCTTAATCTCTGTCTAATAACATACACGCGTATGCTCACACGCGCGTGCACACACACACACACTGCAAAGTAACTTGTGTTTGATTGAAATTGACATTTGGTAGTTACTGATTTTTAAAAATGGCAACAGGATATTGCATATTGTATTACTTTAGTTGTATGTGTGCTACTTTTTCTGGATGTTTAAATGGACTTACTGATGTTTGCATGTTATCATAAGTATGTTACATCGGAGTGTCTCAATGCATACAATCTGTGATCACATGTCTCTGTGTAAGTGTGCGCCTGTGGCATTAAGTGAAACTTGCACATAACAGCCAGCCATTTTACATCTGTTAACATCTGCAACAGACATGAGTTTTCTTCTTCAGAGTGGGAGAGAAGCCTCAGTCGCACCCAAGATCAAATGGTAGCTCAAACACCATCATAGAGACTGTGCTGCAAAACAACACGACAAGCGGTCTTGCTGGAATTGACAGTCTCAGAGGAGGCCTCTGAGAGGAAGAGAGCCAAGAACACAGGCCTCGTAGGCGACTGCCAGAGGCCAAGGATGCTAAGTGCATTGTGTGCCCATTGAACTTGGCTGCAGAGACTCTGCCAAACCCTCTGCAGGGCCTTCAAGCTGCTCGGCATCACAGGACTGCACAGGAAGAAATCCATAGGGGACATCACTGCCATTGCAGAAAAGGCATCAAGATAGCTATAATCAAGAGGTGAGACCCATGGACCACACACACCACTTGGACTCAAGATTACCCCCAGCTGGATTGCCAAGAGATGTTGTTGTGTGATGCTGAAAGTCTCCAAACACCCACTGACCCAAGGTTACATCACCAGTGATGTTTTGAATTGGGAAAAAAAAAACTAGAAAAACACAGAATTTCAAGATTACAGTAATTGGATTTTAATTATGAAATCAGATCAGATTATGAAATCAGATTTACCTTCCACCTTCCTACGGTGAAGATAAAGTGATATTTGCAGAAGACCCTTCATGTCCTCCTTAACTTCTTAAATTCTCCCCTCCCATGATATTTCTCTCCCTCTAAACTAAAGCAAGTCTACAGTTATTGCTTCACTCCTGTTTGTCTTCCATTTGCTCTTCTACATTGTGAATTCACAGACACTACTTCAGCGCTCTGTTTGGTGTGTTCTCTCTGACCTGAAGCAATTAACTTGCATTATATCAAGCCTTTACTTCAAGCTGGCACAGATCAAGCATAGTGACTTTGCATCAGCCAACCAGCAGATTCATTGGCCTCAAGCAGACATTTTTACTACCTACTGTTTTTCTTCTTCATTTCAAATTTTGTGGCTCCCCATGATATCTTTTGCTCTGAAGTGTAGGTATAAGACAAGTATGCATTATTGCTTCAAAACAAATTATGTTTTTCCTGACTACTTTAGGGACTTCTCATCCATGTTTGTTTAAAAGTTGATGTTCAAAATTCATTTTTTGACCTTGGAACCAACAGTTCAGCTGACAAAACAATTTCAGCTCCAGGTCCATTTCTAATTTGGAGCTTTTGATCAAATCACATGCATGATATTTTGAGGAAATAATCCATATGCATCATTGTAAATCGAATGAAACCAACCCAACACTGTGTACAGAGGGAGAGACTCATTTGGGTGAAATAACCCTTTAAATATGTCAAATTACAATGTCTTGGATCCTCCAACAACTTGAAGAGGTTTATAGGAAAGGTGTTGCAATGATACTCAAAGTGTAATGGGCAGATGATGATCAAAGAAGGAACCGTGTCAGTGATTCCTTTACAGACCTCCAAGCAAACTTTGTGGGCCAGTGAGGAAAAAGTGTTTGTTGCCTGTGGGGAGGTGAGGAGGAGGGCTTGTGTGTGTGTGTGTGTGTGTGTGTGTGTGTGTGTCTGTGTGTGTGCCGGGTGCTCACTGGATGCCATTTCCATGACTGGATCAAGGGTGAGTCCTCTGAGATATTCAACTAATCAGAATGGCTGCTTCAATTAGTGCTTGTCTAGCACATAATATATACAAATAGGACAAATGGAGGGGGCAAAAGGAAGAGAGGAAGTAAGAGAGAAAATAGACAAAGAGAATTATGAGAAATGAGGGAGAAAAAGAAGATAATGTGACAAAGGAAGAAGGGAAAAACAACAGTCAGTAACAGATGGAGCATAGACAAATGAAGGAGATGGATAATACTTTCACTTCCCTTACTTCCCTTTTCTGTTCCTCTATAACCTGTTCCAAACCCTCAATTTTCATCCACACACTTTGTTTCTCCATGTTCCTCGTTCTTTTTCACCTCAGGGTTTTCTCTTCTTTTCCTCTTTCTATCTGTGGGATTCAGATGCTAGCTGACAAAAAGCTTTGCAGGCCCAGGAGCTCTGTGCATGTTCACAGAGAGACTCCATCATTCCTACACATGTATTGTCTTTTGTTTGTGCATACCGTGTGGCTGTGTGCCATTTGCATGTCCTTGGGAGACGCACACAGACACATGCTTTCCTCTATAGATGTTGGAATATAAAATGGGATTGAGGCTACCTTTAGAAGCAAAGAACAACAGGGGGATCAAACCACATACCATGTGCTACTTTAAAAGATTCACAGTATGCATGTATGTAAGCTATAAGAATTTAGTTAAGTCCTTCTAAGATTAGAATGGAAGAGGGAGGGGGGGGGGGGTGTGGAAGAGAAGAAAAGACTGTAGAAAATAGACTACAGGCATCAGTGATGCCTTTGTTTTTCTCAACAAGCTGCTCAATCATCAAGTTCAACACCCAGTTACAAATTTAAGTCTAAGACCTACTCATGGCCCAAAGTGGTAGCGATGGTAGCATATTCTTTCCTTGCCGAATGAAAAGGTAAAGATGAAAAGACAGCAAAAAAAAAAAAAAAAAAGGAGGCGGGTAGTAGATAAGATTTTGCTATGAATAATAGCCCATTCATCAGTGCTAATTTGCTAGGCTAATGTTCTCACTGAGCTTAATGGGGAGATTAGCCGGGCAAATTAGCACTGATAAACGAGCAAACATGAAGCATAGTGGTCAATCATGGAGCCAGCCATGTATTCATACCATACCCCAGCAATGGGAAGCATCTGCTGTAAATGAGATTTTCGTTCAAGTTCAACAATTAAATGCCCCTCGTAGCCAAACTGCCTTACAATAAACTTGATAAATAACAATCTGAGGTAGAAATGGGAGCAGACATTACAATAATCAATATTACAACATTATTACACTGACAGAAAGCTTAATGAAATAAAATGAAGGAGACTGGTAGAGTGAAACCTCTCTACAATTGATCAAGTAGACAGGATAAGAAATAAATGAAAGACGGCAGCTGATTTAGCTTGAAAATACAGCAATGAAAACATAAGCTAGAGAAAACTCAGATACCAGAATATGTCAATATCAAATTGGAAAAAAGGCATTGCATTCTTCGGAACATGTGTAGCATCTTTAAAAGGACAAAATGAAACTGTGTTGGATACTTTGCAGCTAGGTATCCAGTAAGACACGGTCTGACTGAGGCATCAATAACCACTTACACACTGTGAAATCTAAAAGGATTCCAGGGGTTCTTCAATTCCTTCATAAATAATTACTTTCATCATTAAAGTTTAAGGCTCTTAGGTGATGCTCTTATCCAGCGTGACTTGAGAATGAACGCAACAGTAGAGTAAGCTTGAGTTTCCCAGATCACAACATTACAAGCAACCAATAGATTACAAAGGCCAGAGGAACAGTGCCCAGTGACAGAACATCCCTGTGACCATTTTTAAGGTCATGTAGCACAGACGAGTGCAAAGACAAGAAACGACAAAAGAAAAGAAAAAGACCCAATGATTGCCACTGTTGTGAAACCCTGGTGGGATCCTTGAAGAATTCCATGAAGGATTTATGAATCTATGTTTAAAGGTCCGCCAAACTGTATCTAATCTATGGGTATGTAACATGTCTGGAATGAAGAATAACGGCCTTATTTTCAGCTGGAGATTACACAGCTCAGAGTCAAACTTGTACACATCAGTGGACAGGTTTGATAGGAAATCTTGGGTACAGATTAGTTGAACTTTAAGCCCTCTCAGTTCTCACTCACTATGTCTTGGGTATTTTGTCTGATATTGTATCTTCTTCTTTGGAGAGACATTCGAGAAATACATACCACTACACACAGAGGAAGTTTCAACAGGCTGATTTTTGTCTTCTGGCTTGGACCTGCGCTTTCTGCAAAACCACATAGCCTATTATTGTCATGGTAGGTGAGCAATCGTGTGTGTGGAAAAAAAAAATCTGTACAGTTTTGATGCTGCTCACTGGCTCAGTGGGTAAATGCGACAGCCATTCAATAGCTGAATTGCAACTGAAAGGGGAGAAGGAGACACACACACACTTGATTGAGCACAAATAGGGTTATTCTGTCAGGTGAAAATAGTCAAAAACATGCCTTTTTATTTTTCCAAGTATATGTTTTGTAGTTCTGAGAAATGAGCCTCTAAATATAGAGCATTCAGGGAAAAAAATATATGATAATGTTAACAAAGTTGTAGCAACTGTAGCATACACTCGTGGTCTTTCTGGTTGTAAAGATATGAAAGAAAATGAACTATTTCAAAGCTGATTCATGGAACAACTTATATCAATGATAATACTAATTACTCCTTCAACCACATTAAATGAAGATCCCAGCTGTACAAGACACTTAATCATAATCTCAAAACATCTTCAGGAAAACGGTGTATCCACATACCTGCATACAGTATATGTCACCAGTTTGTGAGCACGTTTACATGTGTCAGCCAGTTACATGTATATAAAAGCAATCACAATCACAGCAGGTCCTTTGACATCTAATATACTGTATGGTTCAGCATCAATCAGGATGTGTGTTGCATACACATTAACTGTGAAGCACTTCTCTCTTGTTATCAGTGACCAAAGATATATATATACACACACACACAGACAGGAAACAGTTGTTCCCAGCCTGTGGGCTGTTGTGTAGGGCTCCCTGCAGTGAAGAGTGAATAGGAAGATGCACCAGAAGTTCGGAATAAACTAAACCACAAAGTCAATCATTGTTAGGAAATAGAAAAATGTGTTCAAAGTGTTGAGCAGACACACAAGCTACTTATAGCAGGAAGTCTCTAAAGAATGGTGTCATTCTGAAACAATGGGGGACCTTGTAGATGAGATTCAACCTAAAGAAATCAACTTTGTGATCAAAATGGAGCCCCTGGTGTAAGGCATTCTTCATATGATGAGTAAGAGGTAGAGAATAAAAGTATAGAGAAAAAAAAGAACTTAATATAGAATGGATTACCAAATAAGCCTACCGGGCCGATGTCCACAAATACAAGTTTTCCTAAAAGTAAAAAGTTTTTAATTATCTACATTACATTTACCTGTTTTTACAGCATTTGAATTGTTTAATTTAATGTTAAGGTGAAGCCTCTCTTAACTACAATAACAACTTGACATACTGATACAGTGGTGTTACTGTACTAAATCTAGACAACCTAGATATCCTGCCTCTTTTAGACTCACAAATCACCAAATCAGTGCTTACTAAGTGTTGCTATTTTTCTTCCTTTCTTCTTCTTTCTCCTTACTGGAATGAAAAGAAGTGAGAATAAGCATGACATTATAAAACTTCTTTCATATTTGAAAAGTGAACCAGCTTTTACACTTCACTTTTTTTAACCAGAAATCACATGCCAAGAGTCCCTAACTGAATTTACATACATAATTATTTCTAAGAACAAAATGGTTTTGAAAAGAGACTATACCTGCTACACACCTCACAACACACAACGCCTAGTAACTTCTAAAAAATCCAGAGACAGAGCCAAAGTGCAGCTGCAGTTCAGCCAGCATGCAGTTAAAATTGGGATTTGTACAATAGGAACATCTGTAGCATATTTCAAGTGGGTCCCAGAATAATAAAGCATACAATATTTTTCATGAGTCTGGGTCCCAGGCCAAGAAAATAAGAGTGTTATTTTGAGTCCCAAGGTGGAAAGCTGCAGGAAGGGATTTCTCTCTGTTAGTAAAAATATCAGCTGTTCCCCCCCAGCTTGTTAAAATAAAAACAAACTTATCCCCAAACTCCTTTTTAGAACTCTTGGGGTAACTTAGAGGTAAATGCTCAAGCACACAGAAAACACACACACACACACACACACACACACATACACTTGGTTTAAAACGTGCTACTCTGAGCAACTGGTACATCCCCAGCACAGAAAAAGGCAGGAGCAGTATAGACGAGATCCATTTCTAAATGGGGCTCTTCTATCCTACAACAAGGGGTGGTGTGAACAATAAACAAAACACAATAACCGGCCAGGCATTTTCATATCAAGCATCCCCAAACTAGCGCTGGCAGACCCAGACTCATAGAGGCAAAGGAAAGAAAAGAAGAAAGGCAACAGAATAGTGTCAGCAGTCGTAAGACAGGGAGAGATGGAGAAATTTGTCTGAGGAGATGGCTAAACCAACATGTGTGCGCATACACAGCTGTGCATGTGCAAAGAGGATCACTGCCATATCAATAACTGAGTTCAGAAAGCAAAAATGTTTCAAATTCAATTCAATCACATACTCATACTCAGAGACATATTAATTATAATTTCACTGATAATGTCAATCATTTTGCAAGCAACACAGCCAGGATACACACAACCCCCCTCCTCCTTCTCTCTGACTCTGTTCCTTTCACTCTCTCCTGATTTTCTTCTCCTCTTCTGTGTCTACCTCTGTCTATTTTTCTCGCCCTCACACACACGCAGAGCCCCAAAACACACAAACACCCAGCGCTATCCCGAGGTTGATGGCTGTCACCTTTGTGTGCTCAGCCTCTTTCAGGAGCCAGCAATGCAAATAACACCCTCATGAATATTCATGACCGATTTGAGATGGAAAGAGAGAGCGAGAGAGAAAACAGGAGAAGGAGAGGGAAGAAAGGGAGGCGGTGACAGGGAAATTGAAGGGTAGGGAGGATAGAAAGTAGAGGAAGAATGCTGTAGACAGCATGATAGCGCAGACTGGATTAAGGGAATAAACAGATACTGAAAGACTGTGTGGGTTAAGGAGAGAAAGAGGGTAGGTGTTGATGTGTGTGTATGTGTTCACACTCCAACTAGTTTACCATATTTTTGCTAGTGACTGGTTTCTCTGCCTTCTCAAGTCAATACCTGAGAGCAAAAAAGTGAAAATGCCAGTAATAGCAGAGTTTACAGTGGCAGAGGTGTCGCATTTAAAAGTAATATTAATGACAGTAATACCCAAAGTCCTTGATACTGAAATATTTTGGAGCTCCTCTCCTTGATGAAAAATAAGCTCCATTTGACTCAAATCTGAAAAACTAGTTTAAAAACAATTTGAACAATTACTCCACTTAGAACTACAGCCCACCATTTCAGAGCTCCAGTTAAATAACCTCAGCACAAGAGGTACAATATTAAGAAGTAACCATAACATAAAGGAAAACAATATGTCCTGAGTCTACAGGTACAGTAAGAAATGTCAAAAAGACATGATGTTACAGCAACATGTACTATTGTTTTATTCTTTGTGTCATCCCATCTTAACTCCTACGGCTTAGGCAAAACACTGTTATAGAGTGTGTATATTTCAGTGTATACACTTGAACATGCTTGAACAAATCACTACCCCATATACAGCACTGTGCAAAGATTTAGGCACTAAAGGTAAAGTAAGGATGCTGTCAAAAATAATGCCATGATTATTTTTTATTCATCAATTGACCTCATGCACAGTGCAGTAAACAGAAAAAAACTAAATCAGATTAGTATTTCCTATTATACCTCTCCCCCCTTTGCCTTTAAAACGGCTCCAGTTCTCCTCAGTACACCGGTAGTTTGTGTTGAGATCAGGGCTCTGTGGGGGTCAGATCACCTACTGCAGGATTCCTTGTTCTTCTTGTCTCTGAGGACAGTTTTTTATGATGCTGACTGTGTATGGACTCATTGCTCCTGCTGCAGATTTAAGTATGTGGTTTCCTAACTAAAAAATAATATATGATGAAATGCAGACGTAACACACCAAAGAGACTGAGGTAACATCATTCGAATGAAGCAACAGGCGACTGAAACGATAATAAAGCAAAACAATAGCTCATCTAACATACAGTGATTAGCCTACTATCCTTCTCTAGGAAGACTGCTTGACTGTATGATAACATAAGAGTTACTGCAAATAATGAAGAAGATAGCCTCTGTCTTTTGTTTCACATGCAATCATTGTCTGACTTAGTTTACAGTAGTACGGGTATAAAAGCTGCTGCGGACTACAAGTAGTAGTATTCACCAAAGCACCATACAACTGACTGTAGGCTCTAGTCTGACCTCCCAGGAATTTAACAGACTGTCTCCCGGCATAAGGTATAAGGTCATCAAATGCTGAAGAAAAGCAGTTTCCCACATTCACCATCATGTTTATGTGTCAGGTAATGTTGGAGACATACTGTGACACTCATAGACTGCAACGGGTCTATAAATCTACATATGAATGATTGCTTTAATATGCATGTGCATGTGCATGTCTGTGTTAACTCTCCCTGTGTACAAAAAAGAGTTTACTGATAGCAGTTTTATCACCTTATCACTTACCTTTTATCACTTTATTGGCAGCATAGGTGAGTGTGTCTCTGTGTGAGACTTTGAGTGTGTGCATCTAATTATGAAACGTGTCTCTCCAAGCACTTTTGCATGTATGACTTTGAGTGTGTGTGTGTGTGTGTGTGTGTGTGTGTGTGTGTGTGCATGTGTGCATGCCTCTGTCTAATCATTATCTCTCATTTTATTTGCTATCAGAGTGTTAGGCTGTTTATAGCAATGACCTCTTGAATGTCAGCTTCACTTCAGTAACTACAGAGAGTGCTCCAATTGACTGCAGAGGAACACTGTCAAATCACCCTTTCTTTAATTTAAAAATGGAGAATTTTAGGCTGCACAAGAGTACAGTAAAACTCAGCAAAATATTGAAAGAATGAATGAAAATACATTTCACACTGTGCAGGTAGAGAGCAGTGGCAGATTTATGGTACATTAAATTGTCAAGTTAATGCAAGTTAAGTTAATTTGAATATCCTAGTATCACATGCAAGGTCTTACTGGGCTTTATAGACCCAATAAGCTTGACCACTAAATAACCACGCACGGAACTGTGTATGCACATGCAGAATGAGCCTCTTTATCTCATATGGCATGATCCTGTAAAACAAATGTACTTTCCCTGTTCCTCATCCAGGTATGCAGATGACAACATTTGAAGGCTCTGCTCAGCTCCAACCATCTTTATACTAGTCCCATCACCTTGGTTGAACCACACTGACAATGCATAACCTCCACTGGCGGTGAATGCACCTCTCTACATGTCTAGGTGCCAGAGGAGAATCTAAACTGCTGAAACCTCTCAGCCATGCCTTCTTATGACTTTTTCTGGCGGACTCCCACTAAAACAACATTACCACATCTCCAGCGACCTGTTTTCTGCCCCTGCACCTAAACGACTTCCTTGCCACTCAAGGCAATGAAGGTGAAAATGATATGCTGCTCAGCAGAGATGAAGAAAGCAGTAGTTATCTTCCACCAGGGAGGCACTGTGTTCCTTACTCTTTCACCTCTTGGTAACAGTCTTGATCAAGCAACTCCATGATAGTATCTTGAAGCTGTAATAAGTGTTTTTGCTTTTTTTTTTTTTTTACTACTGGAGGGCAGAAAGATGAAATTATACAAAGTAACCTTAATCTTAATCAAGCTGTTAAGACTAATGTTTTAGCGAGCAGTTATTCTCTTGCACATCCCTCAGAAAGACTACTAAGAAACTACAGAGTACTAAGGAAGAACAGTTAGAACATTTAGGAAAACCTGATAAATATTAAACTTTATAACCAGTGACGTGTGAATTCTGGTTCTATACAAAGTGGCTAAAAACTGCATTACACTACAACATTCTCAGTGGACTTGCCAGTATTGTGTCCTCACTCAGAGTGATTTCTTTCAATGCTAACATAGTAAATATTATATAAGGCCAGTTTCAGTATCAAGTACATGAGGAAGATTGTCAGTTTTTATCTCAGGGAGCTAACAGATGATGATTTAGAAATTTTCTTTTTCTTATTAGTCATATATTTCTCTACAGTCCTTCTTGTTTTGACACAGAGTACCTTTATTACTATGTTCCAGTCGCTTCATTCATAATCACTGACAAAGCTTTTCTTGCATTTACTTGTTTAATTTCTAACCTTTACTCATGTGGAATAATTAATGCATTATATAAACTTGACACAAAATATGACCATGTCATATGGAGAATTATCCTACCAAACCCTTACGCTATGCATTTTCTTTGATTCGGTTCGATTAAAGCAACCATATTCTAGTCTCACACACAGTATGGATGTTAAAGCAATAGGTAAGTGGCAATTTTATGAGAATAATGGAGCTGTGAGGGCACAGTAGGCCAGTGAGACATATATGCAAGCACAAGTACATGCTGCGTGGAGTCCAATATAATGGCCAGGGTGATTATTTAGAGTGCTGCTTCTGAGGAAACAGAGTCAGTGAAATAGAGAATGGATAAAGAAATGATCTCTGATCCAGAGAATAGGGAATATTTCCTTTAGAGAATATGATAAACAGAATAGGGAAGTCTCAGACATAAAGAAAAACAATGGCACGGATAGATACTGACTTGGATACAGACAAAGTCTACATGGATTATCCATCCATCCATTATCTATACCGCTTATCAATTAAGGGTTGCAAGGGGGCTGGAGCCTATCCCAGCCGTCATTGGGCGAGAGGCGGGGTACACCCCGTACGGATCGCCAGTCCATCGCAGGGCCCACATATACAGACAAACAACCATTCACACTCACATTCACACCTACGGGAAATTTAGAGTCACCAATTAACCTAACCTGCATGTCTTTGGACTGTGGGTGGAAGCCAGGGTACCCGGAGAGAACCCACGCAGGCACAGGGAGAACATGCAAACTCCATACAGAAAAGCCCTGGGCTCCTAAATGGATTATGCTTTTTTTTTTTTTTCTTTTTTTTTTTGGGGGGGGGGGGGCAGAAATGAGTTGTTTAGTTCACTTACACATTACGTGACACATTACACTGACTCCACAAATCATTCACGTTTCCTCACACTGTTTCTCTGGCACTTCATGCCACTGTAACATGGATGGAATAACATGAGCATTTATGTGTATGAAGATTGACACTTTCGTAATTTAACATAGGTAATGGTTGTTGTGTATTTTGAAAACATCATTAACTCAATGTTTCATGGGGTCAGATGTGTTTCTGTAGTAATAAAGTCAACCACCACATATTCTCCCACTGTAAAGAGATTTTCATATCCATACAGGCTCTTACCAAACAGCTTACGTAAGGAGGAAGTGAGTGAGTGACTTTGCCAATCAATCAATGTGTAAACAAACTGCTTTGGTAACACATGCAACTAAAAGCTTATCAAAGATCCAAAAAATATAAAGTAGGATGGTTGGACTAATATGGTTGGACAAAACCTTTCCATTTTTAGATGAAAAAAGCAAGTAAGACAAATAAATTAATTAATTAAATAAAACCAAACAACAAAAGCAACTCACCCAACATTATCACTTTGTGAATGAAATACATTCCAATTTGCTGGTGGTGAGTGGGTTTTTTCTAACACCCTGGAAGCCTAATTATTGGCCTCATCCCAGCTGAAAGAAATGCATCTAATTCTCATTTTATCTTTTGTGTTTTTTTCAAGATTGTACAAAATGCATTTGTCAGTTGGAGGCAGTGACACACAAACCCAAATAAAGAATGAGAGAACAGACTGAACCAGAGAGGCAAACAAAGACAATCCCATCATCAGAAGAGGACACATACACACTCTGGCTCAATATAAAGTATGTATACACTTGCTGAGGACACACATATATAATACACATACAACACAAATGCACGCCAAAGCAGATACACACACATGCAATGCAAGAGCACAATTAAGCTAACAATCATATGCCATGTGTTTGCCAAAGGCCACAGATACACTCACACACAAACACACACACGCAAAAACAATCGATTCTGCTTCCTTGCCGGTTAAAGGGCAGTTGAGGTGAAATCGATGGAGGAGCTTTGTGGAATAAAGGCATCCTGGGCATTCTGTGTGTGTGTGTGTGTGTGTGTGTCTGTGTGTGTGAGACACAGAGAGCAAAGTGTGTGTGTGCAGTGTAACCACCAGAGAGGACTTGCTGGCCCTTAGAAGTACATCTCCCCTCTGATCCTAGGAAAAATCCACTAATCCCTATACACACACAGACGCAAACACACATACACAAAGAATGAATGGGATGATAAATTCAGTCACTATACAAATTCACAAACCAAAAACACAAAACTATTATAATACAAGTCACATAAAACCCGATGGAGTGAGAGAATAATAGAGAAAAACACAAGACAGAACACAAGCAGAGAGAAAAACTTCTTTACCTTTTATAATTGCTGTCTCAATCTGTCTCTATCTATCTATATCTCACACACACTCATAGCATTTATCCCCTCATCAGTAATCATCTCACTAATTAACTAACCCAACAATGATAGCACACAGTTCAAGATGACAGCTTTTTAATGAGGGAGATACTAATCACTTTGACCCCTCAGTCTGTCAAAGCTCCCTCTGCTGAAAAATGCTGAAATGCTTAACTGATCATAGATTCAAAGCATCAAACGTATATGGAGGGTTTCCACTGACACTGTATTAAATACTTTTGACTGAATGCCCAATGACCTAGAGCTGTGCAGAACACGGATTTACCATCTGTTACACTGGTTTATGATTAATGCATGAAAAGGAAAGTGCTGTATTACATTTGAGGTAAATGCCATATTGTGGACATTCCAGTAGAAAATACTTTACGTGCCTTGGTCTGACATGAAACACCCTCCTTACTGACAGCAATACCACAGTCCGCTCTGGCTCAGGAATTTAACTGTCTTGTCCCGCATTCAGCATTGGAGAGGAAAGCAACAGAACAAGCAGGAAGAAGGCTGAAGAAAAGGGGTATGCATCTTGTTGCTGGTATACAGCTCTACTATTAGACGAGCATGCAATTTTGAGACAATGCTACAGTATATTTGTGCAAATTCGTAGCCTGCCACACTGTTATCCTGTGCCGTTCTGTGCATAACAAGTGAACAAAAAAAAACCCAACAACTTTTTTTTCTTACTAATAACCTATTTCTTTAATTAAAAAAACTGGTGGTTAAAGTCTTTGTCTGTGTTAGTGTGTTCTGAAATAACATGAGCACAAAAACACTCCTTTCTCTGGTGTTTCTCAATTAACGAAAAGATCTCTTCTTCATGTTCTCCTCAGTTCCTTTCATACTGAATCTTTGCAAAGGCACAAATGGTGGGAGAGTGCATTTAGGTTTGGTCCATTATCGTCAGGGTTCTTTGACTGTTTATTAATATCTAAGCTGGAGCACCAGTGTCAAAATGCAAATACAGACTCAACAGGCACATGTCTCACATATACATTTTCTTATTTCAGCCAAAATGTTTGGTTTCATTTTCAGTGTGGAGATAACTGTGGAGATAAAAATGAAGTATTCAATAGAATAGATATATCTTGGGATGAAGGAAATGACATTGAAAATTATGAAAATATGAGCCATGACTCAAACACAAAATGTGACTGAATTGGAAGAAGAAGACTTGGCCACCGCCAAGTAACTTAATCAGACATCCACAACCACAGTTACATCTAGTTGCTGCAGATGTGTAGTCTCATCACACAGTGACAGAATCATGTATTGTAATGTGAGACTACAAGCCCAGTGACAGGTGATACAGCAAAGATGTCCAATCCAATCTGGCAAATGCATGTTACCTCAATTTCTCTGTCCTTGTATCTCATCCTGTTGGAAGAGTTGTAGAGTGACGATAAGATGCAAGTGATGGAAGCTTTTCTCTTCCCTCCCTTTGTGCTTTTATCCATCTCTCCCATTACAACCTCTCCTTTTTTTCCCCCTATTTTCCTTCTTTCATTCCTTCTCTCTTCTTCCTGGTCTCTCTTGCTCACCCTCTATCTCTCCGTGTCCCTCCATCTCCTCAGCAGTTTATCATAATCACATCACCTCAGTGTGATGGAGCACACTTACGGCTTATTATGTGTCACACACATACACACATGTACACACTCACGTACAGGAATGAGATCCACTTAAGCCTTATTACATGTCTGACTGTGCTTCTTACATGGGAGATTATCCATGGGACTCTGTGCTGGGGCAGAGGGCAAGAGCTGCAGGTAGGATGGATGGAAACAAACACAGACACACACACACACACACACACTCAAATACGAGCAGAAAGATAAGTGGAATTGATGCTTTGAGATGTTTAAATTGAATATTCTTCAGAATGGACACAGGTGGACAACAGACTTAACAATTATCAGAACAGAGCCAAAAAGAATAGAATAAAGCAGGACCTGCTGAAATGTGAAATATAAAAGAACCCTTGGGAGGGAAAAAAGATGATATGATGTCATTGGAAAGGAGATGGTACCACACACGTGCATGTGCACACACACACATACACAGCGGGGGTGTTGTACAATAAAGACAGAGACAGAGTGTCTGTAGGGGGAACCAAAGAGGCCATCTCATCACTTCAGTGTGTGTATGTGTGTGCCTAACACACACACATGCAAGAGCAAGCAAGGATGTACAGCCTGTGTTCATACTGTGACAAAGTATGTGTGTGTGTGCATGGCAGAGAAAAATAGTGTGTGCAGGAGTATTTATTTCCCTCTGTCTGTGTGACTGTGTATGTATGTATGTGTGTGTGTGTGTTTGTCAGCAGGTAGTAGGACAAGGTCCAGTGCAGTCTAGCCACTTGTTCTATTCCTCCAGTGTCCTCAGATAACCTCAGGTTGTTTGTGCACAAAGAAACACAAAACTGTGAGATCCTGTTCACAATATTGCTTTTTCAGTATCTTTTAAATATGTGGGGAACCTGTGCAAAGGATTAAATCAGACCAATAAAGGTGTTTCTACCTCATAGGTAATAGTGCCTTGAGTGTGTTATCACAAATCCCCATTACCATGGATCATCTTCCCTCTAAGTGTTTAATGTGAACTGCCTTTGCTCCTGGCTCCTTCCTTGCATTTCAAATATCCTGTCTGCGACACAGAATCAAATCACCCATCAATGACACAAGCACAAGTGTATTGCTGCCACACAGAGGTCCACTCATTTCATATGAAACAACTCATGCTAGTGCTATGTAATTACCTTGCAGATGCAGTGTTCTGCAATGAAAGTGTCACAATTTATTTCACACATTCATTCATTCTCTGTCTGCCAAGTGCCGTATTACTTACTCTCCTATCATTTCTGATCCTATCACGCCCTCCTACTCTGAAGTAAGGAGGACCCTCCCACCTTTCAGCCACCCAACTCCTCCTCACCCACCTACTCGCCTGTTCCCAATTCCCTAATCATCTTTTGCCCAATTCCATTCATTCCCTGTCAGATTGTCTACTGAGCTTTCCACACCATAACTTTCCAGCCCTCTCACCTGTTTTGCTTGTTTTTGGATTTTTGCCTCTTGCCTGCTCCTCTTGACTGGATTATCTGCCTGCCGACCACTGCCTGCCCCCTACCTTTGCCTACTGTTTACCCATTCCTGCTTATGCCCGCCAAGCCTTAATAAAGGCAAACTGTTTTAAACTTTAACCAGTGTCTCTGAGTCGTTCTGTTGAGTTCTATGTGATATTGTGGGCGTATAAATGGCTCACCTCTTGCAGGGACATTTCACCTGTCATGTCTACACATTTTATGCTTTCTGTGAGGTATTTGACACCACTGTGGTTAGGGATTAGTCAATATAGAAATTATGTGGCATAAAATGACACACGAAAAGCAACGTGTGGCAATAACCTACCAAAGAAATCATCACCAGCAATACAAAATGATAAACTACTTTCAGGTATTCTTAAGTAAGTAAGTAAGTTACCATCCTTACACTGTTGGTGCTGAGCAACCCCAAACCTCTGCACTTCAATGCTCCTTTGATCATTTACATCATTATGTCACTCATTACATCAAACAACATTAGATACAAGACATTCTTATCAGACAAAGGCAGCATAAAGTATCTGCCATCCCGATTCACATGTATTACTGGAAGGTTGTTAATGTCATGCAGAAATACACACAAATGTAAAGCTTTCATTATGTTAAGTCGACTTCTCAAACAATCCGTGGAAATGTTCTGAAAAAAATATTCAAGCCTCACGTGAAAAGGGAAGTCAACCAACATGTGCCAGTTATGGTGTTGAAACACTGAAACACTGACAAATGTATCCAAACTTGCTCTCTAAAATGTTCTAAACTTTTCTAACCTCATAGGAGTATATTGTTATAGTAATGTTCAGCCAGTCACTGTGTTGTGTGCTGAGATGTTCTTTGGATAGAATGATAGATTTGCACATCTGTCATTTGTCACCCTGAAATCCCTAAAGTCAGTGAAATGATGAGGCAGAGATGGGGTGCAGATATGCATGCTTCGTCTAGATCAGGGGTTGTAAACTTATTTTCAGCCAGCGAACCAAAAAGAAATTTGTTTCCTGGGATAGATGCCAGTGAAAATGTATTGCTGCTTATGTGGGAAACCATGTAGGTGACCTCTTAAAGCACACCTGAGAGTCATTTGGGTGCTACCCTTCAGTTTGAGAAATCAGGATCTACACTGATTTTATGCTTTCATTTTCCTGTCTCCCCAACCTTCACTCCCTCTAAGTCACCCCTCTCCTTCTCCTGCTTCTCATTCTCTGTGTTTTCTTCTCTTCTTGGATCGGTAATGAATATTCATGAGGTTGTTATTTGCATTGCTGGCTCCTGAAAGAGGCTGAGTATACAAAGGTGACAGCCATCAACCTCAGGAGGCGGTGGTGTTGAGAGATGAGAGAGCGCAGATGAGGAGGAAAGGAACAAGTGAAGATGATAGAAAGGAATCAGAGAGAAACTGAGGAAAAAGTGAACTGACACAAAAAGAGAGCAGAATACCAAATAAAACTGAAGCCAGTTAAATGAGAGCATTTGTGTTCCCACCTCAATGTAAACTGTTCCGTGTTTGAATCCGTCTTCATGTAGATACCAAACGCCACCGTCTTGCCGAGCCGAACTGGGCTGGGTGGCACCAGAACCTCCACATTTTCATCCAGTCTCAGTCTTTCTCCTTTGGCAGAAACAGGGCCTATGGTCATTACCACAGAACCAGCTTTTTGCATGTCCTGAAGACCCCCATCCACTAGGGGGCTCCACTGTCCACCGAGGCCAAGGCCCAGGGCTCCAAGCGGCCCGATGTTTGCACTCTGACCTCTCCATGGCTCGTTGACAACGTCGGGACACTCTTGACCAGCCCCTTCTACTGGTATAATTGAGTAATACACATCCACTGATGGCAGAGTCACTTCAGGAGGTCTTTTTCTCACTTGTGGTGGTGTAAACCAAGCTGGGGGAATCTCCAGACGGACAACACAGATGCCAGATGGTCCCACGAGTCGGCAGCCCGCAGAGGGTGCTGCTTCACTGGTGTCCCGGATGGCCACGGCTCTGACACATGGCAGAAGGGATGGAGGAGGCGGGTCAGGCTCATCCCAACGCCGCCCTACTAAGTAAAACAGTACCTGAGGACAAAACAAACACATATAATGTCATTATGGGAAAATTAGTAGATGGACAGCTAAACAACAAGATACTTGACTAAAAATACAGCCAAAATTATTAATGACGAAATATAATCATCTGCTCTGATTCAGGAAAACATTTTCTTCTTCTTTGTAAATTTGTAAATAAACAACCAAGAGATGGAACCTTTGAATTTGATCATGTTTCTTGTATGGGGATTGGCATATTAATATACATACTATATGTGAAGTCTAAAACTTTATTTAATTGCATTAGGAGATTAATGTGTAAAATGTCAATAAAGATCCAAAGTAAAACAATAAACTGCCAATACCTGTATCCAGGGCCGAGTGGACCCTACTCTGGGCACCACCACTTGACCTTTGACCTTCCAGTTCAGAGTCACTTGGTTGGTTGTCAGCAGCACATGCGGTGGTGGGCCCTGGAGCAGCTCCACTGGGATTGACTGCTCAATACTTAAGTTTCCATAGCTGCAATTGACGCTAGGCAGGGATTGTGGAGCGACTATGCCGGGTTCCAGCTGGTGGAGAAAGAAGGGCTCAGTCCGCGATGATAGGCTGCCGTTTCGCATAACCTCCTGATTGGCTTCCTGCAGGAAGAAGGCGGAGTCAGCACCATTTAGCTGGCATTGGACAGGGAGGTAAGTGGGGAGGGAGGATGAGAAACGGGGCTGGGAGGAGTCTGGCCCTCCTCCTGGTCCACTTCCTGCTGCTCCTGCTTGGTTGTCGGACACTGAGGAGAGATAGAAGGAGAGAGGAGAGGAAAGCAGGAAAGAAGGAAAAAAAGAGAGAAAAAGGCGAAGGTAATGAAAAAGATGAGAGAGACAGAGATGGATGGGAGAGGAGAAAAAGAAAAGATTAGCTGTGTTATAATTATAAAAACATCCCTTTCATAAAACTGGTAACGAATGCAATGCCTGGCTAAACCTCACAGTATAATGCTTACAGTGTCATTTTGTAACTGAAATCCAGAGCAGCTAATCATCTATTAAAGTCAACCCAACAAATAGTGTGTAAGTCTGAGACTCACTGACCTGTGAAATGCATTTTTATTGTATACACGCACTACTATAAACACATGCTCACATCTATCAGCTTTTTCACAGAAATTCACACATGCATTACAACCCGCTGACACAACATACAGCACAGGACATGGTGTTTTCTTAACAGTTTCCCTACAAGGAGAAATGAGCGTAAATACATTAGCTCTGAGTCGTGTATACAAGACTGATAGACTCAGCATAACACAGGGTTCTACATTAATGCATCACTTTTTGTATCCCCACTCAAAAAGCATAACACCTGCATATATCAAACATTACATATTGCTCTTTGCCAGTCTATTTCCTTATGTTTACACTCAGTTTTTATTCATTTCCTGGTGTATTTACCAGACATTTCACAAATACTGGGAGTTTAGAGTCTGGGATTACTGGGGTTTTGGTGCAGTATCTCATTTCCAAAGAGGACAAGGGGTTATACTGACTGTATTGTGATGGGAGGGAGTTTTGATCCCTACGCTTTTTCCTCCATCGCTCAGCAATTGTTATTAATCTACTGTTTGGCTTGTCAGCATTATACTGTGCAAGGCACTGAATGACCTAACTGATCACTTATTGTAAACTCTCTGAATATGAGAGTTAGCGACAAATCATAGTCTGGTTTAATACAGAAAAACAGTGACTTTATTTACATGTAACAAAAAACATGATCTTTGCGAACCCTGGCATCTGGTGTGACTGCTGCTGCTAATAAATGTAGAGCTTCATTTATGTGGGAAAAAAGTTGATTCTGAGCATGATTCAGCCAGCAAATATATTTGCTGTTAGTTCTACTAATGTAGATATTCAAAGCAGTCTTTAGTTTCAATTGCTATGCAGAGAAGGAGGTTAAGTTTGATGTTTAGCCATAAAACTGTTTCAGTAAAGCTACTGAGAAGCTGGGCTACAGCTAGTTAGCTAAACAGCCAATGGAGGCTATGTTTGCAGTCTGTGAGTCACCAATAGTGGTTTCACAGGCTAGCCACTTTTTCTGTAACACAAAAATGGGGGTTTGACATTCAGTACAGTATGTTTTGTGGGAAATATGGCCACAGACAACAGAAAATTGTATATTGAAACATTAACAAAACATAAATACATGGTAGGGCTACTGCTACCAGTAAAAATGCCACAGAGTAAGCATAAACCAGCATTTGTCTATACAAAAATAGATGGGAGGATTTCCATTGAACTTGTGGTGGCACAAAGAAAATACACACATACAGCAGAGGGTTTGTGTGTAAATGTGTGTGTGTATATCTTTGTGTCCTAGGGTAGCAGAGTGTGAAAATATAATGAGGGTGGGACAGCATAGCGCTGTCTGGGGCAAGTCATACCAAGGCGACTTCACAAAAAAATAATAGCAGAGAAATAAAGTGATACCTCAGTGCAACATGAATAAGCAGGCTGGTTTGGTTATGGTGCGTGGGCACGTAGGGATAAGTTTAAAGCAAAAGAGACAGGCAAGGGAAAGGGAGAGAGAGAGAATGAGAGAGAGAGCAACAGAATAAAAGAATGAGGAGTGAGGCAGAGAAAACCAAAAATGCGAGACGAAGAGGGAAAAAAGAGGAGAAAAATCTACAAAAAAAATTGTGAACACATAGTACAGTGTGCCAGATTGGAGATACTGGCATTTTTGTTAGACAGGATGACTGCATACTCTTCACTACAAATGACACCAACTTGTCTCGGATCGTTGTCCCAGAAGAATCCAAGTAAACTTTTTGAGAAGATGGATATGTCCTCCTGCACTAACATTGTGTACTGTACAATGTGAATAAAGCTTTGGAGTGACAGTTGAGATGGCTGCAACTCTGTCTCCTAAAAATTACGTTCATATACAACAAAACTGCAACAGCAAATACATTTTGGAGTAAATGCAATTGCGACAAGGTTATATTTTCTATTAACATAATGATGATATATTAATTGACATATTTGGCAAGTCACAAATGTGTAGACGCCGGGCGTATCAGTTAAATATTCATGGACAACATATTCTTTCTCCATAAAAATATCCTCCCTAGTCCTACAATATCCATTTGTAACGACGACAGCATTATTTAACTGTTTTATGGTTGTGTTGAGGCACCCACAGCACTAGCTTAAGGTTAGGGAAAGATTGTGTTCTAGTTTAATACAGAAAAAGTTTACAGTGATTTCAGTCACAATGTAAGTGTGACAAACATGCAAATATGCATTCGTGTATGAATGTCATTTTTAGGAGAGTTGGATGGCTGCAGACAAGGGAGTAAAACAAAGGAGAAAAATGAGAATAAGGAGGAGCCTACCATCCATTGAGGTTGAGAGTCACATGCAAAAAAATGTGCTGGTTGAAATGTAGCTAGAGTGAATTTTCTAATGTAGTTTGTAACCATCCGCTGTTGACTGGCAGATTGGTCATGTGGTCAGAACACATCAGCAGATTAGGTTCAGGGTTGTTTTTTTTTTCTCTTCTATTTCTTTTCCCATTATCATGGGTGTCCTTGAGGTGCAAAGGCCTGTGTGTGTGTGTGTGTGTGTGTGTGTGTGTGTGTGTGTGTGTGTGTGTCCACAGGAGTCTTTAGAAGCATATGTCCCAATCTGGGACGGGACCTTGAACAACTATTTTACACATATGAATTCGCTACCACACAAAGAGAGAGAGAGCTTTCTCATGCAGGCAAGAATTTACCCTTGGATGAAATTATTAACATTGTACGTGACACATTTACATTACATTACATTTATCCGTTATCATGTTTTTTTTAAACAAACAGCTGAGTAGGATGTTTTGTTGTATCTTTTATTAACTGACCTTTGGCCCTTTTCTATATGAGTAATCTGAAAATGTAAGCCTCGACTGTCGTCACCATTAGAAATTTTTCATGAGAGCATCACTGTAAACTTAAATAATTAGTATGTAATTGCAACAGTTAGAACTCATGATATATTCTGTGAGGACATTAGAAATATAATTTTGACATAAGAGACAGCCCAACCTCAGCTCAAAAGGCGTCGGCTTTACTACAATTCAGGCCCTTTGAAAATCTGGCGTTCTAACACTGGTGTGCCATTGGCTACGATTGAACCTGGCATGGTCCAGATTCTCTGGCATCATTACTTTGGCAACGATGAGCCACATCAGGAGTCCATTCCAGCTGTCCTGCTGCACAATGTGTGTGTGTGTGTGTGTGAGAGAGATAGCAAATGTATATGCATGTCAAAATGTATGAGTGCTCTAGTGAGTCTGTGTGGGCATACATGGTTAAATTTATGTGGTTGTACAAGAAGTGCAGAAGTGTATATGTGCATATATGCATACTTGTGTAAATGTAATCACGACTGAGGCAAGGTAAGGTATACTGTATATATAGATGTGCCTCTGTGTGTGTGTGTGTGTGTGTGTGTGTGTGTGTGTGTGTGTGTCTGTGTGTGTGTGTGTGTGTGTGTGTAAAACTGGACAGGAACAAAGCCAGATGTACGGAGATTTGACAAGGCCCATCTGTGATCCTTTTTCTCCCAAAAATGCCCATCCTGCTCTATTTCCAAGTACACACACACACACACGCAGCCAATAATCAGAACACAGTGGAGCGTGTAGGACAGGAAGAAAGAGAAAGGAAGAAAGACAGCGAGAAGCAAAGCGAGATGGGTACGAGAGAAAAGGAGAGATACCAAAAGTGATAATGGTATCAGTGCTGCTTGATATTGTGTTGGTTAAATATTGACTCAGATTTTTATATTTAATTAGAGACAGGCGCGCACACACACACGCATACGCACAGTTGGGACTATCTTTCATATCAGTTTTGAGTATCTGTCTGCTGGTGCATGTGTTTAGACAAACTCGGTGAGACCGGCCATTGCAGACACTATGTCTGACACTATGTCTGCAACAGCGAATAATTACTTAAAGACACACAGAAACATGAACTTGAATACATGCATGTTTACACACACATAATCCATAGCTCCATTTAACTTTTCTATGCGTACTTTTAGTTTTATTTTGATTTGGTGCAGTGTTGGCATGGCACGCTATGACTGCCACATATTACCAAAGCAGAGGGTGTCAAAAGGCCCCAAGATGTGATTTGTGATTTTCTGTTACTCCCAATTTCCCTTAATGTATGACAATCGTCAACAAACCACCTTCGCTCTGTGCTCCCCTCCATCTGTTTGGTCCTCTTTATGCCAGTCCTCCTATTTTTCTTGCTTAGGTTTTTCGTTCTTTAAACTGACATTTAAATTGTTGCTGACAGCGGCAGCCATTTAACAGGTCCAAGCCAACATCTATCCTGCATTAGCACCTGAGGCATGTTTTTGCCAAGTGTGTAAAAAAAAAAAATTACTAAATTGCTTACATGCAAACTTCTGTTGAGCAAAGCTATTCCGAGCTTGCAGTGAAAATTTACATATTTTCTACTCATGTTTATCTTTCTCTGTATACTGTTAAAATTAAAAATGTCAAAAACTGACTAATGTTTCGGGAAAATATCAAAACATCAGTTTGCTTTTGCTTCAGTCAAAGCTTTGATTCACAGAAGCAAATTATACCCCCTCCAAAAAGAAAGAAAGAAAAAACACAGACAGCACAGCAAAGGAAAAATCCATCATGGGTGAATTTCCTGAAAAGAATGAATTCCATTGATCACACAGATGGCACACTATCTGTAAGAGGGAGAGAGGGAGAGAGTCCAGAGAGTCAGAGATACGGAGGGAGAGAGAGATACAGACGGATATATAGACAGAGATGGGATGAGATGTGGAAGAAAGGAAGGGAGGACTGGTGAGGAGGAGAAATAACAGGGTGAAGAGGATGAGAGAGGGATGAGGTTTCTATTTCTGAGCAGAGCATTCATCACGAGCATGGAGTTTATTTTGGTGGTCTCTGTCTCTCGTTCTCACTGCCCTTCTCTCTGTCTGTCTCTCTGTCTCCCATCTTGCACTGTCCCTGTTTCCTGGCGTTAATGTTAAAACCGAAATGCTAAAATGTTAAAAGAGACATAAATATCAATTTACCAAACATGGAGAGGACTGCTCGGCCTGTGAAAACAGTGGTATAATGTCCTCTGTGGCTCTGGAGGAGCCTTGTCAAGTTTGAGAGAGAAAAACCTGATGATGTGAAAGTGATGGGCTATCTGGGCTTGAGACTACAAATGCATTAGTGAAAGCCTGTGTTACTGAATGGGGCAACAAGTCTTTTTATCTAAGCGACCATATGAGCATCTCCTAAATAGCACTTCAATAGTGGCAGGTGTACCAGACCTTGGTCATCAAGGTTACAATAAACACACAGTTAAGCTCATGAAACAGTTGTGGTTTGATAGGCTTAGGTACAAAAACTACTTCATATATGGTTTAGGAAGAGATAGTGGTATGGGTTAAAATAAGTATCTCCTTAAGATTAGTAAACCTTCATTGTCATGGTTACAATAATAAAACTGTGCTTAAGGTTGTAGAAACAAGATAAAAGAAACAACATAGACTATTGGTTTCACATGGGAAGCGAACACCAGTCTCTTCTGTGAAAGTCCTGTGACTTGTTGACCCATCCATCTATCCACCCACCCCAACCTCCTCCTAAGATGAACTTTTCATCTTCACTCTTCACTCTACATCACTGGACTTTCTCCTTTGCCTCTGTCATTATTACTATGGCACAACAGGTCACCTAACAATAAAAACATAACTATGGGTCATTATGAGCTGCTGTGTAGACAAACTATGGGGTTATTTTTTGTGTTGTTTTTTTTAACAAAAGGACAGTTTCAAATGGCCAAAGGGTCTAATGAAAAAATGCTATTAGCTGCATTATGGAATATATAGGATCAAGCTGCTTCAGTCAAGTAAGTTCTTAATTTTTCTGCTTCAGTTTTGATCATTTGTTTAATCTTTCATCCAACTCCATGTGTGCAAAGCTGAATGGATGGAGTACCTCTTTTGAGCTGATAAGAAGTTTCAGTTCTTTAGTTTTTGGGTTATGGAAGTCACCTGCTGTCACTCACAGTATGATCAATTTCATTTTAATTAGCATACAGCACCTCTTGCTGATGATTTACCGGGGACACGTGGATGACTTTGGTGGTGTCTAATTTAGATGTACGCTGCCTGATTTTATTACAGTGGCTCCAAATGGGCCTACACACTGTTAATGTTTTGAACTTAGCCATGAACTATGCTATGTTTCAAGTCATTTTGGGTGATCTGACAATTGAGCCAGTCTCCTGAAAGCTTGCTGTATTTCTGGTGTAATACACAATTTAAAGAGTTAGATGGATGCCAATTAGTGGGACAGCGGCTGGAGAGAGTAAGGCCGACACCTTACAATATTATGAAACTCAGTGCAATACGCCTGCAAGAAACTGGCTGCAAGAAAACTTGTAATGAATACATTTGTTGAGACTGTGTCAGTATGTGCACTGTATTAAAATGTAAGGTGTTGCTTAAACTCTGTCTGTCCAAAACTGTTTTGTGACTTCTGTTCTTAGTTGATCCAGTTGTCTATGTCTGGTGTATGGTGTCATGCTTTAAAACTGGTTCTGCTGACACAGTACAACACTTAGACCATCTTTGGACCAATTCCCCCATAGCTGAGGAGCATTTGTTCTCTTTAAAACTCTCTTAGTTGTTTCATTTTGCTTTAAACTTTCGCATATCAAAGTGCTGACTGCCAGACCTCTAATCGCTGACTAATGCAGCTAATTGGAATTAATCCCAACATGACAAAGCTTTGTAGCAGTTTTTGTAATTGTGATTAAGTTACCTCTGAGTTTGTCCTTGTCCATGGAGTGTTTACAGAATTCTATCTTCCCCTGGCAGAATAATCCCCAATACCCCTCATCCCACACACACACACACACTGCTTGTTGATTGATGTCCCTGTCATTGGGTCAGTGGAGTCACATTTCCCCAGATATGGTCTGACTACCATCTCTCTCCTCTGCCACTAACCCCCCCAACCCAACTTGCTGGGACCCAATATCCCCCTTTCTCTTTCTATCTGTCTGCCTCTTTTTCTCAATTTCTTCCTCTATACCTCCCCATATTAGCTTTCCTCCCCTTTTGTTTTCTCTTTAGTCTCTCTTTTCATCCATTCAGTTTTCCTTGCACTTTTCCATAGGTGTAATTTAATGGGAAGACAGGGAAACATGTCATAGCTAATAATTTCATATAAATCATCTGCTTCCTGTCAGTTAACTATATCATGTGTCTGTGACACTTTGAACATGTGAGAGAAAGAGACAGACAGGGTGAACGACAGATTCTGCAGGCTTGCATTTATTCCCACACAGAAACAGTCAAGAGGAAAATGTCTCTCAAAAATTGGCAAAAACTATCACAGTTAACATTTTCTAACTATATTCATTTGCAGTTGAGATCAGTCCCTTACCAGATTCACCATAACTTTTATGGTTGTGTTATCTCATATCAATATCTTTACGTCTTACAGTAAACATTGATTTCCTGGTGCTTCATAGCTATCTGTGCTATTTCGTCTACAGCTGATAGTTAACTCTCAGTTCAAAGACTTTTTCATGTAGTGGGATGTAGGTCTTTAAAATACAAAATCTTAAATCTAATACAAACATTTTTGTTTGTTTTAGTTTTAGCTTTAGTGACAAGACACTCTAGATTAACTATGGATATTTATTTAATCATTTATTTTACATTTAAAGTAATCACCAATGACAAAATTACTTTTCTTCTTTTATTCATTTTTAAACCTATAATGTCAGTCAGACATGCAGCTAACATGAAACTTTCTCAAAACAATGTTCAGGTCAGGATGTTACGTTCCAAATAATTCCTTACAGTGTACTTGGCTGTTCTGCTTGGTAAAGACTGTGATTATGGTGGCTTCTGCAGCTACCAGCAGATGAAATGAAATATACCATTTTCCATTCCAGCTTTTTCTCCTTTGCTATTATGGTTTGTCCCTCTCTTTCTCTCTTTCTCCTTTTCTATCATTGAAACTCACCCCTCTCCAATTTCCTTATCTCTCTCCCTCACTCTCTCTATCCATTACATTTGCAGTCTCTCCATGAGGAGGAGAGAGGAAGGATTGACTGAAAGATCCAGTGAAAGAAGAATAAGGGTTAGGGAACTGTGGATGTGAAGTTTGTGACTGTGATTCATGTCAAAGTGTGTGCGCATGGATGTGTGTGTGGGGGTCATTGCACTTGGTCTCTCTGAGTGTGAGTGTGTGAGAGAGAGTGTGTGTGTGTGTGTGTGTGTGTACTTGTGGCAGCAGATTCAGGGAAGTGTGAAGAGCAATTTCAAATGGTCACCATACCACTGAGAGAGACAGAGACAGACGAAAAGAAAGGAAAGAGCTCTCAGAAAGGAAGTCGAGCAGCCCAGACGGAAATGGAAGAGCAGCGTGCAGGAAATGCTAAACTCACACTGGTTTTCACATACACACATACATGTGCATCTCAGGCTAGACCGCTTAATAAACCGCAATTATCTAAAATCATGGATGTGTTACAGAGAACTGGATATTGTGTGGGTAAACAAAAGTTCACCTGGAGCATAAATCAGAAACATTTCTGTGTATCACATTTTTGATCTCATAGAGAAAAATAGACTGATATGACTCCTCAAGAATGTTAAAATCAAATTATTAAGATCTGAATTGTGACAGTTATACAGCCACTTCTTCTGAACAGGACATGTGATTAACGTATGGGAAAGACATCTTTCTTGGCTAAAGCATGTCATACAATCTGCATTTTCAACTGCAGCCTCCACAGCAACACTTGTCTCTCAGCCAGGGCATTTGTGATTGTATTCCTACAGTACTATTATGTAATAATTACGTCTTCTTTTCAACCTTTGAGGTATAAATGACAAAATTCAAAAGTCATATCCTTAAGTGGTTTCAAACTGGAGAGTTGTGGCCGAGAAGGGGACCACTGGTACACTGATTGAATTGTGAGTGTGTGTCAAGTGTGTCAGGAAAAGTACTTTCATTTCAAAGTAGTTTCCCACTACACCATGACAAGCAGGTGTTTGCTACTAGAGGTACAGAGACACAAAATTAAATTTTAGAATTTATTCAGTCTCTCCTGACTTCAGAATTGTTCATAAAATGGAATTAAAACAGTGAAAAAATTTGAGTGACATTTTTGTAAGATGGTTGGCATTCATTCATTCATTCTTCATCCTGCGTTCTTGAAAATTTGCCCTATATGGGCATATTTGATGCAGCTGGGGGAAATAAAGAAGCAGACTTTTGTGTGTACTTCTTGGAACAACTTGTACGCTCATGCTAAAACTCAGCCAATGTTATCACCTGCAGTGCTTCATCCCAAACACAGCAGCCAATAAGAGTGATAAACAAAAGGGTAGAAATTCTTTCAAGTAAAACAGAGCTGTGAAGAAAAGCCTCTGTGTGTGTCGGGCCAGGATCTCCTGGCTATGAATATGAGGAAGGGATAAATCCAGCGGGCCTTGGTGCCATTCAATTCTATCCTTCAGTGGTCCACAGCCAGGCAGCCAACTTGTAAAAGCTGCTTATGAAGGGGCTAAAGGACTTGCAGACTCAACTGACTTAATGGACCAATGGGAACTAAGCATCTAGGGAGAGGAGAGGAGGAAATGATGGTGGATGATGTGGAAGATGAGTTTCTTTCGAGAAGAATAGGTCATCAAAAAGAGAAGGAGAAAAGGAAAGTCAGAGTGAGAAGAGGCAGAAAGTGAAGGATGGGAAAAGGGAAAAGTAAAGGACGAGCATGACAGGAAGAGGACAGACCAGAGATGAGCAGGGGAGGCAAGGAAGTGGGGGAGGAGCAGGAGAGTAAGGGAAGACAAGTGGGGAGAGCAAACAAAAGAGGAAAAGACGAGTTAATGGAGATAAATGTAGAGCGGAGCTGAGGGAAGAAGTGAGGAGACAGGGGAGGGAGGAATGAGTGGATAAGGGCAAGAAAAAGGGAGGACAAAATCAGACAAACAAAGTTAAAGAAGGGGACAGAGGAAAACATAAGCTGAAAGATGAAAGCTGATGAAAAGATGAGTTTGTGTGTCCATGCATGTGCATTACAGTAACAAGCATTATATGTGGCCTTTCATGTCTGACCTTTGTGGTTAAAAGGAGTGGTGAGGCATGTGTTGTCAAGACTAATGTCAGCCATTATATATCAGCTCACCACATACACACACACAGACACCACACACACACAGACATTTACTTGCTGTGACACAGTTTGTGAACATGCGTCATAGATGGAACATGTCCCAGAGAGAGCAAGAGAAAGGAGAAATGGAGAAATGAATCACTGAGACTAGAAACAGGAATTACAGAGGAGAAAGAAACAAAGGGAAAAAAGAGCTGGTTAGTTGGTGAACTGAATCCAAATGTTTGCGTGTGTGTGTTTGATTAAGAACAGTTTAAGTGTCAGTCTCTGCAACTCTGAAGCGCCAACTGACAGGTACTGCAGCTTTTCATCAGCAACGGGCACATAAAGACACATAATAGGACACACACACACACATCCACATGCACAGAAACACAAAATGCCACTTATTTGTCTCCAGTGTAAATGTGTGTAAATGATCGTGTGTAGGGTGGATGTACACTACTATGGCCAGTTTTAAAGGTACCCCGTGGAGATTTGACCACTAGAGTCACTGTAGAGCAAAGTTTTGATGAGCATCCTGCCCATTGCAGAGTGGTTATCCATACTTAAAGCTGGTGGATGTTAAAAGTAGCAGTCAGTCAAAGAGGAGGAGAAGAAGACTGCAAACAAATGTAAACAAAACATTTAAGTATTGTTGAAACTACAAATGCTCCATATTCATTGAGTGTGTTTGTTTGGCCCTGAGGGTACACACAATGTAATTTCGTGAAAAACTTCATTTCCAATGAAAACTACACAGGTTACCCTTAAAGTAAATACATCAATAATGTTACATCCTATTACAGTGCAGAGCATTCAGCATCGACCATCTAATTGCAGCCCATTGATTTCCACTCAGACAAAATGCCACCACTCCCTCAGGCTGTTATTATAAGGCTGCTTTTTTAAAAGGTTGAGGAACACTTAATTGTTGCGTTAACATGGCTGAAGCTACTTCACAATAACAGAAGCACTTTTTTCCAGTCTTTGGTTATTTTGTCAGCTAAATTCAAGAGAGGATGGGTATAGCCTCTGACTACATTATTTGATTTTATCATATTAAAAATTATAATTTACTCAATATCTATACAAGTTGCATCTGTATCTCTTTATCTCTGACACCAAGTACCTTGCTTGTAGAATTTAATCAAAATCTGTCAGTTGATCAGAATTGAGATTTTTCAGTAGCCATGCTACATGTATGTGTATGTACAGGCCCTCATGGAGATGTTTTAAGTATGATTCCCAGGTTTTTAGACTGGCAGATTAGACATGCCTAATGAAAAGCAAAGACACTGTAGTGCAACAGATTACAGAGTGGAAAAATTCACATCTTCTGTGCAGAACGCCCTGGTAATCCCTCTCTAATCTGTTTACAACTCTAATCTGGTTAGGCCAATCTGATTAATGCTCAACAGTTAATTACCAGAATCTGTTGCAAGTAATCTGATTGAGTACTAATGAGAGGAGGATTATCACACAGTTGACAGGCACCTCTCTCTCTCTGTCTATCCCTCCCTCAGTTCCACTCTGTCTGTATCTCCATCACTTTTTATCTCATTCATTCTCAGTTTTGTTGGCATCTTTTAGCTCTGTTTGTCTGTGACTCTTTATCTGTCTTCTGCTCTTTATCTGCACTCGTCCCTTCTCCGTCTCACTTCCCTTCGCTGTCATCAGTCTCTCACTGCCTGTTTATCAGTCATTCTCTGTCTTATTGCCATCGATTGCTACAGGAGCCACATGAGGACAAAGTTAATTAAGGCTGACAAGCACAGGTATTTTTATCACCACATCTGAAACACACCCACTCACGCAAATGCAAGTGCACCAAAAACGTATACACCCTTCCACACGCTCATACCCAAAGTCATGTTAAATACCTGTTTGGTTTTTATTGATAGATTCTTGAAAATCGTTAGTGCTAATTGTTCCCTTGTTCAACTGACATTTTGTGAGCGTGTGTGTAACGGGAGGATGTCAGTGAATGTCAAGTCACACACACACACACACACACAAAAACACACACATGTATATCTGCCTTTGTGAAGACCTTTTATTCACCGTATTCCCTGTCCTCTAATGTCATTTCACTCAACCTTTAACCAGCATTAACCTTAACCTCAAAATAAACCTTTCCAGAGCTGATGACCAATAAATATCCTCACCGTTTCTCACCTTTCCACCCTTGTAAGATCATACACACACACATACATATCACATGTGCACACTTCAGTGTTAATCATCACCTCCCCTAAGGTCATCTATCAAACATGCAGCTGCGTCAATGTGCGAGTTCTTTATGCAGAGGTGTGAACTAACATTTCACATTAGCCTGTCTCGTGGTGATCATCTGTCTCTCTCTTCTGGTTCCTCTTTCAGTCTTTTAGCCTATCACGCTTTTAAGTCAAGGTCTGTTTTTTAATGTTTAAATGTTCCATTATCTCACTTTTCTGTTTTTGTCCAAATCTTTGTTTTTGGGTATTCTCTGTTTTGTGAAAATGCAGGTAACAGCTGAGTGACTGGCAGTATAAATGTGTGTTTATATGCATGTGTGTAAGTGTGAAAGTGACAAGTGACAGCTTTGAAAGGTTCATTACTTGTATTAACAGGGATTAAATCTGACAAAAGGCCACTTATAATCATGAAAAATAGCACCTATCCAACCATACTTTTTAGTAAGGAAAAAAAAAGGAAGGAAAAAAACAGTATTTTTTTTGATGAAGTAATAAGTTTTGCATTATTATATTTGAACTTTTGGTTAATTAACAACATTTCATGTATTCACCTCCACCATAGTTACAATGAAGTGACATAAGCAGTAAGTTGTGTCTCTTGCCACAACTCACCCTTCTGATGTTTAATAGTAATATCAAATAAAACAGAAATAAAACCATTAAAAAAGAGGAAGTAAGGTTATCCATCAGAGAATTACAGACAAATTATTTTTATGAGTACAGTCAAATTGGGGCATACTGTGTCCTCAACACCACCATTTGACTTTCAATTAATCTCTCCTTCACTGTCATCAACCATCCACTCTCTTCAGCCATCGCTACTCCATTTCTCTTCCCCTATCGCTCTCATCTTCCTCTCGCTCTCTATTCATCTGATCCCAATATTTCTCATAACAATCCCATAAAGCAGGAATGCTATAAAATGACCATCAGATTTAAATTTCTAAGGTCAAACATCTGAAAATGAGGCAGAGCATTTGTACAGTAGTGGAAGGAGAGCTATTAGAGAGGAGCAGTCACTTCAGACTAAGGTCACATTATCACAGGGTCAGCTATAAAATACAAAGCAAAAGATATAAAGGACCATAATTGTGACTGGCATGTTTTAGCCAATCTACTGTGCAACAGAATCTGTATACTTCATATTAGCAACCACATTTTCTAGAGTTTAGCTTTTTCAGCTGCTTCACAAGGCAGTTGCTGTGTCACAAACCTTGAAGATAAAAAGCAAGAAAATATGGATGTCACCGATGAAGTGAATGATGTATATTTGGTAGTTTCTAGGGTTTTTTCCATAGAAGAAGTAGTTATTCAGCAATAGGTTCCAATGTTTTAACCACCCAGAACAGCAGTCAGCTGCATTATCTTACAACAATATATTTTTTATTTGTAAAATGGGATTGATATTCTATTCAAGTGGACTCTGTGTACAACTGTTGTCTGGGACATAAGAAAACCCATCAAGCAGTTTAAACATTTGTGATCAAGGATTTATTTATCCACACTGCAATGAGATACCCACACAAAATAGTATCATGTCTTCTGCCACAGTGACAACTGTAAAGTTTCACTAATGAGCAGCTACTATTCTCCATAACAAGCTCTTGCCTCTATTTCTGGTTTTATGGTGTTGCAATTTGTTAAGTGATTATGATGTGACTTTCATTTATTGTGTTGCATGACGTGTTCCTACCAAAACCAATATGAAAAACTAATTTCTCTCTCAGCATGAAAAGTTTCGATTTAATGAATACAAACAGGGAAAAAAGCATGTGTGTGTGTAATTGGGTAAAACATTAGGTGAGATTTAAAACAAACAAACACATGTTTATGTCCACACGTGTGGAGATGGAACAATGTAAGTGGCTTGTTAATGAAGGTGCTGGGCCAGCCACAGTAGCCTGTTGCACTATAAACAGATGTGAAATGGAGACACATTGAGAGAAGGAATAGATAGAGCAATGAAAGAATATAGTGACATTGGGTTAAAGTGGCGAATGATGTTTGACATTCAGTTTCTCATTTAATGCTCTGCAAGACAGGTGCATCCTCTGTATGAAAAATAATAAAATAAAAAAACAACAACAAAAGGTCTCTCAAACTGATGAGAGAAGTGGACAGCATGGAGAATAGACTGCTTTTAGCAGCATACACCCACACTGCTTCCAGTGGGATTTGCTGTTTAACCTGGCCTCAACACAAGCAGCCTCCAACCAGGACAGAAGAAAGGAAAGGCAGAAGGGCATGAAAAGCAGATTCCTTTTATCTTCCTTTTTTGTCTCTTTCTTTTTTGCTTTTTGTACAGTCGCTGTACATCTTGCTGTCTTTGCCAAACACCTATTTCTCTACATCTCCATTTCCAATCTCCAAAACAGACACTGTGCAGAGGTAAATCTGTGCAGACATCATGCAAAATCCCATTTTTAAAGCAGGTTATAGTGTATGACAACATAGGTCACATCAAAATTGCACAAACAAATGACTGAATGTGGCAAAAAAAAAAAAAAGGGTTAAATAATTATCATAATCATGAATGATTGAAAGTACAGTGTTTCACACCAACTCGGGACACTCTGTCATTGTCCCTGGCCCTCAGGCTATGGCACGCTGACACACACTGATCAAAATCAGTGAGCAGTGCCAACATCCGAAAGCATGATTTTTTTTTTTTTCCTCCTCAACCTTCCTTCAACAAGGAGAAAATCTGTCACATGGATCTTTTGCTTAAATATATTTTGCATATATCATAATATTTTTTCAAAGTTTAAAGGAAAAAAACTCCTTTTGTCTTATCTCTGTCCAGTTTGACAGAAATTAGTTAACAGTCTCTCAATCGACTAATTCATCCATCACCATCACTGCTACCTGCCGCCGCACCTCAATCATTTTGAGGGATTGACTTATTCATACACACACACAGACATACACACACACATTCTTAAAGAAGTCATACCTATGCATAAATTCAAAACATCACGGACTGGAATACCAATCATGACCTCTGTTGCCTGTCACCGGCTGATACATAAGAAATAGATGCAGCTTTTGCTGTCCCTTCCAGAGCCTGGAGCCAATTTCACTACTTTCAAATGTTTTTTTAGCCGCACGACTGCAGCTTGTTGCTGCCACACTGCCGGCATTTTGGACTCAGCTCTGTTCATCTTAAGTGGTGTGTTAACAAAGTCAGTTGTTCTCTGTGTTCTGGCTCTTTTCATGTATTTGCCCTTTTGCGGTTTATTACTTTTTCCTTGTTATTTAATGCTCTGGGTTTTCTCTCACCTACATTTTCATTTTTGCCAAGCAAGCTATAACTCAGATTAGCTCCTGTAACAAAGGCTTTTATTATTACTGAGACAACTGAACATAAACCTTTGATTATGATCACGCCATATGTTACACTCCAGTGTTTTAGATTGTAACCTAGGTGATTAACCTGTTGATTGATGCTCATTTAATTAGCATCATTGTGAGATGTGGCTGAATGTTACTGCAAGGGAGTCTTTATCATCCTCCTTTGTCTCTTCTGTGTCCACAGTGTAACAACTAAATAGCAGGCTCCCCATTGTGGAGCTCACCTTTCAGTAATTTAGTTTCCTAACATATTGTTGTTGGTGCAATTTGGTTTCTGAACTGCAGATTGTGCAGCATCAAGCCATAGGGGACTCTTTAGCCCATTGCTGAGATTGATGGTGACATCAGAAATTATCAAATGAGGTGTAACAAACTAATTATACGCCTGTCTGTAAAATCAGAAGGTGACTGAGATGAGTTAAAAGAAAATATTAATTGTAACAGTGGTAAATGAAATCAATTAGTACTGTCTGATAAAGTGCTGTAAATAACTTCTTGGTGGCTGTTCCTTCAGCTGATTTCATCTCCTCCTCCTGCAATGTGATTTCCTTATGCTGACATTTACTGGCATAGTGGTGGTGTAGGCGGAGAGAGATAGTTACATCAGATGCTGTAGTTTGCAAACCTTATTATTTCCTGTATACTCAACCATTCCTAAGTCTCAGACAGGTAATGTTGTTGTACTTTTTGCCAAACCTCCCCTCCCGCCCCCGCCCTCTCTGTGTTGGCCCAGCATTACAGTCATTAAACTTCATTATAGGGACAGTTGGTGCTTACACAGAGGCGTGTGTGTGTGTGTGTGTGTGTGTGTGTGTGTGTGTGTGTGTGTGTGTCTGTGTGTGTCTGTGTGCTGGGGGTCAGTGTGAAGGATGGGGTGCCACTTGCACTTTACTCTAGTCAGCACACACGCATTCACACATTAATGCGTATACAGTGTCGTATGCTAAGAGAGCAACAAAACGAGCTAACAGAAGCACACACAGGGTTGCTGCATAGTTGCTAGGTTACAGCAGTTAGGCAGTGTGTGTCTTTTGATCTAAACAGTGTTAAAACCATTAAATAGTTTTGTCCAAACAAATGATTAATGAGAGACATGTTTCTCTAGTTAGATTTTTTTTACTTAGGTCACATATCCTTCATATTTGCATATTACTGGAACTTATAAGAGGGAATTTATAAACAAATATTTTTTGGCAATTATTTATTATTTAAATGTTGCTTTGTTTAACTGATGACATCTCACCATTTTAGGAAGACTATATTCTAAATCAGTAAATTTTTATCCCCAATATCCTTATGTTCTATAGATATACGGATGTTTGCACACCAAATCCTATTTTTATCTCTAGAAAGTATTATAGACTTACTTATTTTTAATGTACAGGTAAACTTCATTCATATATTTCGATTCTTCCTGAGCTTTGATGGTAAATGCAAAAAAACAAGTCTGTTCTAAAACTATTTACAAGAGATGACAGTTTCAGGGTAGGTATATAAACATTAAAAAATAAACATGTGGTTGCGTTTTATTTTTACAGCCAATTTTGGATGAAGATATGAGACTTGGAGTCCACATTCATCTAATTTATTAAGCTGTGGTATTGCTGTGCAAGTGGGGGTGTTGATGAAAAAAGAAGGTACATTTTATACATAATAACTTTTAAAAAAGAAAGAGATGAAGGGCTTAGTACAGTGGTACAGTGAGGATGTGCTGATATTCCAAAACGTTTTAATCCAGATGGTTCTGACTGTATTTGAATGTATTTTAAACCGATACGATCAGACGCCATGACATGTAGATGACTACACTATACATCCAAACACAAAGCAAGAGCAACACACACATCTGGAAAAAAGTTAACTCGCCACTCAAAGAGACAGACACACAATCACAGATAAATGTGCAAACATGCAGACAAACAGACATACATGCACACACACACTCACAGCTACACAAGCACACGCAAAGCACACACTTCAGTCACACATTGCTCGTTCTACGATCTCACCTTTTCAGGAGACAGAGATCACTCTCACTTGTCACCTCTGTATCTCACCTGCAGGTGAGATGATGTCACAAGCAAGAAACAGCTGTTTGGATATTAAGTGTAACTCTGTGTGTGAGTGTTTGTGTGAGTTATGGCTGCTGTGACTCTGACTGCCAGGTGTCCCAAGGCTCTGCAGAAGTGATGCTTACTAGTAATCACACCATGTTTGTACACACATATGTACCCACATGTGTTAGAGACTTTTTACTCATATGCTAATGCTCCATTATTGATTCACCTGAATCTTGTCACTTGCTCCTGGAAAGAAGTTCTTTCTTTTAATGATATGACAAATCATTGTCTGGAGCCTAATTGCTTAGGTAACCTCTCAGGTTTGTGGTACAGTATGCTAACTGTTAGTAACTGGTAAACTTATTCGTTCAATGGATTAACACATAAAAAACATTTTTATTACCATAAACAGACTTACAAATGAAGGACAAACAGCAATAGAGACATAGATAGAGAAAGTGATGTACAGTAGAGATAGTGAGCGTGTTTATGTGTGCTTATGTTTGTATGTTTGTTGTGTGTGTAGGTGTGAGTGTTGGGGGGTGACATTGAGCAGACAGTGGCAGTGTGTTGAATTTATAAGTGATGGCTGATTAGCATAAAGCTCAGGAAACCAGCCGTCTCCACCTTTATTGCTTCACTCTGCATTCATTTCACTCAGACAGATGCCAGTTCGCAGCCAAATATAAACAAACATTAATAACCCAAAGGCTTTTTTCCAACCTTATTTTAATAATGCCATACTCTGTTATTCTTTGCAATAATATTTATACTTGAGCAGAGTGAGCAGGGAGTATGACTGCAAACTTCCAAATTTCGTGAGTGGGGAGTTAGGATAGAGTAAGGGCAACATGTATAACTGGAAAATCCTAAAAACCTACAAACCATAGTAGGTAGTCTCGTTCTAACAAACAAACCTTGAGCAATGCAAATGGCACCCAAGTAATGTTTTGCTAATAATAGGCAGAACTCAACAGTTCCTAACATGCCTACACTGCGCTCTATAAAGCTGGCATGAAGCAGGGTGATGCTAACTATTAACATGTCAAGGATTAGCGTTTTATTTTTCTTTTTTTTTTTTTTTCAAAAATTTGGTTCCTTTCTCTTGTTGTCTAGTTGTCTTCTTCTCTTCCTTTTAGTATATCATGATCCAATCAGACAAGTTAATATTCATCCTGCAGTACTCATGTCATTGATAAAAGTTTGCGTTTTCCTATTCATTTGCTCATGTAGTTTTTGGGTTGGGCTGTGCAATTCAGACTAGGTGCTTAGAGTTGGTGATCTTTTATAGCCACTGCACACCAATGAAGGACAGTTGACATTACACCATTTCTGCGAAATGCTGATCTGTGTTGCATGAGAACAGCATAAAAACAAGTCTAGGCTAAACTACAAAATGATAATTGCTGCTATTTGCCAGCTCTGAATCAAGTGATTACATCGCCGACGTTTGCACTAACAACTTTCACTAGTCTAGCAGAAACGCTCAAAGTTCAGCATCAAACTTAATTCATTTACTCGCCAAGAGCTGTCCTCAAGAGTGGAAAGTCACTCTGATGTTAGCTCTTGTTTTGCTTCTATCACTCTCACCCCCAACGCCCCTTCCTCTCTCGCAATAGCATACCACTTTGCTTTAAGTGAATAGATGTCAGTGCTAACGTTGGTGATGTAGCAACAGCAAACATATAGCACCTTTAATATTAGTCTTATTAATAACCTTAAAAGTAACACCAGAGTAACATCATTCTACTCTACTCTGCTGTATTTTCCAATTATTTAACAAGAGAAGAGAAGAGAAGAGAAGGATACTGCATATAGCCATGCAAAATCCATGATATTATAAAGAAAAGAGACAAGCAGAGTGGTCAATATGTCATATGTAATTTTGTTATCCATATTTCTCTTTAGAGCAGAGTTTCTATCCATTTAATATTTCAATACAACAAGATTAACCTTTTGCAGCAGCCAGACAGAAAACTGTCAACACACACTAAGTATAGATCTCTTTCCTCTGTCTTTTCCTATACTGTAAGAGATATTTCTGAGTTACATGACACCACAGAATATGATATTCAGGTATGGTCATCATTCTCAACCTATATAAGTCAGTGACTTATTATTTTTATTTGGTTCTAGAATGATGGTAGTTTGTAATCAAAAGCAACGTGTGTGTTAATTTTTCTGAACTTTGGCAAGGGATTCAAGAAGTTATGAGTTGTTTGTCTGTGATTGACTTTATTTATTTATTATTTTTTCTTCTTCTTCTTCTTTTAATTATTCAGAATAATAGTTATGGTTTAGAACTTTAACAAACTGTCCTCTTAAAAGCAACACACCACATTAGAATTTGCTTGGTAGAACACTATGATGCCTGCTTTTTAGCAAACCATTGGAAACTTGTTCAATGTGCACCCACTGTTTTGTGGGTGCCCAGAGATGATGTACAAGGACAGAGTTTTTGAACCACTTCCTCTCTCCTTGTTTTGTTTCAGTGGAGAGGAAGAGGTAGTAATGTTACACTATACCATTTTGTTGTCACTCTTCCTAATTAAAGTAGGCCCAAAAGTGACAATATAGACCTTCTGTAATCACTGGTAATCTAATTCAAAACCACAGTACAGTGTTCATTACATGGAGTTCATTAAATAAGAGCTAAGTGAGAAACTACATACTACCTTGTTGATCATATCAGTCTAAGGAAACAAGAGGAGCACTTCCTCAGCCTTTATCTAACTTTCTTCGTCTTTTTTTCTTAAGTAGTCATCACTGCAGAGGTCCCTTTTCATATTTTTATCCTGCATTAGCACAGCTAAAGCATCTTCTGAGGATGATACCTGTAAAGCACCATTTCTCAATCTCTGTCTCTCCCTTTTCTTCAACATTTCCTCTCAAATTTCAAATGTTTCTAATTTCTAACTTCAGTGTCAACTTTACTTCCTCCCACTCACTGTCACACCATCTATCTCTTTGTTTCTCTGTCGCAGCTCCTGTCACACCTCCTGTCTTTACTCTCCTCCTTCCCCTGTTTCTCTCAAGTAATCCTACCCTATCTCGCAACAACAAGCTGGTAATCCTACCTTTCCGTTCACGCACACTCACTACATACAAAAGGACACACACACAAAGGACACAAACACATATACAAAGAAACACATTCTTGCACGCAGGCGCAAAAAAAAGACAAATGCGCAGTCAAGTACTGTCACAACAACACATTCACCTATGCACAAAGTGACAGGTTGCACACAATAACATAAGGATCAGAGCACACAAATATAAAGTAACACACGCAGTAAATATACAGTGTGTTTGTGTTGTCAAGTTATCAGATATTACTATAGACCATTACGATTTCTGGTTGACTATGAGCCCTGTGTAGCCAGACACAGGAAACTAGCTACCATTAATTAAGGTAATCGGAGAATGCCAACAGCAAACAAAAGCCTGCGCTTGTGTGAGAGTGTGTGTGCATGAAGTGATAGAACTTTGGCTCAGTACAGCCCAGATATATTTCTCCTCGTTTAAAACAATTAGGCCACCACCCTTTTCAAGTTTCCTTGCATCCAAACCATTTAGCGTGTCCATTTGTACACCTAAGATGGACTTTACCTAGACTTTATGGAATTATTTTTCACCAACTTCAGGTAAGGCAAAGCCAGGTCAAGTTAGGCCATGGCTCAAATGTTTCATACAGACTCACCTTACAACAGAGGATAAATATGTCATCTTTATAAGACTGAATATTACATCAAAATTGTACAATTTAGTAATACTAATTATTGAAATATAGTTCAGTTACATTCAGTAAGGCATTTCATGAATCTATTCACCTTCTTGTGAAGAGTTTTGTTAAAAAATACCAGTGAGGTAATTATGGGGCTGGAGCCAGAAGCTGATTAGCTTAACGTAAAAACTTTTCCTTCACAAATGTGAACTTGTGCAAGTAGAAATGTCTTCTCAGGAAGGTAACAGAGGTTCTGGTTGATAATCTATGAATATCTGTAATCATCAGTATCAATTATTCACACCATTTTACTTCCACTTACTTTAAACAAAACAGACACACTGCACAATAACCCTTTTTATCAACTTAAAATCTGCTTTATAACTAGATCAGTGACCGTAAGCGAGCTCTTCACAAGACTGATGCACACAGAGACATAGATATATACTCCCCCCTACACACACATAGTGTTAAATTATTAACAGTAAGGATCTGAGAGAGGAGAGAGAGAAAAGGAAGTTTAGCCATTGTTTCTGCTAAATGATTCAAAAGCAATTTATTTCTCTTTTGTAGAGAGAGGGAGACAGAGACAGGGAGAGTTCTCTCCTTCTTTTTTACTGTCCTTCATGTGAACTGAAAATCAACTGAATTAAGGTCTAGAGAGCAGCTATGTATACTGTAAGTCTGTATGCGAGTGACTGGTGTTGAACTTGCATTCCCCATTAAAGCAGGGCTTATACTGAAATAACTAATAAAAGCTGAATACATTTTAAACGAAGCGGCTATAGCTGCAGAGCTATCTGGGTGGTTACAAAGATATAAAGGCCAGCAGATTTAATTGCCATTTCATCTTAGTCTTAGAAGACCCATGAAAGGTCCAAAATGTGCTCTGTAATCATATTAACAAAGGTTTGTAAAATGTCTTGATTCCCCCTCTCTCCATCTCTGGATCAGTGGTTGTTCTGGCCTCCTGGAGTGTTGATATTGGCTGTCCTCTAACTTCTAACCTCGAACACACACACACAAAAGCAAAAGACATAAATTCTGAAATGAATCATGATTCTTCTCTTTCTATGTTTTTTTTTTCTTTTGTGTATGTGTGTGTGTGTGTGTAAAATACCTCTTTGCCTTGCCAGTGACCTCACAGACTAGGGCTGGCAGCACACAGACACACACACACACACACTTCCAAGATCTATAGACCCTCAGCAACAGAGGACACGCAGACATTCAACTATTAGCAATTTGACAAGATTTATGAACTAGTCACGTACCGCACATTCTCCACATTATAATTTTTCAAGATTGTTAATTTCCTGCTATATATGACATAGTCTCCTGTCTCTCTCCGGACATATGGTGAGGGAGAGAATTTGGATGTAGAGCAGCTGGAAGGTCACTGACAATCAACAAAAGGTTTCATTCAACACCTTAGGAGAAAAGGTCAGTGGAAGAGTTTCTGCTTTAACCTCTAAAACTGAGCACAGAGGATAGAAAGACTTTAAGAAGTTTTTTTTTAACCTCAATTCTATCATTCACATCAAGCCTTACTGGTTTAGTGAATGCGAGTTACTGTATGTGTATTTATTTTTTGTGTAACAAAAAGGAAAGCCTTGGCTTTTAAAAAATTTTAAATAGACATTCTAGTAAGTGTTGGGCATGTGTTGTAACTTGCTCCATGATCATCGGCTGGAGTTACAATATGTAACAGATCTCCTGATGGCAGAGGGGGGTGACAGGAATGAGCAGGGTAAATGTATAGTTGCTATAGCAATAGACCAATAAACCTGTCATTGTTTCAGTTGTCCCTCACCACTTAGTCATAGCTTGCCCTTAAGCTGCACAGGAAAAGATGGTAGATGCTGTACCATGAAATGGCCTGCACTGAAGACAGTGCACACAAATTAAACCAAAAAGGATGAAACAGACAAAAATGTGTATGAAGAAGATGTCTAGATGGATAAAAGAATGGGCGTGGTGTACCTAAGTTTAAAGATAAATATATTTTATATCAGCGACTGCAGTCGAATTGACAAGTTGAAAACTGTGAAAGTTTATCAATACTACATCACATTTAAGACTTATTACAGTGCAGTGTCACAGTAATATGCAGGCTTACTGTAAATAACTAATGTACCATTCAGCTTAGCGCAGTGTATTGCACTATAAGCAGCTTTCAGTCAGTCAGTATACAACAAACATGAAGCTTAGTCTCATGGCTTACAACTAGGCAGAAATCCCATTATCATCTACCCATATCCATCTCTCTTTCTCTCTCTCTCTGTCATTGACATGGTTTTGAACTAGGCAAAAACCCCCATTATGATCTATCTGTCCGTGTCTCTTTCTATTTCCATGTCTGTCTCATTTCATCTTTTTTCTTCCGTTTCTTCATATTCCCATGGCTTGGAACTAGACTGAAATCCCATTTATTCATCCATCTATCTCTTTTTCCCCCCACTACTTCACCCTTGTTCCCCAACCTCACATTTCTGTCTGCCTCACCCACTGGCTAAAAGCCAAGTTACCTATTTATCTTCACAACCATCCATCTTTCTATCTATCCATCTCTTACTCCTTTCACAAAGTCCGCGGTGCAATGAAGAGCGTGTATGTCAGGGTGTACCGGGTGTCAGGTGATTTCAGAGACATCACAAGTCAGATTTAAATAAAAGTTCAAGGAATTCTACATCTTTGCAATGTGTTTGAAAACATCATGTTGATCAGCTGAATATAGGCACCATGAAACTAATTACACTGACTATAGTAACTGACAAAAATAAACAAAGCCCAAAACTGCTACAACACAGGGCCTAATTTTGATTAATCTTCTCACTAAAGATGTGTCTGTATCACTTCATTGGGTTACCTGATACCTGTTTACCAGATGTAATCACTGGAGCTGTTTGTTTTGGGGAGGAAGAGACCTCTGCAGATAGCTCATCTCGCAGTAAAAACCTCCTGAATGATTGACACTGAGGGAATCTTAACCAGGAGAGGCATGGAAGATTATAAACTACGGAAGGGTAAAAATATGAAAGGCTGACAGTGGTATGATGTAAGCAACACAGTTACAACTGATAAAATTGATTATGGATGTGTTAGCATTGACAATAGATAATAGCATTGAGCAGTGGGGTGCCCCAAATTCAAATTAAGGTCCTAAATCGTTGGCTAGCTCTGAAGAGGATAGCAAGTGCTTCTGCTCAGCCATGCTTGTGTGCATGATGTACAGTATGTGTCAAATTATGAGCTGTACCTTAATGGAACATGAGATTTTTCCACTCAGTGCTGCCCTTCAGTAGAAAGCTACCCTTGTTAATGGATTATACTTGATGATTTCCCACTTCTAGGCCTGGTGTCATAAGGATGGTGTTGTTCATATAGTAAATGAGTGCATGTGGAATTTCAGCATCATTGGTTGTCTGCTTTCCATGTTACCTGAAGGCTTGTTTTACTAGTGTTAAAATGGCCATGGTGCACATCCAATACTATTACAATACATGTGTGTGTTTTTTTGTTTGTGTTTGTGTGCAGGGCTGTGTGTGATCACTTGTTTCAGGGCGTCATCTCAATAATTCACAAGCTCCTCTTGCCCAGAGGCAGCGTGCATTACATCCGCTCTGTCTATTCAACATGTGCGCGTCTTTATGAGCACGTCTATTTTCAAGTGTATGTGTGAGACAAACTCGCACTTAGGCGCACGGATGTGTGTGAAAGTGTGTACCTTCATATGCATGTGTTTATGAGTGAGTGAGCCTAGCAGTGTTTCTGGGAGTATTGTATTACATAACCCTTAATTATAACTGGGGAGGAAATGTGACAGCTTGTGACCTAATCCTTAATACAAGCATTACATTTTCACAATTCAAAGGGAAATATGTGTGAGTATGTGCATGTGTCAGTGTGTGTAATTTGACTATGCCAAAGGAAATGTGACAGCACTGCAAAACACTCCTTAATTTGGAAACGTGATGACTTGATAATGACACATTGATGTAACTTTCCACCGTGTGTGTGTTTATGTGTGTGTGTATTATGAGGCGATACAAACAGAGAAGGTTCTTCAAAAGCGTACGTATGCAAGTGTGTGTGCATTCCTTTAATTGTCCTGAATGACAGATCTATTACTGAGGAAGAGTACATTATTATTAACATTAAGCAGCCTTGTGGAAGCACACACACATATGCACACACTATCATGCTGTGTGATTAAAGCTGACTAAGGTGCTTAATGTGTATGAGTGTATGTGTGTGTGGATTGTGTGTGTGTGTGTGCGCATCTGTGTGTGGTTATGAAGGAGCATAAAAGCTGCCACTTGGCTTTCAAGGCACGTGCTAATATGGCTTTTAAAGGCTTCTCATCTCATCTCTCTGTGCGTGCACACACACACACAGAGTGACATGCACACTTATACAGTGAGCCCACTGACTCACATGCATACTGTCACCCACCATCCTCACCCTCACCCTCACACTCACACAAAATTCCTCTCTCTTCAGTCTTGTTGCTATGTTAACTTCATTACATTGCTCAGCTGGATCTATTTATAGCCCTCACTACACACACACACACACACACACACACACACACACACACACACTGGAGGCTTACCCTCTCTTTACCCTTCCATCGCATGTTTTTTTTTCCTGCTTGTTCTCTCTATCTCTTAACTCTACCTCTCTTTTCTTCTCTTTGCCTATTGTCCCTCCTTCCTCTATAGTCCATCCGCACTATTTCTTCACACAGTTTTTTAGCGACTTAAATTTACCGGTTTCCTCTTTTAGCCTCCTGCTCTCTTTCCCATCGCTGCCCTTCATCTGTCTGCTTTGTTCATATTTTTGCCGGCTGCTGCTTCTGTCCTTGTTTAGAGGAGGAGCAGGAGGGAGAGGAAAAGATGGAAAAGCAAAATACAGCAACAGGAAGAGAGATGAAATGAACGTGAGAGAGAGCAGTAAAGACCATTAGAGACAGCATGAGAGATCTAGTCTGTACTGCTGTGATTTCCCAGTGCAGTGTTCCTGGACAAAAGGCCTGCTGTCTCCCTTGTGGATGGCAGCAAATAAGCTGATTAAGGCACTGCAAACGGGGATGCTATGGACACTGCCCCGTAAACTGCAAGACCAACAACTATCACACTGTAAGGAGGAGGAGGAGGGGAGATGAGAGGTCTTAGATATTTGACCAAAGACACTCATTTGGTCAAATCACACAGATGCTTGGTCAAACACACCTCTCTTAGCTGAAATATATGCATCTTGTTATTTGCTCCTGAGGGATACCCCAAAGACAATCACTGCTTTCACTGCAGTGCCATTCTACTCTTTTCATCAATGCTGCATCATCTCGGGCGCAATAATTGGGAGCAGAGTGAATCAAGAGCCTGTAGTCGTCTACACCGATTAGATCTAACACTTGCCTCAAGCTTATAGTCAATTCTGTCAGTCAGAAGTAATGCAGTATCAGCCTGCAGTCAGCTCCACTAGTCAGAGGTAATGTACACCAACATCAATACGACTTCACCTGGTTTGGTTAAAGATTTAATTATAGTCAGACATGACTAAAACATCTAATATACTGTAGCCAAAAATACTGCCTTTAAAAACATTTAGCAATATTGTAAACATGACTCAATTTGAAGGCATAAATACAATACTGAATCGAATTTGTGGTCAGATTGAACTTTTGGGGTTCAACTTTTAAGTCAACATGGATGAAAAAAATCCTAAAAATGGTCAGAGGAATGGAAAATTAAAAACATCTACAATTCCATGACAACAGGGCAACGCCATCTGCTGAGGAAGAACGAGCACTTGAATGATCAAAATCTCAGAAACAGCTGCTGAATGGAGCAGCTTGCGGTGACAGTGTTGTGCCAACTGCTGTATTCCAAGGTCATGAATGAAACTAATCATGATGACACTGATGCTAGATTTAAGTTTTCAGCAACTCAGAGTGAAGTTAGCAATTTACTCATTTATTCTGACCACTGGACAGTGTTGTTGGGGCTACCTGTCAGTATTTGGTGATGTAAATGTGCAACTTATGTAAACTTTCACCACTTACAAATCCCTTTTTTGGGGGAGAGATGGCAACAGGTTTCAAGCCACTTCATGAACGGTGTATACAAGAGGGAAGAGAAATGCAAATGATATATTGTAAGAGTATACATTTGCAGTTTTACCAAGATTATATTTGGCACATGTTGTTTGCCTGCTACAGTACTGTTTCCCATTCACTGAGGTTTAAGAGAAATACCCCCATGCCTTGCCTGCATCATTCTACATGGACCTTTTTAATGGCCAGCCCCAAGCCAAGTGTGAAAAGATCTCTCTGTTGGCCTCTCTGCTCCATTTCTCTCTAGGTTCAGCTGCCTTATTACTTGTTAAAAAATCCAGTTATCCAATAATGTCTAGGGCAATGCTTGAATGATCATCTTGTCCATATCTTCCACACATTACATGGGCTTTTTTTTCACTCCCAACTTGTCCGTCTCTCATTTTTCTTCTTTTTTCTTTACAGATCAATGTAAGTGGTCCCTCTCTCTCACCATGGTCTTGTGTCAGCTTCTTGTATTTCTCAGACAGACTCCTAGTCACGCTGTCTTTCTCTCACTCTCTCTTAGATGGGTTTAATCAGTTTCTCTATTCCCTCTCATTTTTTCTTGATGGAACTCTATTTTTCTGCAAGAGAAGATTTAGTCAGAATTACCTCCCACATCACCTCTCTGTTACTGCCTTTCATTGTCTCTGTCTCTCACTCCTCTGCTGGGCTTTGTCATGTTGCCATCTAAGAGTGTACAAAAAAATGTAAGCAAAATTTCAAACAGGTGGCATAAGAAGAAAGTGTGAATCAGTGCTGTGTTTCCATGAACTACTTTTATGCAAATATAAATGTAGTGTGTCACAGGATTACATAATCAAATTGCACCAGTAACACATTTGTAATCTTTGTAAATCATGGTACTTCACTGCTGCTTCCCATCTGTCATTTATGCTAGTTTCATGAATTAATTCCTTATTTCCTCTCCTGTCTATGTCAGTGCAAGGTTTTCATCACGTTATTTTAAGAGATTATGTCAGTGGCAAATCAGGAGGGCTGCATTTAAAATGGTGCAAAAAAAAGAGAAGATAGATAGCAAAAGAAGAATTAGTACCCTACAGCATGCCCCTTTAGAAGAGCTGTTGACACAGTTTGAAAGCATTGGAAAGCTTTGTATGAGGGAGTTGTGCAGTTATTGTAACTTTCTTAAAATGGCAACCTGACAGTCGCAGCCAGTTTTGTATTAACTAGCCAGGTTTGTATAGTTATCACAGGCAGAGCTCCAATCCCCTGTATTCAGCAATGACCCACAGTGCACTTTAATAAAAGACACGAGAGGTGCCACTGAAATTATAATCTCACAGCAGGAAATCCAACAGTTTGTGAACTATTTGTAAATGCATTATTATAATTTCAGTAAACTTATTTTGATTTGCTTTACTAAAGAATTGCCAGTTTCTTGAGCCATCTTACAAAGGTAGCTGCACTATCAAAAGTTTGTTCAAATTATTCTGAAAGAACACATTAAGCTTCTAGAGGAATATGCGGTTGGTGACTTGACTGCAAAAAATCATCGTATTCATCAATATTTCTTTCTTGTAACCATCTCCTTATTTCTTGCTCCTTGTCTCTTCTCTTTCAATCTGTCAGATTTCTCCTTCCATCCCTCTCTCCCCAAATCTTTCCCCTATTTTCTCTCTTGTCATCCTTCTTAAAAGCTAGGGTATGTGCCAAACAAAATAGTTTGTACAAAGGACTACCCAACCATATCTAGTGGTGTTTGTAGCTTCTCCAAAAGGCTTCCTTGAAAGTCAGGGGGAAAAGCTTGCCGTCATAGAGAGGGGCAAGATTCAGGGAATCGTACAAATAGGGATAACGGTGCACACTTTTGGGCAGCCTCTCCTCAAAGGCAGAGACGTACACATTCAAAGTGACAGAAGTAGTGTTAAGAATAAAAAAAGAGCTGCTTTCTCTCTCTAACTCAGTCGCTGAGTGAAGCCTACGTGAGCATGGGTTTCAGAAAGCTACAGAAATTGTCAGACACATCCTCTCTGATTCTGACATAGGAAAGTTGTGGGGCAAGTCACTTTGTCACTTTCTCCCTACATGTTCCTCTTTTGTCTTTTGCCCCTCTCAGCATTTCATCCATCTCTTCCAACTTTCTTTCCATATCCACTCTTCCCCTCTCACTGTCTCCGCTTTCAGTGACCAACTCTCATTCTTCCCCTTTCACCCTTTTCATTTTCTCTCTCTTTCACTTCCACCCCAACCTCCTCTGACTGAAAACCATCAGCTCAGCATTTCTTGGCCCGTCTGAATGAGTTCCTTGAATTGACAAACCCACACTCATTCTTAATTGGATCTGATCCCATTTCTTCGTGCCACATCTTTTATGCTGCCTCCTCTTTCTCCCTCTGTCTCCTCCTCACCTGTTAAAATTCCGCTTATCACAGACGCATGTCATCCTTTTTTTTTCATCCATATTTTCTTTTTTCAAAAATTTATATTCCTTTACAGGTCTCTCTTCTTACTCAACCCATTTTCTGCTCCACGGTTTGCCATTCCATCTCTGTCCCCTTTTTCTCTAATCTCTCGCAATCGCCATCTTCCTCATGCCACCCCTCCGTCTCCTCCCCTGTCGTTAAACCCTGGCTCTTGTGTTGCAAAGTCAGATTCAAGTATGCTAATAGGTCTGAACACAATTATCTCAGAGATTTACAGAGATAGAGTGAACAAGGCTTTCCGTTTCATTAGACTTTCTCCATCTCCTACCATCACGTTTTACCTCATCCTGCAACTCATTTTGCGTCTTTTTTCTCTTTGCATTCTATCTTCCGCATCTTTCCACTTTTTGTTCAATGTGTTAGATCTTTATCATATAAAGAGATAACGGTCTGGCTGGATTATGTTTACAAACATGATTTCTGGGTATTTGAATTTCTCAAACATCTTGAGATGGATAGATGGATGGATGGATGGATGGATGGATGGATGGATGGATGGATGGATGGATGGATGGATGGATGGATGGATGGATGGATGGATGGATGGATGGATGGATGGATAGATAGATAGATAGATAGATAGATAGATAGATAGATAGATAGATAGATGACAACTGAGAGATGAATGAAAGAGAGATGACAGTGTCAGCCAAGGACAGGGAGGATGAAGAAAGGATGAGAGCTTAAGTGACATTATCAGAGAACAGAAAAAGCAGAAGAGAGTGAGACTGATAGAGGGGATGAGAGCCAGATGAGAGCGGAAGAGAAAAAGAATGGATGAGAGCTTGAATGGTGCAGTGACAGAGAGAAGGCGCGTTAAGAGGTGGAGAGAAGGTCACAAGGTTTGTTGTTTGCAAAATGCATCCCCTCACTGGCTGCTCTGATGTGAGAGCTCTACCACTTATACTCTGCCAGGAGAGGAGAGGAGAGGAGGAGAGCTAAGTAATTATAATTTCAGGACATACTGTATGCATTGCTCCGCTAACTGTATAACAGTAACCTTTGTAGAAGTAGTCCTAATGCATCCATCCTGCACTCTAGACAATTTGGCCTTTACAGGGCAGAGCTAAATAATGTAGCACTAAACTAAATGTCCTTCACTAGTTATCAGACCTTTTTTTGTAGCTGCTGAAAAGAAAGCACAACCTGAGTTTTCCAAACAACCTCTCTTCGGGATGTGGTCAGGGTGTAGCAGCTGTTCAACCTGCACACTGTTAAAAATGGGACTTCTGTGCCTAAAGATAGTAGCTTAAGTCCCATGCGTCTGTATCCCCACTGGACTAGAATCACATCCCACCACAGCTTCTTTCCTGTGTCAGCCCATGCTCTGTCTTCAACTTTTCTTGCCAAATGTGTGAAGTTGCAGCATTATGCAAGATCCCGTATGCATGTTAAAATATTAACTTTACTGCTGAAGCTTGACTGCAATAAATAAGGTTTGTGGTTTTGTCCTGTTTTCCCAAAACTGCTTATCATTACTGTTACTTTAAAGCCTTCATCCAAGGTTTTACATTTTCTTTGATTTACGCAAATTTAATCCTCATGTTGTGTTAAATGAGTAACATGAAAGATAACACAAAAAGTGAGACAAATGTACAGACAAATGTAGCACAACATAATGCAGTTGCTCTGTATAAATACTACTTAACTTAAAATGCTTTAGACGACTTTGGTTGTTTCCATGTTGTCTCTATCCAATAGTACATTTGAGGCAATAATGTTAGTGGTAGTGTTGTACTGGACTGCTGCAGTTTATTGCAAGGTGTTCTAATATTTTGTATTTGTATTTATATACACAGGAGCACAAATTTTAGAACCACCTTCCACTGTAATGCAATTCAAAAGATTGTGTGAAAATGCGGCTTCAAAATCACTCTATTTATTCAACATCTCTCTGATACTGTGTCAAAACTAAGAAGAAAAAGAAAGAAAAGCAAGACTTTACTTGCTTTATTGTGTTATATGAAGTGTGCAGGAGATTTTATTTCTCAGTTTTCTACTCAGATTTTTTACTCAGTAACTCTATAATAACTAGAGTTTGAGCTTCTGAATAAATCTAATGAAAAGCAGGAAACCTTCACTCAGTGTTGACTGTTTTCTACATCAACTGTTACTGACTTGACATTTAAGACAACTAGAATCACTGCCTCATGGTTGTATGCCTTCACCAACCAATCCAGCCACAATGAATTAGCATGTAAATTCTTCATTTGACCAAAACTATGTTTTGTGAGGTCACAGTGACTTTGACCTTTGACCACCAAAATCTAATCAGTTCATTTTTGAGTCCATGCCAAATTTAAAGAAATTACCTCAAGAAATTCCTGAGATATTGAGTTCACAAGGTCAAAAACATGTTCTGTGAGGTCACAGTGACCTTGACCTTTGACCACCAAAATCTAATAAGTTCATCCTTGAATCAAAATAAAGGTTTGTACCAAATTTGAAGAAATTCCTTCTGGGAGTTACTGAGTTATCGCATTCACGAGATGTATGCTTCGGAAATGCAGATATCCTTAAGAGAAAAAGAGAGGACTGATATATGTCAGGGCTATATCAGTGCTGTGGACACATTTTCCTTAAATGTAAAACCACCTCAGTACTGTATGTTGAAGCACCATTTCTGAATGTGTCTCAGGAGAGTAGCTACTGTACCACACGCTTTCTTGAATATTCCAACAGCTTAAAAAAAAGAGAGAAATCCAATTCCTCCCAATACTCTTGTGGTGAGGCTGAAGTGCAGCTGCAGTTCAACAAGCACACACACACGCACACACACACACACACACACACACAAACAATAAAAAAATAAAATGACTTGTGCAACAGCTGAATCTCTACCTGTAACATCATACTATGTACTGAGGCATACACAAGTCTTATCCCACTTAGTGACTGTACCATGCTCTGCATAAACTCAGTTGCCATAGCAATATTCACAAAGGACCGTTCATTTATGTTGACATGCAGGGACATAAGGACCAGCGCAGAGGTAGCTTATCTTTAAACAGTTAGCTAAGTGTTGGCTGTTACACAGTACATGCTATGTTGACCGCATGTATGCACCTACCCTGAGTGATACTGACAGGCAGATACATATGAACGACTACAGCCCTTATTAAAGATGGCAGCTGCGAGCAGAACATGGCTGTCATGGATTTTTTTGAGAGCAGACAGAAACAAATGGCCGCGTTTCGGTAGAATATACTTATTGAGGGCTGTCAGCGTGAAGTGTGTCGACTCTGTTCTGCCTACCCATTGCACGACAAATCAGGGTTTACGTACAGAGGACCAATGTCACACACACAGACACAGAAACACACACAAATCATAATGCCTCTGATTCAACATTCAATATGCAAAAAACACACCCACACACAAATACTACATTTTTGAGAATTTTTGTCATGGTGGGTGCCCGCCCTGTCTGTTTAGTTACTAGGTGAGGGCAAACATAGCGAACAGACAGACACATTTAGTATTGTGCTTTTGATGCAAGAGCAAATGTAGTGCTTCTTGTTTATTAATTTCTTAAAACATAAACCAATACCTGTAGTAGTATTTAGGATTCCTGGAATTATTTATTCAGTAGAATTCTTTTTTAAAAACTGGTGAAATGAAAAAGACAAAACACAGACTATGTGATGCAGAACTACTGTGCCCATTCAGCTTAAGCTTAAGTATTCATCAATTCATTTTTAGGGGCCATAAAAGGTTGAGAAAGTGTGATTGAAATACAAAAGGCACCCTGCTGAAAAGTCATACATAAATATATATAATAAACTAACTTCTTTATAAAGCCATTTCACAAGAGCAAAACACTCTTATGCCAAATGAAAAGTGCTGCTTGGAAAGTTTTCCACCACAGCGAGGAGGAGGAAACAGTAGGGAGTGGGGTGAGAGGCACTTGACGCCACATTCTTGACTTGTCTCTGTTTGAAAACCTGAACCTGCAGCTAAGAAAATCTCAAAGCTGTTTTCTTTGTGTATGTGCATGTGCGTGTGAGTGTGCACACGCATGTAAGGATGCATTGATTAGGCGTGGTAAAATCAAAGCTGAGCTTTGGGATAGGAATCGATCAAACAAGCAGACTTTTTTCTCCTCCTTTTTTCTCTCTCTCATCCAAAGGAAAGAAAAAAAACAGTTTATTTTAGAAAAATGAAGTTTTTTTTGTTCAAGCCTGACAGGCCAGGGAAACTGAAAATGGAGGAAGTATACACACACACACACACACACACACACAGACCAAAAAAAAACAAAAAAAACACAGACACACATGCAAAGCATATACACACACTGGAAAATACACAAAAAACACTCACTCAAAAAGTACAAACACACAGACAGAAATAAGAACACATGGAATTCACACACACACCAGCACACAAATACAACCTGGGAACAAATGCATGCTGACATACTTACAGAAAACACACACGCACACTCACACAGACACACACACACACACAGATCACCACAACTCAGAGTCTACACAGCCAACAAACACACAAATACACAGATGCACAAGTAAAGCAAACACACGCTGACACATTTGTCGAGGCATACACACATGTGCATGCACACACACACACACACACACACACAGCAGGTTTTGACAGGATCGCGCCCACACAGCCAAAACACAGACATGCAGATAGGCAAGCTGCAAACAGAGAGACGGAGGTGGGGGACGGAAGAGTGGAAAGAACGAGAAGGAGAAGAAGGAGGGATAGATGGAGAGAGAAAGAGAGAGCACCAAGGACAGAGAGAGGAGGCAGATGTGGGAGAGTGAAAGGGATGATGGTGGGGGGGAGAAAAAGTGAGAGGAAACAAAAAGAATGACAGAGAAAATAAAAGAGGGGAGATGTGCCAGATGAGTGATGAAAAGATGAAAGGGAGTTCCTCTGAAACATCTAGCCACCATGAATCAAACACTCCATCCAATTATAGCACATCTCCAACACTGCTCACACACGCGCGAACACACACAGACACACACACACAGCTTCAATCCACTTTACTGATAGAAAAAAAACATACATATATTCATTTCTGATGTTTCCTCTACGTTCAACCTTTGTCAACGTCCTGTCCAAACACACTTAAGTAACTACTGAGTTTTTTTTTAGAGTAATAAGGAGAGGGAAGAGTTAATGAATGTTAATTTTACAGAATGTTCATTTTACTGTCTGCATCATGTGCATCAACAGTGAGAGCAATAAGTTTTGGCAAAACACAAATGTTGTGAAGTCTGTAAGTGAACATCTGCAACACATGGGCAATGCACCCTTTAGAATGTGGCTGTCTATTTAGGCTGATAAAATGCTCTGCTCTCTCTCAGGTATGCCAGTATCGCTGCTTCATTCCTCACTGCAAGTATCCCTGTAATTTTCACCACTGCTGCTCACTTAGCATTTAAAGCAGGCCCACTTCCACCTCTAAATCACCTGTAGGCTCAGATTCTAGGTTTCTGAGGAGAAGAAATTTGTTAGAGTCAAGTGTAGTGTACTGCTGTACTGGATATTCATATCAATAAACAATGTGAGTTGGTTCACTGAACTAGAAATAGAAGCACAGTAGAAGTGCAAATGGTTTTAAGAACTACTGCGAATGAAGTTTTCCTTTATGGATGAGGGTTAGCAGGCCTAACCCTTCGTTAACTAACAATGACTAACCTCTAACAAAGTTGTTTTACTCACATACATTGACTAACATTTACATGTCATGAACTGAACCAAAGAAAAAGTTTCCAATTTGTGCTACAGTGGTGCCACATTGGAGGCTGTAACAATGTATTAAACAAAAGAATTAAGCTTATAGTGGATGAATGAATGATATAACAGCTTCACTACTGAAGAGGGGTCCATTTCACAAAATTATTAATGTTTTTGTTTGATTGTTCTAGTGATTTTGACCAACATCTGTCTTTACACTAAATATATAGATATATTTGGTGTTCTTTAGATTTTCGCTTCTTTAAAAAACCTTTTGTGTGTTATTAAATTTCTTCAGTGAAGCTTTGAGTGATATTGGATCAACTTAAACTCTGCGCTTGAAACATTAGAGTCAGCTTTGACAAAATACTTTTTAATCCACTAGAACTATTAAAAATTGTGTGTATCTGCACCTTTGGCATATGCACTATGTAGCTGGGCTCCCGTGTTAGTCACTGCAATCGCCATCGCTATATTTATCCTATCCATTAGTATGATAAAAACATAATTCTATTACTTTTAAACATCCAGTGATTTTTCTAAACCTCTCAGGCATGAAGCCTAGGAGCAGTATTACTATTATATATCGAGATGAGTATGTGTTTGTGTATGGTATAAGATGTAATTGTTGGGATGCCACCAAACTCATTGTAATACCTCTGTGTTTTTATCTGAAGCCCCATCTAGTCTTCCATTGAGAATATCAGGACAGATTTCCGTCCCAAGAGGGACACTCTGTTATGGGCAAAGCTGGCTCCAAGCCACCCCTCTCTCCCTGTCACCATCCAGATACCTTCACCCTCACACACAAACACACACACACCATATGAGGCCCAGATTGGACCCAGCACTCCTCCCAGAGCTGATGTCATGTATCTTTGGGGAGGAGGCATGCTGGGATAAGGAGGGTGGAGCTCAGAGAGAGAAATCACATGTGTATTTGGGAAAATTGGACTCAGCATGTGTGCTTGTGTGTGGGTGGGTTTGTGTATGGATCCCCCTGTGAGCTCAGTGAACAGGACAAAGCCTTTTTTGCCCTTCTCTCTGAAGCATTTTTCATTTTTTGTTACATTTTGTTTTGTCAGTTTTGGTTGCATAATAATAAGCACTTAAATTGAAGTCTGCTAAATATAGGACAGAGGCAAAGATTTGACCTCAGCAAGGAAATACTCGACGACATTTATTTACATATTTTGTTACTTAAATGTACATTCTTTTACCTTTGTGCAAAAAGAGAGCCCTTGGCTTCAAGTGCTAGTCACTGAAGAGGTCCCTTGTATTTATACTGTGTCTGTCCTCCATTAGTGCAGCAGACAAGGCTGTTTTTAAACATTAGGCTGCAGAAGCAAGCTGGTATTTCTTTAAAAGAAATCCTTGTATCGTTCAGTGAACTAGTTACCCAAATATTTCTTCTAACTTCTGACAACTGAGAGGAAGCAAAATTACTTTTCCAAGTACAATCTCTGAGGGATGAAGCCAAAGTGCAGCAGGAGTTGAATAAGCATGCGGCAAAAAGTGGGATTTCTATGGCTGCTAGAAATGTGTGTGTAATGAAAACAACTTCAAAGTCTGTCCTGCCTGAAGAATTATAGTGGATAGTATATCTTTGGTATCATTCAGGAGTATACTTTTTTTGTTAATATGACACTTCAGAGCTCATTACCGCTTTTCAAAAAACACACAAAAATGGGAAAATCACTGATGTTTGCCTTTTTAGGGCAGCATCCTGTTCAGCAATTTCTTTCCCTCTCCACCCTCATCCCTCTCCCTCTGTCAAAAGGAGCTCAGCCCTGTCTGACTCATCTGTGATGTTGCTCTGCTATGCCAGCTGAGACATCCATCCAAACAGACAGACTGACAAACATGAACACACAGGCACACACAGACAGGAAGCAATACAGATACAGGCAAGGAAAAACTGGAAGTAAATGTTTGGATAAGCACACACACACACACACACACACACACACACACACACACACACACACGCACAAGTAACTGCATGGGAGTGTACAGTACAATGTATGGATTCATCAAGGGATATTCTATATTATACATGTATACATGCACACACATACACAGAAAAGAAAAACAATTGACTTAATACTATGCTCAAACATGCAAGGTAAAATAAATATTGCATTACTGTGGTGAAACATTTAGCCACCAACTCTGTTCACATCTATTTATCATGCTTTCTAGTTCTAGTTTCTAGTTTTCTTTATTTTAATCCAAATCTACTTTTTTACTGCCTGTACAGGATCTCTGCCAAGAAATTATAGCAATTAAGAGTTGCTTAAACAAATGTGGCAGCACTCTCTGAAAGTGTGAAAAGGGTAGGGCGGGTATGTAAGATCTGCTGAGTTAAACTATAGGTTGACTTTAGAAACTGGAGTATGAAAATGAAATAAACACCAAATATCTGGGGTTTTTGTGTTGACTGTATTTCCTTTATACAGAAGTTTTCATTCTGCTTACCAAGACTCAACCTCAAGAGTGCTTTCATTCAGTTTACCACTCTGCAGCATAAATCCATTAAACAAGTGAACAAGGAAAGATAAACAGGCATAGTGGATGGATGTTTACTGGCATTCTGTGTTGGTTATATGTAGCAGAGCTATCAGCCCCGTAGAGTTAATTTTGTGCCACAGAGCTGAGAGTTTAATGAGCTAGCATTGCCAAACCAAAGTCTGTAGGTGGTTTGTTGGCTTCACAACAAATTGTACTTCAGTGAAAAGTGGATCACTGCAGTCCCACAGACAGAATGATTCCTGTTTGTGTGTCTAATAAGCCCATACTGCTTTTGTTATATGGTACCTAAAATGCAATAGACTCCATATTGTTTATTTAAGTTGCTGTATAAATGGTTATTACTCACAGCCACAGACATGAGCAACTTTCTACTTTACTCTGTTGTGGGTTCTTTACAAAAACTTCACCACCTTGAGGTGCCATTATAACTTTAGAGAGCTGTGATGTGAAGGTCACAACAGTGCTCCATTCAAACACCAAGTGACCCCTCCACACAATGGGAAAAGAGTGTAATCAGCAATTGTGTATGTATGTGAGTAAGTGTGTGTGTATCTGTGTGGACCACTCAGGGACAGTTTGCTTTTTACACTAACACCCCCCACCTCCACTACCACTCACCTCCTCCCATCATCTCTCACTCAGTGCCCCCTTTGGGACAATGCTACCACCAAAAACTGAGATAAGCTGAGGGAAAGGAGGGACAACAAGGGGATGAAGGGCAGAGGAAGAGAGGAAAGAAAGGGGGGAATCTAGGAGAAACTCAGAGATGGTGTATAATATCATATAGTACTGATATCTGGCCTGCTGTGGAGAATGCTGAAATGTGCTGTAGAGTAGATGGAGAATCTGCCTTATCATTGCCAGAGTCCCAGTCCCAGATTTTTCTATATGTTGGCATGACCGTGGTAAATATGCACGATGGATATATGCTGTGTAATATATGGGATTATGGCAATGTGCCGTAGCAGTGAAGCTAGTATGGTAAAGATTCTTAAATGAACTTCAAAGACAAAAAGAAGAAAGAGATGAGAGAGATTGTGGTGTCATATATTTGTGTGTCACAAAGTCTTTCTGTTTAGCAAGTGCATTTACTATCAACATGTAAGTAATCTAAAATTCAATTATATCTCAATGTATGTATGTAACTATGTCTCAACATTGTGTATGTTACAGTCAGTGTGAAGAATCTTCTGATCTACACAGGACCAATGCACTGAACAGTGAAGATGACCTAGGGGCCAACCACTAAAGGTTTTTGGTGTCGTCTTTTAAGTATTTTCTCAGGAAGAGAGAGAACAACAGAAAAAAAGAACAAAACAAAAACAAAGGAGAGATGCTTCTTCACCTTTTGAGAACTTTGTCTCTATGAAGCCAGGGCACAGCGTATGTGCTTGTGCATTTTATGAATACTAGGGCATGTGGGGTCATGCATGCCTTGTGTAAGTGATTGTATTGTTTGTACATGTGTAATTATATCCATCTAAGTGTGCTCTGTATACACTATGTAGGCTACACATTGGTGGGTGTCTGCTTGTGTGTGTTTGTGACAGACGGAAGTGTGAGATTGAAAGTGAGAGAAATGAAGGAAGACACCGTGTGTGTGTGTGTGTGTGTGTGTGTGTGTGTGTGTGTGTGTGTGTGTGTGTGTGTGTGTTCTGGCCTCCCTAGGGCTAGGGGTACCAGATGCACTGAGCTTCATCATCACAGCTAAAAATATACATGTGCACACATGCATGCATACACACGCACTAACACACATATACACATACAAGCACCCACACACACCACTGTAAACACAGGACACATTAACAACATGCCTCAATGATTAGTTCTCTCTCTCTTCATTTATCTCATGCCCTCTTAAATTTCCGTCTTCTATAAACCGTTTTATATTGCTCTGGCTGCTTTCATCTGCGTCTGTCTCACCCTTTTTTTAACCACATATCTGATTCTGTCTCTCTCCCACTGTCTGTCTTTCTGTCTCTATCTCTGTTTTGCTTGGAGATAAGTTGTTCACTGTTTACATTCACATATCTGTCTCTTTCGGGACCTTATTCTCTTTTCACCCACAATCTCTCCTCAACATCTCGCTAAGTTTGTCAGTCAGAACACTGACTGCAGCTTCCTTTACCCACTATTCATCTAAAGAACTACTATTTCACTTCCATGTATCAAACAAAGGACTTCAACTAATGAGTATTACTTGCACTTGGTGAGTAAATGCTAACATTGGCTATGCAGCAATAGCAAAAAGGTATCTTTTACATCACACACGCACACAAGAGTATAGGGCAGTCTAATATTGTAGTATAGGCATCAGTGAGAGTGGTCAGCTAAATCCTAATGATCTTGATCAAATCCCTATCATATTTGCATACACAAAGGTTTATACAAAGGTGAGTAATTTGAGTTTAATGTCTAATGCTCTTATTCGGGGAGGTCTGTTGCTGGGATTATCCTTTCATTGGCTCACATTTTTGGCTGGCTCCCTCCCCTTCCACACTGTGTTTTGTTACTTCTTTCAGCAAAAAAAAAAAAAAAAAAAAAAAAAAATTGCAACAAGCTTTACAACTGTACAACAAGATTAGCTGTCCAGTTAGTATCGCAGCAAAAAAACTGCATATTTAAGATGGAAGACAACTAAAAATTTTGATTGAGCCCCCTTCAAAGTGTGTACAATTCATTCAGCTGATAGGTTTCATGGGACCCTTTTCAAGCATGTGTGCTAAGTCAACAACATTCCCCCCCAACACTGTTTTGGATAGATGCCATCACAGTGTTAAGGCCTCAGTGCTGCCCACGACAACAGTGATTAGTGGCTTGAAATCAAACAGCCCCATCAATTTTTTTTGCACAATGGATTCTATTTGCTTAACAACCCTAGCTGACCACGCATCACCTTATGTCAACCTTCAAATTATTTCAAGCATTTGCAAGATTTAGGCAAGTGATGAGCAGTAGAATACCTCCTTTTTGTAACCACTGTTTTTGCTCTAGAGGAAATTCTGAAAGAAAGGTAGAATAAAGGAGAAGGAAGGAGAGGAAAGAAGAAAAGAAGTGAGAGGAAAGAAAAGCAGGGGACAGGAGGCGACGAGAAAAGAGGAAATTAGACTAAATTAAAAGAGAGACTGAAGGGAAGGAGAGATGAAAGGAAATGAGAAAAGAGAGGGGAGGAAGATAGAAGGCAACAAAGGAGATGAGGAAAAGGAAAAAAGAAACAGAGAAGAAAGGAGGAGACAAGAAGGCCAGCTTTGATAACACAGCAGGAGGCTCAGTAGGTAGACACTGCCTCCAATGTGGTCTTAATCACCTTTTAATCTCTCTCTACCCCCCCACTTGTTAGCATGCTGAAACTTGGACTGAGAGAAAAGGGCATTAAGATAAAGAGAGGAAGAGAGGGAGATTTTACCAAAATTGGGATAGAAAATGAGACAGAACCAAAGCAGAGACGGCAGAGGAGCAGAACAGTGTAGGAGAGAACAAGAGGAGGCCTCTGTGTTTCCCACAAGTAGCTGCCAACTAGATAAGCAATTACCTCACTGCCAGGTAGGCTATCCTGTAATGTTTGCTGTAAATATGGAATTGTCTCCTAAAAATGACCTTTATGGAGGTTAATAGTTTGTAGTCATGTAGACATCTAATCTTATTAATTTCAATGTAGAACTGCAGGAGAAAAGACTTCTGCATGTTACTCAATGTGACAAGGTCGCAGTTTGAAAAAGATGTATTTGTAAGAGGTTGGAATTTTTTGTGGTAGTTCGTAAGTTCACATTTGCCTCTTGTCAAGGATAAGTCATATCTTAGCTTGGCATAAACACCGGAAAAGAGTCTCGTCATCACCAGTGGATGTCACTGCTCCCATACATGCTGTTGTTCTGGTGACAGCTAATGATAATCCAAATAGATAAACAAATATGTAAAATAGACACATAATTAAATTAATTTTCCAAGGTGCACTTTTATCTCAATGTGAATATGTAAAAAATCCTCAGTAAACCTCCAAATCCAAAGCCTTTTTCCAGCATTTATTAGCAAAGTTGTGTACACTTGACAGTCTTAATATCTGCCTCTTCAAACAGTCTTCAATATGAATGCTGAAACTCAGAGAAGAATTTAGGCAAAGTAAAATATTACATGAAGGTTGCAGTTTCACTGGTTTCATCAGTATCATAGTCAGCGCACTGTCAACATAGATCATTCTAACTGATGTTTGGGTAAAGAAAATGACTGCTGTGGAAAGTAAAATGTCTTGACTTGTAATAGTAGGGCTTAAAATGCATTCTGTAATACCTCTAAACATCTTACGACACATCTTACTACCACAGACTGGATAACATTGTTTGCATCCAAGACAGTTTGCTAGCACTCTTCTCTTTAACAGATAATTATTGGTGAGCAGGAAGGAATTCAGTATTTCCCTTAGTAACGGTTCATTTAGTTTTATGGATGCAGCAGTGGCCTGTGAAACCAACAATTCTGATTTGATTTATGAAGTGAAAAAGTGAACATTCAAACTTGTTCCAAAGTTTCTGTTTGCGTTTTTTAGTTTATTTTGTTTGTTTGTTTTTGCAAGTGAAACTAGAAAATAATCTGCCAGTACTGAGAGATAACATGGCTTTGAATATCTGTGAATAATCTTGATATGTGTGAATATGAGACATAAGCTCTGCCTAAGCTTCTTTGCAGTGTCATGTCATCTTACAGTCAGTCACACACAGACCTTCAGCTGTAATCCAAGAAGTGACACAACATTGGGGCAACAGAGTTTTGATGAGCATCTTGGCTAGCAGCACAGTTTACAACCGTCTGGTTACACACATTCATGTTCTACATGTCCATCATTTATTTGCTGACCACTGAGCAGCCTCAGAAGCTTGAAACACCTGACTTGTGTTCACCTTTCTGATGGTGTTAAAATAGTCCAGATATTCAAAAACAGCAACCAGCTTTTGTCAGTTATGACACTTTCTGCCACTGTACATCTTCCCTACTTCTTGTAAAAATAAAACACATCTGGTATAAGTCTCCTCCCAAGACACTTTTATGGAGAAAACAGAGGTTTCACCCTATTTCAAGTTTATTTCACCTACACAAAACTGCCAGACTTGTCCATGTGCATTTAAAATGACTTCAGAGCTGCAGCAAATCCTGATTTTCTTCTTTATTTTAATATAGTAATTGCTATAGTCACTGCCATATAGTGTATGCTAAAGCATGAGGTGATGCAGTAAATGATCTGCCAGGAATACATGTGCATACATATGTGCTCATGGGTAAAATTACCAAAATGTCAGTGGTTCAGTGTGAAAAACAAACCCATTCATTCATCCTGCAGCTACTTATTTCAACACGTGGGTTGTTTCCAGACTGGATAAGTCATAATGGTCCGATAATTTCAACAGTCAATCACCTGTGGCCTACAAATGTAGCCTTCTTTTGCCTAAATTTGAAGGATGTGACAGATGTGTCAATTTGCAAACACACAATATTCCATGAGCCATTGTGCAACTGTCATCTGTTTATTAGTCATAAAATATGCCATAGGTTAAGATGCAATCACGTTAACCTGTAAAGGTGGCAAATTATGGAGATCATCAATCTCATTCATCATGTGTTGGGTGAAACATCGCAACTCATATTGCAAACTTCATCATCATGAAACTTGTCCAACTTGTTTGTAGTTCTGTTTGCTGTTTAGGGGCCTGAATGTAGCGTTGTTATACCTGGGAGCAATGTACTGAAATTAGTATTAAAAAAAAAAACATTTTCAAAACAACTGTTTCTAAACTGAGTATCACATCAACCCTTGTAATGTTTCACAAGTGAATAAAAGGATAAAACCAACAACACAATTATTGTTGCACTAAACTCAGCCAGCTTTCAGTAAAATGCAGGGTTTCTACAATGTCTACATCTGTGGATCAGTTTATTATAACACTGATGAGCACAAATAACCAGAGGGCAGTTTGGTAAAATCTGAAGGAGAACTAAATAAAAATTTAAGGGAGATATTTTTCTACCAGATACCAATGTCTCAGCTCATTTTGCATATGTAGCCCATGCCAGGTTGGATTCTACTGTCTGGCTGTGTGAGTCAGAGGGGATGATTCATTGACATAGTGACAGCTTAGGGAGCATGTTAAGTAAAAAGTCAGTAGACTGTTAGACACTGTCTGTGTGTGTGTGACTGTAATAATGCAACTGGGCATGTGAGTAAGTGTGTACGTCTCGTAGTATGCAAAATGTTTCTGTCTGTTTCAGCATGAGTGTGTGTATTCCACAAAGCAGTTATGTGCATGCATGTTTATGTGTGTGTGTGTTTGTGTGAGTAAATCTGTCTCCTGGTCCACCCCACAGCCTGTGGAGAGGATGAAAAAGATTTAATACCTCTGCCAAGGTGATGCCCTACAGTGCTGCCTGTCTTACACACAACGGCAATCACACGCACATGCACACGTACACACACACTCAGGGGATTAGTTAACCTCCTTCTGTGGCAAAGTACAACAGTCCACTGGCATGTCCAGCAGCTCTCCTGGACTCCAGAAAACCACACACTCCAATAGCATGCCCAGCACAACTAACCCCTAACACACACAACCACACAAACACTGGGGGAACAAAATTGACACTGACATTTTCAGCCCATGCTCAACACACACACACTTCTCCCTGTCTACTCTCTTTTCAACCTTAGGGCATCCCTTCTATAACTGACATCACCAGATTTTTCTCTTCCTTTCTCATCTGTCTCTCTTGACTCTCTTCTTCTCCTCCTTTGCCCAGATTTCTCCTTCTTGATCAACTTCTGTTTCCACATTCCCCTTTTGCACCATTTCCCTGGGAAAGTTACCACTACAAGCTACCACATCTCTTTTTGTCCTCATATTCAATCATTTACCCTTAATCCACCACAAGGTGATTTGGTGGGACATTTAGTGAAAAGATTGGCAAGTAAATCGCCCAACAGCTGTAAGAATAAGGTGCACAATGAGAATGTTCTCTACATTTTTATCTTGTGTCCCTTTTATTGTATAAAAACCTTAGCTACATCATCTTAAAGGTGCTGTGGAGAGGTTTACATTTTTGCTGTCCAAACTACTGTACTGGTGTCTGTGATTATTCTGGGTCGTGGTTATTAAATAAGGATAACCATGTCCTGATATCCGATCATTGAATAGATATCCATGAAGCATTAAATCAAGGGAAACTGAACTTGGTTGTAGACACTTGAAGATCTACAATTAAGTCCAGCTACCCTTGATTCAACACTTATTGGACAGATATCCAACCCTTCTTGGATAGATATACCACAAGGGTTGAATCAAGGGAAACTGAGCTTGGTTGAAGATACTTGAAGATCTACAACCAAGCCCAGTTTCCCCTCCTTGGATATCTATCTGTTCTTCTTCTTGGATAGATATTCAAGAAGGGTTGAATCGAGGGCAACCTGACTTGGTTGTAGATACTTGAATATCTACAACTCCAGTTGCCCTCAGCTCAACCCTTCTTGGACATTTATTCAAGAGGGGTTGAATATCTGTGGACCCCTCTGGGTAGATATCATCCCCTCTTGGATAACTACTTTACTCTACGATTATTCCGAGATTTAAATGGGTAAATAGGGGATACTCTTCTCAGTTGCAAGCTCTTTACCTGGAGTTTAACAGCAACTTTAAAGAGACTATTTCTTTAGTAGATATTAAAACAGGCACTAAAAAAAATAAACAGCAATGTGTCTTTTCAGAAACAATGTCCAGCTCTTACTGTATATTTCTCACACTTCACTGTTTACAGTCATAATGAAAACCATTGATAGTGGAGTCTGTAAATTATCCAAAAGACAGTAGATATAATAGATATCAGTAGACAGATAGACCGATAGATAGATAGATAGATAGATAGATAGATAGATAGATAGATAGATAGATAGATAAAATCTTTCTATCTATCTATCTATCTGACACTTTAACAATGTTCATGATTCGAAATTTAAACTTAATCATTCTCCTATACTGATGCAACTAGGATAAAAGGAAAAAACACACCATGTAATTATGAGACGCAGGTAACAGGCAGCAGGGAAGATTGTGCAGTGATGTCACCTTAAGACATATTTGCTTGTCTCCGCTGTAATTTCGTAATGCTAACAGTGATAAAGACAGACATGTAGTGTCATTAGTTAGGTGTCCCCAGCAGGTACCCAGACAGGCCTGTGGATCTCTCCACTGTCTGGACTTAAAAGTAACTCTTCCATAAACCTCTCTGTCTCTCTCCTCTTCCCTGCCAGGGGATGAGCAACTCTCCTGGCAGGAAATCCTTTAATCTTGACCCATGGTGGAGTGATGACCCACAGACACAAACTGGCTATCTCTGTAACTGAGAGCTTAAGCATGTGTTCAGGTGTGTATGTGTGTGCGATACCAATTTTAGGCAGGAAACTGAATTTGATTTGGATGCAGGCAAAGTGTGAGACTGAGATGCTGAAATGCATTTGTGTTGCCTCTCTCCTTAAACATGATTTCACTGGTGTATCAATATTCAATCCACACACAGAAAAGAAACACATACATAAAACATCATGAAAATACAGAGACAAACATGAAAAGGCACAAAAACACAGACACACAAACACATATGAACAGGCTCCAAATACACAGACACAAGCAGACATGAATGTATAAATACAACCAAACAAAGCAACAGGCCCAAAACAACAGCGGAGGAGAAATACAGGAACAAATCAGTGAAACGGAAGGAGGGTGGGAGAACAAAAGAGTGAAAGAAAGGGTTAGAAACAGTCTTTTTCTTCTGTGGGCTGCCAAGCTGCCAGCACAGATTAACACACTTTCTCTCCTTCTGCTTACTTTCCTTTTCTTCCTCTCCCTCTGTTTCATTCTTTTTCTACTTCTTTCTTACTGCGTTCTCATCTCTCTGCCACCCTGCACAACTCAAATAAGATTTTTGTCTTTCAACTCCCCTTCATCCCTTTCTTTCTGATTTCACCTCTTTTCTTTCTCTCCTACCTCTTCTACTGTCATTCCATCCTTCTTTTTCTCTTCTCTCTTTCCTGCTTCTTTTTTCATTCATGATCTTCTTTTGTCTTCCACCTCTCTTTCAGTCTCATTTCTCCCCCTTTCCTTTAAAATCTTCTTGATTTCTGTTCCCCTCTTCCCCAATTTCCTCCTTCCTCTCTTCCCAATACAGAATTTCTTCATTTCCCTCACTTTCCTTCTTCCATCCCCTACTTCCTTTACCTTCTTTCCCTCTTCCTTTCCTTTTTCATTCTCATCCTGTCTCCTATCCTCTTCTTTATGCACTTTTTCCTCCCTCTCCATTTCTGTTTCTGTTTCTGCCTTCTCCTCCCTTTTCCCTCCAACTTTTCCCTTCTCTTCTCATCTCTTTCTGTGCAGAAAAAAATAGAAACCCACTGACATTGTACTCTTAACTGCTAATTTACATACATATAGTGTGTTTCTATATAACTCAGTCAGCTCAGACACCAGTGTGCTGTCTGATAACAGCTGAGAAACCTGCCAAAACACATAACCTACTTTGGTATGTGTATCTCTGTTTGTGTCTGTGTCTGTGTGTGTACTAGGTGAATGATAAATTAGGCTGACTCTGGCCTGCCATCTTTTAACCACAATTAGAAAGCTTTTCTGACAGACTGTCAGACTCGAGGCTAGCAAACACACACACACACGCACACACACGTCTAGAGGCACCCAGCAGCTTACAGACAGACATGGAAGAATGACGTATGAGCAGAACACCATTTCCAAACCATCACAGACACACACACACACACACACACACACACAGAGAGAGAGAGAGAGAGAGATACGCACACACACTCACTCAAACACACATGTACAGTGATGCATGGCCATCATTACCCGCATCCCTCCCTTGACAGCTGTTCCCTCAGCAGAGTGCCCTGCAATGGTACTCCACTACACACACACGCATGCACAAAATCTCACCACCCCTCTGAGAGTACAGGCACAACATGTTAATCACTAGAGAGGTCAAAAGTACACACACATATTCACACACACATACAGTTAGTACTGTATACACCTATAAAAACCAGTTACAAAATGCAAGTGAATTTGATGCCACCACATGACAGACCAGAAAGAAGCTAAGGCAAGAGTCACATCCAGAGTGATGAGTAGTTTTGCTTCATATTTGTCTTGGTTTCTCTTTATAAAGGAAAATTATTCTTTTTTACTGAGTGGAGAGCTATAAGGCAGTTTCAGACTGCAAGTAAATCCGATTTGTTTCTCAAATCAGATCTTTAGGACACTGTCTACACTGTTATTTGCAAGTAATCAGATTGGAATTTGTGAGTCCAGAGATCACCAACCTATCTCTGAATGAGTTGCTGTGGTAACATTGTAGGCAGAGCTATGCTGGTGATGTGGTAGGCTCGTTCCAGCTTTGCTTGGACAGAGGCTTCCCCCCAAAGTGCCAGCAGACAATTTATTTTGGGTCTGTCCACAGACTCTTGTCCTACTTGTCCTGCATAATGCCAAAAAACGACAAACGACACCCTCTGATAGCACTCTGCTAGTAGCAGCAGAGATTCTGCTCACTCCGTCACTCCAGATGTCATCACTGTGGATTGCATTGTGATTGACACAAAAGACAAGAAATCCAATTTGAGCAGTCAGAACATCCAGACTGAGATTCATCTCTAGAAATCCAATTGGAATTTAATTTCAAACCACCTTCAAATGTGGTTTGGATCCAATGTGCAAAAAAAAAAAAATCACCTTTCATGTGGTTTTTTGCTGTCCACACTCTCTAAAATCAATCCGGATACAATCTGAACATGCCAAAAATGGATTTGGGCTGGCAGTCTGAATAAGGTCTTAGTCTGCAAAGGCATTATTTGAGCAACAGAATTCTAAAAGTGCCAGGCTCACATTTATCTATTTGAAAGTGAGTTACAAAATTTCATGTGTAACAATCATTTCTTGTGTCTTAAACTGACACTATAACTGAAATTTAACTTCGTCTACATTTTATGTCCACGCATCAGACACTACAAGTTAGTCCTGCAACTTCTACTGTGATACAGCTCTAAAAATAGCTGAACGGATGAGAAGACAAAGTGCCACATGGCTTGTGTTTGGCTAAATGAAGTGTTAGCCCACTGTTGCTTCCCTTCCAGCTGATACTCAGAGAACAGAATCTGTGTGCTGGATCTGAAGTCAGGAAGCAGTAGCTAAATTCAACATACATATTCATATTTATTACATGCATTATGTAATAATATATATCTACAGGCATCAGACTCTCTCTATGTACAGAGACAGAATGCAACCTTAAAAAAAGGTGTTTTCTTGTCTGGTCATGAATTTTAGCCACTAAGTGCTCTTTTATTTTTCCACATTAACTTGGAGAGAGAGTGAAAAAGAGAGGTTGAGTACAAAGTGATACTGCCAAACTGGAACAATCAGAGGAGCTGCTCTGCCAAGTAAACGACAGAAGGCTAGAAAGAAAAAGCACTTGTCCTCACTTTCACCCTGGCTAATATCACTCGCACAATTCTTGAGTGTATCTCTAGATTTTTTTCTCTCTCACTTAATCTCATTCTCCCTTCCTACTGTTCCTTGCATTCCTTCTTCCCTTTGCTCTTACCCTCTTTATCCTCCTCTTCATCTCCCCCCATCTGAGTTGCTACCTCCTGCAGTTTCAGACACTTTAAGCAAATGGCATACAAATCACTGAGGTTGTACAAAAGCATTTACAGTTTTGCAGTGTTACCAGCCACACACTTTCAGAGGAATACACTGTGCAATGATGATGTGACTACGGGATACAAACAACAGTCCATTTCTACATGTAATGACAAACTAAACAATATGGTTTAAAGAAGAGGATACTGAACTGATAATGTTCAGGACTGTGAATATAGGAAGAATTCTGCAAAGCATGCAACCACTCAACAAATCCCAAGCACAGTCAACCCTAATTCACTTAATATTCACTTCAGTACATCTTCTTTGCTTTTTTTGCATTTAGAACTGTATGCATCACATTCCAACTTCTATAACACAATATATAACAGAAAGAAAACTGCACAGTTATTGATCCTTTCTGACGCGCAATGAAACAAAATTATTTTATAGACTGCTATAGAACTGAGAGACTGTTAATTAACTTTCCATCTGCTGAAGAGACCAATAGATAAAGTTGGTAGTGCCCCATCTTTAACTTACAGGGCATGGGCAAGGGTTTAAGTTAATGTAGTTTGATCTTTCTAAAGGCTTCTGGATGTTGTAAATTAACATTACAGATCTAAATACTATATTTAAATATAAAAAGCTATATTTGATTTCATTTGGTGGGCCTTCAGTCTCTATAACAGCATCCCCTGCACTCCTGCACAGTCCAGGTGCATCATTTATAACGTTCTGCACTAAAGTGTGTCACGACCGCTATCCAAGGTGCTGAACCTGAGACCACCAGGGAGGCGGGAGCTGTCCGCAGTGCTCACTGCTGAGCAGGATCCCTGCTGGTGCAATCTGAAGGCCGATAGGGATCTCCAGTTAATTTTCCTGTCATCGTCTCCATCTGTTCCTGTAGCTGAGCCTTGACACCAGCTTGTTAATTTACATCACCTCAGTCAAGTCACCCTCTCATTATTTTTTAGAGAGAGTTATTGTCAGAGTCACTGATTGCATAGCTTAGACTCTGGCCAGTTTAAGTTAGTTCACCTTTACTCTGTTAGCAGTAATATTTGTCATTTTAAGTTTCTGTATCCTGCAATCTGTTTAGGGACAGACTGAAACTTTGCCATGCTTGCCTTGTCTTCTCTGCTTCTAGGTTCTCTCCTGTACCATTGTGCATCTAAGGTATGTTTATATAATATATAATTTAGCAGTTATGGCTACATTGAGAACACCTGGCAGAACAGAGTGATGTGTGCACCAGATTTTGAACAATATTGTCAGAAAATTTTGAACTATATATATTTTTTCACACCAATATTGCCTCCTAATATGCACAGAGCCTGAGACCCTTTGTGTTATTGTGCATTCCTGAAAGACAAGGCCCTGGGAGTGTGGGAGTGCCCACCTATAGAGGTGCTAGGATATATATTACAGCCCAGTATGCAACATTGGCAATTATAATATAAGGATATATGACATATGTTCAGAAAAATACACAGAGCATTGGGAAGTCATGACAGGGTAAACAATAGGTAGTGAGAGTTTGTGTGTGAAGGAGATATTTGTCTGTTAAAGTTTAAAGTTACAGGTGAACCACAGACTTCCGTTTCTATTTCTCCATTATCTCCTTCCCTCTTCTCTGTTTATGCTCTCTTGTTTTTTCACAGTGCTAGCTCATTCTCATCCTTTGACTCGTCTCTCTCATCATCCTCCATTTTTCTTCTTTCTTCCTGCACTCTTTTTTCAACGTCCATTCCTATCTCCTCTTTCTCTCTTTATTTCTCATGGTCTTCTCCCTCCCACTCTCTATCATGATGTTGTCTCTACTGTTGGGAGCTTTATCTCCCGCTCTCAACTGCATTTTAATCCTCAACCATTGTCAAGAAGTACAAGAACCTCTGATCGATAAAGTGCGATCTTTGATATTCACCTCTACTTGTCTCTCATCTCATACTTTCCTCTGTCCTTAACACTTCTTTATACAAACATGAACTGGCTTTCTTTTTACTCAAAATACAAATATTCTTTCATCTTATTCCTCTTTTCTCTTGCCTGCCTGCCTTCCTGCCTCTTCTCCTCTTTTCCTCCCTCTATGAATCGCATGCCAATTTGTTATCGATTTTAAACTGTTTCCAACATGGGGCTTGCCAAATTGCGGCTGACGGTTTCCACTATCTTGTGTATCCTTAAAACTTAAAACCAAAATTGCACAAGGATACCATTTTTTTCAGTATTTTTCTCTCTGCAGTGAGGAAAAGCCTCTAGCAGCATCATTGTCATCATCATGCATACTCAAAGCCCAATCAAAATGCTGCAATGTAAGTGTAACCCACTTTCGCTGTGCCCCTTTCTTGCAGGTACTTCTCTTAAACACCCTTGGGCTCTGCCATTCATAATCTCCGGTCTGTCTATTGTGTTTTTGTTTGTGTGTTATAGTGTCTTGTGTAGAGATGAAAACACTGGGCACTGGGTTCTGTATTGTCGATGAGACTGAGCAGCACATTAATGTCTTGGCAAAACAAATCTTGGACTCTGCTCTACACCACAGTGGACACTTGGCTGCATCACATTTTGGAGTAGTGTAAGTTTTTTTTTCTTTTGTTTTGTTTTTTTTTTTTTTCCCCAGACAGTCCACATAACATGACACTAGTGATTATATTCCATCTGGAGATCCACCAATATTAAGAAAGTATATTACTCCAAAAGAGGATTTGCTGCCTTCAGTTTCATCATCTGGAGAAAGTAGAGGTGGTGGGAAACAACAGCTAATCAATACTAGGTATGTCAGCTAATTGCTCAGTTGTATCAGTTAAGCTCATGATGTCAGGTAGCATCAATACTCAGCATATAAAGCAAGTATCTACTGCTCAAACCTACATTAATATAATATCTAAAATCTTGATGTAACATTGTAACATCAACAGGTCAGGTGTATCTATACTTTTAGCTCAGATATTTCAATCCTTTAACCAAAGAATGTTTTTGAACATTGCCTTTCTATGTTATCTACACACAGCAGATAATGCGGAAAGTTAGGGAAAGATTTTGGTTATGGCAAATATGGTTATAGTTTAGGTATGGTTAGCACTGGGCAACCAAAACATTTGGTTATTTAGTTACAGGTAATAAAAAGATAAATGTTCTGTAAAAAAGCTCTGTAATGGAATGGGACACACCATTACCCTGACTACCACTCCTTGACCCTCCACATTTCTACATAAAAGGACACTCTTTACCCTGCTCTGGCAGGTATAAAAAATATTAATTCAACACACAATACTAGGGTTCTACCCGGTGGTCAATGCAGGTTTTCGACAAAAAAAATCGACATTTCTGAATTTTCCATTCACCATAAACACAAGTATACTAAGAACTTCCTTTTAGACATAATGCGTCACATACAATAGGTAGAAGAGATAAAGAGCCCATCCTCAGAAAAGGGATGAGTCTAATTTTAAAGTAATCTTAAATAATAAATGGATCAAAAACACTTTGATTTGATGTTTGTAATTTCTAAAGAGTGTTTTAAAAAATGAATCCTACATAATCTGTGAATCCCCCACTTTTAATTTGATACCTCCTCAAAAATTATTCTGTAGAATATCAACCTATTTGCTACTTAAGATTAAAAACCTAGCTCAGTTTAGTGGTATTGAGATACATTTAATATATTTTTGCTATTCACCATACAGTAAGAATGGTTGTCACATTTAAAAGCAAGATGATCCTAGCCAGAAATCAGCTTGTTTAAAATCTGCAGCCATTGTAAAAACCTGAATGAGGAAACTGACTGGGAAACACTCTTTACCTCCCTGAACAATTACCAGTGATGAATCCTTCAACAGAACAATTAACCCCCAGTTGGTCCAGTGAAGCTGCTTAGTAGTGAACAATCAAAGACTGTGGTTGTTTTGGGCAGCTCCCAGGTGTGAACACGTGTAATTGGATAAATGTAAAGTGCAACCATGCTGAAAATGCTCATTCAACCGTTGCAGGATAAATAAAGAATGAGAGTTAAAGTGGGGTGCAAAACAGTCATTAATTAGCTTGTTAACTTGTGTTTAACTTGTGTCAACTTGTAGTAAATAATGTAGGAGAGGAATAAATTTAACATTCTGAGTCCATCGGGTAGCCTTCTGGGGGAACCCACATTTCACACTTCTGTTTTTCTTCCTCACTCATTCTCATCTCAAAGTAAACATAAAACGCCCATAAAACAGATGAAAAGGCAAAAAAAACACAGACACACATTGTCTCACTCTGTCTTCATCTGACTCATTGTCTCTCTCTCTCTCTCTCTCTCTCTCTCACAGACATACACAGACGCTCAGAGAGAGCAAACCAGCGATGGGGAGTGATGGATGAGGAGAGGAGCTGTGTGGGTGTGGCTGAAATGGAACTAATGACAGAAAGACAAGCAAGTGAGTAAACAAGAAAACAAGTGGGAGACAAGAGAGAGCAACAGAGATGGGGAGATACAGAGAAATAAAGACAAAGAGAGGCAGAGATGAATAGAAACAGACAAAAAAAAGAATGGATGACAGCAATACATAAGAAATGGACGTAGCCTCTGTTGGTTGCTCCTTAAGTGCAGCCTGAAGCCAATTTTCGTAACTACAACCGAGTTATTGGAGCCATTCTGCTGTATAGCTGCTACACTGATAGTGTTTTAGGGTGTTTATGGTTTGGAGTTAACTCTATAATTTAGAAATAATTCAACTGTTACTTGTAGTCCAGTGAAATTACTACAAAAGATAGTCTTGGCTTGAGTGTCTGGGCCCAAGAGGCATGGCATTGATCTATGAAATAAACCCCTTAATAATATCTTAAAATTAAATATGCTATCCTTTTGTATCCATTTTAGTGAAATCTAAGTGCTTGGGTGTTAAGCTCTCATTGTGTAATATATTCTGTGGTTTCATCTAAACTCCATATCTAATTACTCTCTATGTGAGAGATGATACAGCTTGAAAAGTCCTAATGGCTGATTTACTGGTTAAAAAACTGTTTCATAACATCTCATATAAATTGTCTACTGCTTCACTACTTTGGGAAAAGAAAAACCTTTTTGATTTTATACCAGTACATTTTGATAAATATACCTACATACATTTAGAAGTGTGCTGAAACAATAAGCAAATACAACTTAATTTAACGGGATAACAATTAGTTCAGCTATGATACGACACCTGAAAACCCCTTGATGGAATAGGGTTGTCATGGTAGTGGGGCTTAGGGGTTGGGAGTTGTCCCAAAAGTTTTCCAGCTAGCCCGGAGAAAACAGTTATGAAATGAATCCATTCATACCGACACACACACGCGCGCAGTCTGTGATTCAGTGGCTTTAATTACCTCTCATAGGAACATCAGATGGCAAACAGTTCTTAAACAGCCAGCTGGGAGAGAGAGGAAGAGAGACTGGGGAAGCGATAGAGAGATATAAACGGTGGATAGAGCCAGGGAAAGAAAGAAAGAAAGAAAGAAAGAAAGAAAGAAAGAAAGAAAGAAAGAAGCTGTAAATAAGGCTAGAGAGGAAAACAAGTTTAAAAAAAAAAAACAATCGCTAAGATGATGGAGGAAAGGAGAAACAGGGAGAAAAGTCAAAGTCAGAGAAAGCCAAAGGTTGGAGTGAGGGATAGAGTTTGAATGAGAAGGAATAAAAGATAAAATAGTGAGGAAACCGAGAGGGAAGAAAATAAAGAACACTGTTAGTAGGGCAGGAGACAGAGGAGGGAAGAGGGGAGGTACATATGGAGGGATCCTCCTCTCCTCCGGCAATGAGCAGAGAATGAACAGATGTCTAACAGGAGAGGAGAGAAAGTGTATCACAACGCCAAAGAGGAAGGCAGTGAACTGCCGATAGTGAGGGTGAGCAAGAAAAGGAGAAATATTTAAAAATGTGTGAGTTTGTTTTAATTATTTCAACTAGTGAAGAAGCATCGATTCATTATATTCACACTTACATATATTCAGCTGATAGACGCTTTGTGCCAAGCAAAGCACAACTGAGGTACAGTCTGTGCCACAGTAGATCAAGGAGATCATATTCTCACTAACTATAGCCACTGTTTATGTTTTCCTCTTGCCTGTAACACTTTAAAGTACAAGGAAGGGTATGTAGTGAGAAAGACAGAGGAGATTGTAGAAAGAGAGAGATCAGAGCAAAGAGCCACAGGCTCTCCCTCGTCTCCAGCTGAGCACCACTTACAGGCTAATCCCTCACTGGTCTATCTATATGTATGTCAGATTTACAGTTTTTAACAGGATGGCAGCAGGGAGACCTTCTCTGAAGTGGAGAGTCGTGGTTCAAACCCAGCTGTCTGACTGAGATCTGTAACTGAATCCATATCAGCTGTTACTACAGCTGATCCTGACCTCTGAGTGGGAAAAAGAGAAACATTTTCTCATGGAAATCAGCAAAGTGTGACAATACGGTAATTAGAGCCATTTTCTGTCTTTTAACAGCATAGAAAACCAGATGGTGAAGCACTTCACCGTGGCAGGTACTTTTTAAGACAGTTAACACTTAAACAGCTCTGTTTTATGTAAATTGTATATTAGTATGGCTCTCTGCAGATTTTTTTCCAGGTGACCAGTCCTCCACAGGTGTGCCAAGAAGTTGATTTCGAACACTGATGAAATAAATTCTTTACAACAAAGCTGACCAAACAGATGTTTATTTGTTTCACCAACAATAACCAGCTGTTGTATATAGTTCTCCTGTTTAAGCCTCTGTGAAGAAATATATGTATGAAAAATAAAGCAAAAGAAGAGCCAGATAAAATAAGTAGAAGAAAAAAACAAACAAACAGGGAAATAAATGTATTAAAAAGCACATTTCATGACATCCAGACTGCTTATTCGGCTAGATTTCTTATGTTTCAAAAAGCAGTATAGTTTTCCTTTTAATGTAACCTATCTTCTTTAGGTTTTTAGAATCAGGAGTTAATAACTTGGCCAAATAGTACCATTTTCATATTAAAAAGCCTATTTAGAGAAAAGCATATAAATAATAAAATGATTTTTGCCTGTTTAATGTTCAAATGGGCCCTCGGCAACTGTATCTTCATTTCATCCAATACAGGAATGTCCAAAGTGCAGAGCAGTACAACACAGACAGAAAAAATGGTGGAGAGAGCAACACAAACAGAAAAGGAGAGAGAGGGAGAGAGAGAATGGTATAGCTATAGTTAAAGATGGAGAGGAAATGGGAGAGGGATGGGTAGGAGAGAAGTAGAACAGTAGAGTGATAGAGAGGTGGAGGTGGGAGTCCTTATCAGAAAAAAGCAGGCGCCTTTATCTCCCTGCCCTCCAGACACACGCACACATGCATGAGGACAGAAGACCACTGACTGCCCACGCAGACACACACATGCATACACACCCACACCCAAAGGTACAAACACTAGCAAACCGTAAAATACACATTCCCCTGTCAACAGACATAACATCCACAAACACTCAAACACACACACGCATGTAATGGTGACTCCATCCAACACAGCCCATGTGTCACAGTAACCTCCCCCATCCCAACAACACACACATGCACACGCCTACAGGTGAGCGACAAGCGCCACTTACACACAGACAGCCATGCCCGCCTCCCCTCCAGCTGCCATGGCAATGAATACCATTAGCATCCAATAAAATGTCAGGGGGGCATGTGCAAGTAACTCATCACACATACACACACACACACACACATATGCATATGCACACGCAGACACACATAGTCAGAAATGTCAGAGGCCTTTGCCCAGTAATGTATCTGATGGAGAGAGAAGGCAAATGTCAGCTGTTCCTCAAAATGGCAGCCAGCAGCTGTGTGGGCTATAAGGCGGTGACTGTGGACTGATACTGCCAGACACACAGATGCATATCTGTTTGAGCTGGTGTATGTGTAGCACCATATTCTTGCATTAATAAATCATCAACCTGTTAAATTTAGAACACAAGTAGCAAAATGACATTGGTACCCTCTACACTGCAGAAAATCTGCTTTATTGCCTTACAGCATCAATTATTCTATATGAACAGAGCTCCAAGGGGTGATTGCTAACTTTGTGGCCTAAGGTAGAAGGAGATTATGTTAAATATATCCATCTTTTTGTTTTAACCACATGCCTGCAGTGCTGACTTGAAAATAGCAAATCAGCACTGTCTGAGAAAATGGACAGTGTGCAGTCATCCACCAACTGTGGATATGAATTCATCCAACACCAACTCTGTTCACTTGATTTGGCACCCTCAGACTACTACCTCTTCACCTAGATAAAGAGGAAGCTCAGTGGTTGCCATTTTGATAGCAATGATGACATTATCTCTGATGTGGACAAGGTTTCTTCTTCACTTGTCGCCAGTGTATGTTGTTATAAAATCCATCACTTTTGAATTGAGAATGCATAAAAACTTATACCTGTAAAAACAAAGGCCAGAATAAGCAGATTAATTGGTGAAGAAATATCTTCTCAACACTTTTGCAGACTGCAGAAGAATTATGCATGTACCAGACTATTCCTTGTGACATCAAAAACTAAAAAGTAAGAGAGGCTTTCACTTATTTTTGTGGACAGGACATTAATACAGCAGCAGATCAGCAGGCATGTGGTAAAAATTGGAGGTCCGAAAATTGCTTTGTCTATGATCAGTCACAGTCACTTTTTGAAAGCTGCATTTACGCACAATTTGAAAATAAATGATGTTGGTGATGGAGCTGGAATCCAAAGAGGAGCTTCATTATAAATGAACTCCTCATGAGTCCCCAAAAACTCCACAGCCATCTGTCAACAGAGGGGGGAAAACTTTTCTCTCATTCATCAGCCACGCAAACGGATGGATAGAGGGATGAAAGTTGTGTGATCCCTGGCCAAGCCTTTCTCCATCCACCCTCCAACCCCCTACGCAGAAATCTCAGCAGCAGCCACTGGCAGCGCTTGCCCAAGGTCACAGGGACAAAGTCAGGGGTAGAGGAGAGGGAGAGAGAGCCAGGGAGAGTGTGTTTGTGCTGGTAGGAGAGAGTGTGTGCATGTGTGTGTGTGCAATAGGCAGTGTGTTCATGAGGAGTATGTTTGTGTTAAAGCATGAGGGGTTTAAGATAAGGTATAAAGATGTGTGTGTTCATATGACTCCTTGTGTGTGTGCTTGTACAAAGCACAGGGGGACATATAATAACTTCTACAACTCCTCTAGCTCTCTCTGTGTGTGTGTGTGTGTGTGTGTGTATCAGAGAGAGAGAGAGTGTGTAGAATAAAGATGGCTGCTGACTGCCACAACTCAGCAGGCTGGGCAACATGACGATAAATAATCGGCTCTGAACCACTGCACTAATGAGCTAAACACACACACATACACTCACATTCAGCAACCCACATACACACCTACACACCATGGTCCTCAGAAGTGGTTTATTCTTTGACCTACTGGAATGGATAGACTTATTACACATAACACAGCCAATTAATATCAAATGACACACACATATACACACTCAAATAACTCACGCATATGACACTTTACTGCACACAAGCAGAAGGCACCACTCACACAACAGTATATACAGTATCTATATCCACAGCAGACCACTGGGTGTGTGTTGGCTGTAGCAAGTGATCCATCAGGAACCCCGCTGCCATGCAGAGGTCAAACCCATCAACCCCGGAGACCGTTGCCAGGACGATACACACTTCAGCCAAGAACCAATCACAACAAGTCTCTCATGCTTCACAGCACACCATAGGTAATTCCAGTATAGGACAGGGTGGAGTTTGGACATATTATGTTTCCCTCCATTGAAAGTATCAGTCCAACCTCATAAATGACAGTGCTGCAGAGAATGGTGAGTGTCAAGCAAACTTTATACATTGTCTAATAAATCCCAACCATTTCAGTGTCATTTTCTGTCACCTCAGATTCTAAAAAGAAGACAAATACAATCCCAAATGTAATGGGAGGCAACTTTGCCATTATTAAATCCTTACCAGTAGTGGAGTAAAATATGTAATTTAATTTGTTCCTCATCTGATATTTTTATATCATCATCCATATGTATTCTTTCTTCTTCCACAAATTCTCACCTCTTTTTCATATTTCAAAATAGATGTAACTAAGTTTTTGTTTTTTACACTGGATGGCTAGCGGCACGACACATTCATGGTCACCAGAGGATGGATCCTACTGACTTTCACTGACTTTTCCTCAAGGCTCACCATGAGGTTGACATTTGTGGTGAAATGTCTTTGGTGAATCCCTTGATTTCATATTGTACCACCATCAGGTCAAAAATTATATTTGCTAATTTCCAATATCCAAATACTTGCAAAACTAATGACACACCCTTAGTCGTACTTAGAAAATGTTAGCATGCTAACACACCAAATTAAGATGGTAAACATCATACCTTCCAAATATCAACATGTTAACACTGTTATTGTGAGTTGATGTCGCTATTTAGCTCAAAGCACTTCTGTGCCTCTGGCCTCACGATGCTGATAGCATAGATTCTATCTTTAATGTTATGCCAATGTAGCATTTACCAACCCAGACAGCAAAGTAGATGGAACAAAGACCAAACCCAGAAAACAAACAATTTTAACCCCTCAAAAAAAAATCTTTACAAAACACATGGTTTCACCACTTTATTTATTTATTTATGTGTTGGGTGGGTTGGGTTCAGCCAAATTCAGTACTATCAAATATTCTCCCCTGCTCAACCACTCAGTATTTCTACAAGGCACAGGATTACAAAAATCCAATCACAATTTTTAAGATGTGCACAATTCTTTCTTTGGGAGTCTGTGCAAACTATCAACCAGAAACAGCTTCTTTGTACCTCTGCACAAACTGATCATCACCTGAGATAAGCAGTAATGGTCCCCGGTAACTTCATTTCCTCTCACCCTTTCTCCTTCACCTCTCCTCTCCCTCCTCTTTTCCTCCTCACTGCCTTTGGGTAAACATTTGTCAGTGTAACACAAGTGTCTCAGGTAAAGATATGCAGATTAACTCTAACTCGTTTGCATAACGAGCTCTTATTTGCCAGTCTAATTATGGTGGCATGCCGAGGCCATCCCTGAGCTGCCCTCAGGGTTCATTAGTGGGGTTCGTTAAGAGGTTTGTTAACGGGCAGCTAATCGCTTCCTCCCTCTATAACAAATAGTGGAGCCGGAAAGTCCTGAAAAGACTCCCACTAAGCACACAGCAATGTTGGTTTAAAGAAGACACACATACACACACTGAAGCAAACACAGATTCAGTGAGCAAACGCATTACATACACAAAGACACAGTGTCCATCCCAGCACATTATTCACTAATGTGCACGAACACACACACACGCACATGCACACACACACACACACACACACACACTGAGGTAGGACTTGGAAGTCCTACAAGACTTAGTAAAGGTGGCTGTAATGTCTGAAAGAAATGCACTAACCACACGCGCACACAAAAACTGCACTGTATTTGCTTCCCTCAGCCATAATATTAATCTTTAAAAAATTTCACACCATCATTTGGCATGGCACTAAAATGGGAAACAAGTTAACTAAATAGAGTCTGTTACAATTACTTTACCTGACCTTTAATAAAACGGATTCTGTTCACACATGACTAAAGGTACAATCTCAGCAATATCACAGTATGTAGGGCCAAATATTTGTTATGCACACACAGTATAAAAGCGTGTGTTTCAGGTGGAGTGGTCAGACTGCTGTGGCAGTCCAGTGCAGAGGGAGGCATAGGGTAGCTCCACAGCAAATGTTCAAGGGAGTTTTGCCTGTTCGTGGTTTCCAATATTGTCTTCATAATAGTTATGTTTAGGGACTCAAAGCAGTTAGTTAAGGTCAGAAAAAGATTATGGTCTTGAGTAAATACTGACAAAGTCAAAAGTGATTTCAAGTAAAGAGTAGTAACAATGAAATGTACAAGGTAGAAAATTTAAGACAGTAAAGAGGCAAACAAGTGAAAAGTTTATCAAATGCAGTTTAAAAAAAAACAAAGTTTGAGTAAGAAATTCAATGTGTTCGACTAGCTAAAAATCTAAACCTGCAGCCAAGAAGGAGATGCTCAAACCCCTTGTTTGTCTAACATGAAAATCAATAGGTGTGATCAATTTACTAGATCCTGCATAAATTTCTTACAACTGTAATGTAGATCACACACATGTTCACATCATTAAGATTCTGATGTTCATGTGAGCAGAGGCAGAAATAATAAGACCATTACTCACAACAAATAGAAAAAGGTCAAAATTGTGGCTCAAGTTCTCTACACAAAGCCTGAAGAAGACGTTCCAGTCTGTAAGAATGTGCAGTAATCACTGACTATAGTCTCTGTTAGTGAGTCACTGTCTGTAATCACCAGGCTGTCACTGTGATCTACAACAGATGCAGCTTTAGGAACAGCCTGATGCCAAATCTCATCGAGATGTCAATATCCTCGACATCACAGGCATTTTTTGCATCTTCAAGAGCATGTAGCCACTTGTGTCAATCACAACTAATGTAACAGCACTTTTAATCTAGTACTTCAATAAGAAATAGATTAGCAAGAGTATCTTTTTGTCAAGGAAATCTGATATATTTCAGGTTGCAAACACTTTTCTTAGATCAACTCTCAGCTTCTAACAGCAGCCACATTTATTTTCCCTTTTGTGCTTCGTCAAGTTCATGAAGTTCATGTAGTGCAGGCCTATAATCAGCTCTGATGATCACAGTTAATGTGCTCACAGATAATTCACATCTGGGAAAATGTGAGTGCATTATGCTCTGCTGCCCAATTCTAAATCATCTGACTGTTTAAGCGAGACAGTCAAAGATAAGAGCCAATGATAACAGTTTTACAAAGTAAAACAAAGGTCAAAGTCTATTTCAACTTTTTTTTTTTTTTTAAACCAGCATTTGTGTTGAGTCTTGCCACAACAGCATCTCAGCCTCCCCCTCCCCTGGCCTCTTGGTAGGCCTCAGGGATTGATGCCCAAAATCCTTACACCGTCTTTCTTTGATGGGCAGAGCGCAGCCAAGTTGAGCATGTTAAACATTATGTAGATGGAGTCCTGAAGCTACTGGGAGCTTTGTAAATAGTGGAAATCTCCAATGTAATGCTGGCCTACAGGCTAAGAGCAACACAGACTGAAATGTTAAATCTCTCACTGTCGCTAACTCTCATGCTCCAGCTTTTTCCTTCACCAAATACCCATCCCTCCCTTTGTTTTCCAAATCAGTTCATCTTGTTCTCGCCATTCCGTCTTTTCCTTCTCATGGCCTGCAATTTGTTTCTCTGCCACTCCCTCCTTCCTTCTCTACCTTTTTTTCCTCTTTTTCTGTTTTGCTCTTCCTCTCATCTCTGTCCAATCTTTCCCTCTTCCTTCTGCTGCCCAAAGTCTCATTTCACACTGCTACTTTTTCATCCCCTTTTCATCTCTCTCTCACGCGCTCGCTCCATCTCTTGATCCCATTTTTTCACAGCGCCCAGATCGTGGCCTGGTCTGGCCTTTTAATGTTTCCCTCTGCTACTCTCTCTTCTTAGCTGTTTCTACTCTCTCTCCCTCACGCTCTCTCTGACTGTAGCTAATGCCATCAAGTGTTTGCAGCAGCCCTGAGCTGAAGATTCAGAGTCCATGGCCCCTGAACTACATGCATACAAGCCCAACTAGGGAATGCAATAAAAATACCTGTATGTCAACAAACACCTATGAAAATATTTGCACATGCACATACCTATACATGCAGGCTAGGAAACACCCACACAAAAACACAGATGCATATCAGGTATATGATGCAATCACACACATATCTGAACATAATGTTACACAAGCACATTCTAAAGTCAAGCACATTCCCAAACAAAAACAATTTGCTGTGCCTCTGATGGCAATAGTGAGCTTCTCTCACCGACACCAACCCAAAAACTCATCACTTTCAGGTCAGTCATCAGACAGTTTAAGACTTGTGACCTCCGGTCTGTGTTAGTCTGGCTCATATTTATGTTATAGTCTCACATCTACTCGAATGGAGGTTTGTTTTAAATGACTAGTCACTTCACTGTTTTTGTCTCTTTTTTTGTTGTTGTTTGTTTTGTTCTTCAGTGGATCGAATCAAGAAACTGAACCCCTAGCACAATATCAAGGTAACTTTTCATATCCCTTCATAGACTCAGAGCTGGCAAGACTGATAAAAAACCAAGCTACAGAGAAATGAAGCCCAAAGAAAAAAAAATCATTCACTGGATATAACCAGGAAACTGAATAAATAAAACATTTATTTTCAATTTGCTTACTGTGAGATTTACAGACAAGGATGTCAAATCAGTGCATCTCTAAATTTTAAGGACATGTGCCAAGCAAAAATAAAGCAGTCACATTGCTAGGGAATCCCCAAAAGCCCTGCATGTTCTAAACAGAAACAGACATTTATCAGAAACAGTTTGATTTCTAATTAAGGTTGAAATCCGCACAGAAAATAGAAATATGCATTTGAATGTGAGAGAGACAACAAGAACTATCATCTCAGTGGGATGAAATTCAGGTAAACTGTGGCTCCTCACTGAAACCTGATTAACAGCTGGATGAACTGGATTATGAAACTGGTCTCACTCATGGCACTCTGCAGCATTTTACCATTTGCTCACTGTTTTCATACATCTTTTTGATTGATATTTATCTCATTATGTGACGTTGACAGTTGTAAAAGTCAAACATGTTAAAATAATCTGAAAGAGAACAACAGGGATTTGATCAAAAGGCAAATGATTAGAATCCTTTAACACCACATGCTGCATGATTGTATTCCCCAGCTGAAGAGCTAAAATCACAGCACCAAATGACCCACACTGCAATGGTCCAATCTGTCATGAAAACCCACACTAGCCCCTCAGTTGTAATGTGTGTCCATACTTTTAGCTCACTAAACTAATCCCTCTACTTTGGAATCATGCTTGGCTGTCATAGCATTAGACCACTGATCAAAAGGCTTCTGGACTGAATATCTGGGTGGGGAGAGTAAAAGCAAACAAATAAAGTTCTATATCAACTGTGACATGTCCTCTGAGCCATTTCTGTAACTATGATAGTTTGCTGATCCATAACTTCTACTCTTGATTTGAATAAAGGAACCCAGCACATTGCTGGTTCTTGAAATAATAGTGTCTGGTTCAAAACACACCCCTTTATGCAAACTACAAATACACTCAATCTCTTGTCAGTCATGCACACACACTCATATTTGCATACTGTATATGGTCTCACATGCACAAATGCACAGATGCAGTTGCATTGTTTATGTCTCCCAAGGACAAAAGTAAAATGACAGACAAGCTAAATGATTTCTGTGTGTGTCTAAAGTGAAATGTCGCACTCCACTAACACAGCACTCTTGCTTTCTCTCTCTTTTTTTCCTTTTTTTTTTTTCACCATGCGTGGTTTCAGGTTTGAAATCAATTTGGCTTAGATGAAAGTTTTCAATTTCATTAGCTTGATCAAATGGAGCGCTGTTAACAGGCGGCGGTAATAGAAAATCATTTAGGCCGAGCAGCTCACACACTCTCAAAGGACTGGTTAAGAGCTGCTCAGAGAGGGAGAGACAGAGATGGAGAGATGCAGAGGGAGGGCGGAAGGGGGACAAGAGAGGAGAAGAAGAAGATGACAGGTGAGAAAATATCAGCAAAAGACAGTAAGGGGGAAAAAATGAGACAAAATGTGAAAAAGATGGGGGAGAGAAAAGGGCTCAGAGAGGAGAGAGAGAGAAGACAAGGAGAGAAATATCACATTTTACCGAAAGTAGGAAAAAGATGAGAGAAACAATGGCAGGAGATAAAGAGATAGAGAAAGAAAGATAAGGAGTAGAGAACAGTAAGGAGAGAACTGCACTTTAGAGAGAAACTATAAAAGAAGTATGTGACAAAAGAAAGAGAAAAGGACGATGACAAGAGAAAAGGGACAGAAAGAAACAAAGATTAAGTGTAAGAATGATTGATGGCAGTATGTGAGGATGATTAAGTGAGCAAAAATGTCACAATAAAGCCTGAGAGGGAACAGAATGCAAAGAAATGAAAAAAAAGACTGAAAAGGCATGGAAATCTGTTTCTTCATCTTGTGTGTCTGCTAAGTACTGGCCCATTAAACCTCTGTTATTGCTCCTCAGATGATTGTCAGAGAAAAATTATGTTGTGATGAAAGAACTAAATAAACTATTAGCCATCAAAAAACTCAGCAGACCGCCAGCTAAATATTACCACTTTGATGAGAAAAAACAAATAGAAATTCAGTCACAGAATGCAGAGGCAAAGAAGGTTTTTTTTATAGTTCTGTACTGCAACTTACATTTAGATGACATTCATGGATTCTTCTGTTGAATAAAAAGGAAAATTCTAGAAAAACGTTGTCTCTTATTTTCTGTTAAAGGGTATCAAATATGCTTAGCATGTGCTATTTAGACATGTTTTTAGTTAAACTGTTTTACAGGATAAACTGTCACATGGTAGTTCTTAACAGATATGGAAAATTACAGCTCATGGGCAAAGATGTCCAACATTTTACATTTATGTTTGCATTTACATGAGAGTTCAAGCATTCAATATGAATAAACTCCTCAACCATAGTATAAGTAATTTTATATCTCAATCAAGTCATATCACAGTATAGTAAATCGTCTTCACAAGTCCATTCGGGAAAGCAGTCCAGCATTTACTTGTAATATTGCTCACAATGGCCTAATAGTGCTAGAGTTGTAACAAAGTGAGGTATCACAGTATAAATGGTGAGGGAAAATACCTGATGCTGCATAATTTATACTGCCTCATGTATTATAAATGAATTCCCATAACACCCAACCTTACATGAAAGCAAGATTCAGAGAAATGCATCAGGTAAAAACTTTTCAGAACTTTTTCAAACTCTTATTTTACATATGAAAACCAATAGGAAAAATTCACACAGTCTGTGAGTACTCTTTAATAGCCACAAACAGACACACACATATTACTGCATATCATACCAATAAATTAAATCACAATTCAGTGAGAAAAATGAAAGCTCATGTTAATCAGTTAGTCTCCTCTGAGTCATTGTGTCATCATGATAATGATCAGCCACTCCATCACTCTCTCACACATGTGCACACACTTTTGCACACAGACTATGTGTGTGGTTAATCAGCCGAGTGAGACTAATGTAGGGGGAAATGTGTTGCTGATTAGCTCAACCTTAAACCCTGAGACATGACTTCTAGTCCTACAGTAGTAGTCACACACATACACACAAACAGAAATACACACAGGCTCACACACACAAAATTAGTCTGGCTATTCATGCTAATCTGAGGGAAAATGACTTGCTCATTAGCAAGACCCTTAAACCTCTTGACAGGCCTTTGAAACCCAGCCGTCTTATGGTCACAGAGTATACAGAGAAATGTAGTCTCTCTCTCTCTCTCTCTCTCTCACACACACACACACACACACACAGGCTTGTGTAGAAGAAGTTGGGCTATTCACAACTATAAAGACTAATCAGTTGAGTTTTGGTAACCGTCTGTAGATTCTATTAATAGCAGAACAGCACAGCATAATATACTAATGAGAATAAAGAATCCCCTGTTAAAACTGTCAAAAAGTGAAAAAAAAAACATTGAAATATGTCCATAAAATTAAGTAAATTAAGTAGAGTAGAGACACAAGTGGTTGTCATATTGTCTAAAAACACAGCATTCCTTTCTCACAAAAGACTTGGGTGATCAGCATCTGATCATTTTTGTGCCATTCTGAGAATAACAATCCAAACTACTTCCTTCAGTTTTGTTGTTTAAAAGTCTGTGCCAGCCTGGCTCGACAAGAACTAGTTAGAACAACATTGTGTCAGACCACATTTGAGGGCAAAATACTTTATAACTGGAAAGAGGAGTGAAAAGCTGGCCGTCATGGAGAGGGGTGAGGTGCAGTATTGTTAAAAAATGGGTATGCACTTTCAGACAGTCTCTCCTGAAGGCACTCATAGACTTGCGCTCTGTTACGTTTTGAGTTACTAAGTTATGAGCCATCTTTACCAGACGTCACAAAAATTGCCAAATTCCCTTGAAAATAGTTATTTTTGACTTTATAATTTGAGTTGGATTCCAGGCATTTTTACTTTGGCCACAATTTTGTGAGTGTGTGATTACACATTGTGGCTCTCTAATAATACATTCCGTTGCATTTGTCATGTGTTCGTCAGAGACAGAAAATGTGTGTCTTAGTGTGTGTGTGTGTATGTGAGCAAGTGTGTCTGTGTTAGTGTAACTATGTCCAAGCCCTGCAGCAAACAGTATCCTTCTAGATGAGATTTACTGATATAGAAGGAAGGGACACAGAGGGTGCATGCGCTCTCAAGGGAAGAGAACACCCCCCCCACCCCTCCACACGTACCCCTCTTCAATCTCTCCATCTCCAACGCTTCCTCCTCCTCTATGGGATGTCAAGAAGAGTTGGTCTACTTATGATGATGAGAGTCAATTCTTTCCCTTATCATCCACCTTCTTGAGTCTGTCTGTGTGTGCCTCTGTGTGTATATACTGTATGTTTGTGTGTTCCTAGGTGCCTGAGAGTGGTGACACTCTTTCTACCCATCATGTAGCATGGTTTTTTATGCAAGATACAGAAATGACAATGAGAAAAAAGGAATAAATGGTGTACACATGGGCTTCCTAAACAGGCTAATTAACTAAAGATAACAAAACTGGTAATAAAATTGGGTTCAACAGAGGAAAAGGGAATCAATGTAAGCTCAAAAGGACATGAAATCCATAATTTACAAGACCTGTATTCCTACAGTTTACCAGTATATACTAAGACTATCTGTGTTTTCTTTTAACACTGGAAAAATGACAAGATGAAATACGCTTAAAAATGCCAGCTGGCAAAAATCTATCTATTTTTCAGTATCATGTTGGACATTATTGGCCCACTGAAATGAGAGAGACACTCACAACTGACAAAAGGTGAAATAAAAATGTGGATGATAGTGACGCAGCTCTGCTGACAACTCAGAAAACAAAACGATGGATTAATAAACCCTTGGAAAACACATTTACCTGGTACGTGTGAAGTTTTTGTTTTTAAAATTAACAGCAACTTTTTAAACTTTTGCAGTTTGATTAATGTTCAGCACAAAATCTATGTATCATTTTCTATTAGCACAAAAAACAGTAATGTGATATAGACCATAACCATATGCTGTATGCAACTGGAACAGTGCAGGTTTTCAGACTGCCATGACGTACATTCACATTCACATCTGTGCATCTTCACACTTCACCCACTTTGTACTGGTGGCCATAGAGCAGTTGTGGAGGGCATTCAATTCAAGCTTTTTTTCCAGCTTTAGGAGCACCTTGCCAATAGTAAAGGTGAGAGTGTTTCTCCTTTACTTTCCCAAACAAGTGACCTTGCAGTCACACCACAATATCTACAACATACAAGATACACAAAAATCAGTGTTGGAAAAAGCTGAAAATTTCATGGCCTATGCAAAGGGAGGCAGGGAGTGAGGTGTGTTTCATGTCCACTTCTTCCAGACCACTCACTTTTGTCTTTGAGTGTCTCTATGACCTTCTCTGCTGCATTCTGCACTCCGGCCTCTCACTGTCACTATAACAAAAAGGCAGTGTTGGTGTGTGCTTGTGAGAGGCACAGGCAGAAAGAAAAAGGCTCCCACTGAAAGGGTATGATTTTTGAACATCATGGTATTTAGCTACTTCACACACACATCTCACTGTTTCTTGCTCCCTACCTCTCCCCTCTAAAAATTCCCCTTTTGCATCGGTTACATTACACATTACAGTCCTCTCTGTTGGTGTTTGAATGTGTTACATATGTGAGTCTCTGAGTGTGTGTTTGTGTATGTGCATGCACACTGAAGCATACAAGAGTGTGCTTGAGTGAGTCAGCGAGCCAGTGAATGAAACCAACAATGAGACACAAAGAGGGATACAGAAAGAGAGGGGAGAGAGAGAGCAGTGTATAGTAAGGACAGGATGAGAGACTATCAGTCTCTCTCTCTCTCTGTGTGTGTGTGTGTGTGTGTGTGTGTGTGTGTGTGTGTGTGTGTGTGTGTGTGTGTGTGTGTGTGTGTGTGTGTGTGTATGTGTCAGTGATTTTACGTCAGTAATTATTAATGCTCTGTATTGCATGAGTAATGGTGCATAGTGCTGACAGTCTGCTACAGGTTAACAGTGTAGTACAAAATGCACTCAAGCACACAGGCAGAGACACACACAGGCCAACACACACACAATCAGACACAGTTTGAACAGTGGAGGCTTTTTTCCAGGCGTTGACACATAAAATACAACCTCGATCACATGGCTGTTCCAGCAACGACAGTTAAAAAGGAGCAGTTTGTTGTCATCTGTTAAAGTCAAATCACAGACACACAGAAACACATGGATTACCACATACAAAGCATTTTTTTAAAAGGCAACCTCAACAAAGCTGAAGACATTCAACTGACCTACTGAAAACTGTAATTACTACTGCATGTGCTATGATTTTCAATGTCTGTGAATCTGTTGAGATTTCCTGATGTCCCAATTTTAAATGACACCAGCCAGCTACAAATCAAAAAAATACACATGCATGCAAATAACACTTCAATCAGTTGACATTACATTGCATTAATGACTGATAGTGCAGCATGTAAATGTAGTATTTAAAAAGTGGATGTTTTTTTCCTCAACTCAGCTTGCCCAGGCAGTACAAAATGGCGGCATGCCACCAAACACTGGAGAACTTGAAGACCATAAGTCAGTTCAGTTAAACGGCAGTCTTAAAACATCAACTATTATAGCTAAGCTTTATCAGCTAGAGATTAGGTGATGATTTTTTTTAATCGTTCATGTATTGACTACATATTTGATTTGCATGACTATGCGTGTGGAATTCCCCAGCTGCCTGCCCACAGCAGGCCTCCTGCTGAGATTACAGAGCAGAGTCATGACCCCCCCAGTGACTATTCAGCCTCTGAACCTTCAAGACTTAACTGCTTGCCTCTGAGCAGGCATCTCTCTGATGCTCAGCTTTTGAACAAATTGACAATGACAACCTGCAGACGACCTGTATGATGAAATAACACAGTGATGTAATTACAATGAAATGAAGTGACATGAAAATAGAAACACCATTCAGAGAATAATGAGACAGTGACATAAAATAGGGACCACTGGGGAAATAAAAATAAATAAATATCTCTGATTCATTTGAACATATTTTGGTCATAACACAATATTCACCAAACTTCTAGTATCATTCATTAAAACTGGGCAAAAATATGTTTAAATGTGTTATTTTTTTCTGTGTCTGGAGTTAGATATGTGGGTGGAAAATGGGTGGAAAGTATTACAGATGACAGCAACAGTATGGTTACAGACAGCAGCATACACACAAGCACACACGCACACAACAAGCAACACAGGTGACTAAGGGCCTATATGACTAACTGAAAACACACACCTACTATAAATGCAAACACACAGGCACAAAAAATGCATGAACAAGTGGACGCTGGCACTGAGGAAGGTTTGCATCTTGAATCCTGACCCACACGAAGCGAGAGAGAAACAGAGAGAAGAGAGAAAGAGCAGAAGAGAAAGAAAGAGAGGGAGAGAGGCTGAGAGAGAGAGAAGGCAAGGCTGGTGTTTTGCTTTTATAAACAGCCTTAGGTGACCATTACACCATTAGAGCCAGAGCTCCCCAATGCCCAATAAAAAGTGTTTAACCACAGCCAAGTTGGAATGGACCTTTCTCTATGCATGTGTGTGTGTCTGTGTGTGTCAGGGAGAGAGAGAGAGAGAGAGAGAGAGACTACTGGTCATTTTAACTGCCAAAGGAGCAACTAAACAGCAGTCAAAGAGCAATGTGCACTGACAGACAAAAGGGTGCAGATAGTCCCTGGGCAAAGGGGAAAACACTGTATTTTTTATTTCATCCCATATGAAGAGAAGTTGACAGGAGGAGAGGAATAGAGGGAGTACTTGGTTGATTTCATCTTTTGGTTACTCAGCCGTTTTGCCGGGCACAGCTGTTTTCCGGCGAGTCGCCCCTGCTGCACGTTTCCTCTCTGGTCTCCTGTTGGTGTGCCGTGTGCGCCGTGGCCACGGCGACCACCGCGCTCCGGAGCGCACAACGCAGCGACTGTTAACTGCTCAGTGGGCCGTTAGTGATCGGGGCTGATTAAAATACCCACACACACACACACACACAAGCGCGCACACCGACACAGTCTGCACTCGCGGGTGTGAGATACTAATGCTGAGGGACTGTCGTTTGTGTGGAAAACGGAGGCGTAGGAACCGCGCTCGGAGGGCTGCAGACCCAAAATATCTGTCTGCCTTCTTCATCTTATGTTTCCTCCTCCTCTTCGTTTTTTATGTGTAAGTGGGTGGCGGCGTCACCCGACCTGAATTCAGACTATTTCTACCGTTTTAGTGTTCTAAGGCAAGACAGTGAATCGCCATCTGCGCACACTATCGCTTTACTTTAGCTTATAAAACCGTCTAAACTGTTCTATGGGTTTTATAAGCCACGCGCCACAATTCAGATCCATAAAAGCCCTTTAAAGAGTTCTGTAATGAAGTCAATGCTTCTCACAGTTGGACATATAAGACAGATCTTGACCTCTCTCTTCACCCTTTCTGTTTCTCTCTTTTGAGGCTGAAGAAAGAATCTGATAATATTTTTACCTCCACTACTTAACATAGGGAAACCAGTGAGGCTATCATACATATATTTCAAAAGGACGGAGAGGACAACTGATCTTCTTTCGATTTAAAGGACCTTATGTCATTTCTAAAAATCCTTCAGATCACCTCTTACAGGGGACATTCATCTCTAAACCGGATTCTAAGAGCGCAGAGGATGTCATGCGCGGTCAACCTTCAAATTCAAATATATTTATATATGTTTAGATGTATCTGTGTATTAACACATTGCCATCCTGTCTCTTCTGTCAGAACTCAACCGGGCACACGGGTGGGTCAGCCTCCAACTGGCCGGGGTTCTCGTGTCTCAGATGGCACCAGTTAGTACTCATCTGTCATTTGAGCTTCGGCTCAGTCAATTACTTATTATTCCGCACACATGCACGGATACAGGAGGTATCAAGGTGAATATGGGCTAATCGATCGTCATTTGGCTGGGAGAAAAAAAAATTAAACTTGCTTCATTTAAATTTCCTGAGCAGTTTTACAATGTTGGCACACACAACCTCCAGTCTGTCATCACCATATGGTAAAAAACTGTCACAAGCAACTTGCTGCAGTTTTACACTTTTTGGTGATATATACTGCCACATTGCTTTTCTTGTAAGATGGAGAGGTGGGTAAAGTGAGTTTTGTGTTGGCTTTCCCTTCATCTGTTGCAGACCAATTTCTGACATCACCCCTGTCCAAAGTGCACATCAACGCGCCATATGACCAAAGGCAAACAACAACAACAATAATAAACTCATAATGCAGTGATATTGCAATAACCAATGGTGTCTCTAAGGCAAAGACTAAAAAGTTGGCAAATCTGCCTTAACATTTCGTACTATAAGGGGATACAACAAAAAAGAAAAAATATATATTCTGAGAGTGGGTGTGACATTCCCGGTTTCCAGCCCAAACGCATGAAACTACAATGTCTAAAACTGGCAACAAGTTTTCGCGGGATATCTGCATCTCTTACCTTTCCACAGAAAAAGAAGCAGCACCGTCTTCCAGAGGCGACAACCCACCGGCGCGCCTTCCCTTCTCCAGACCATCTCCATCCCTCCTGTCGGTAAAAACCTCCGGGACTGTTCACAAAATGGACAAAAAGGGGATCTTTCAATATTTTATCTCTTTTCTTTTTTTCCCCCCCAGACAGATTACTACCGCGTCGGTGCCATCAATAATCTCATTTTGACCAAACTGCGCTCCCACTGTGGCTGACCTAAGACACCGCGCAGATGAGGTTTGGAGTAAACTATAAATCCTTCTGGAGTCAGTAATAAAGAAGAAACCCCCGATGGGCAATTCCGGTGCAGGCTGTCTTCTTTTTTTTTTAAATCCCCCCCTCAAAAAGTCTGCGGTGTCTCTCCTTCGAGCCAGAACTGAGGAATGAACCCGTTTCCCCTTTGGTGAGCTTTTTCCACCGGTGCGCTCCTCTGCTTTATTTATCCAAACGGGACGGCTAGAGCTGAGGAAAACCTCAGTGTCTCTCCTTCGTAACACTTTTCTTTCTTCCAAAGTTTAAACAAACCAACAGAGAGGACTAAGAACTCCCACAACGAATTAAAAAGTCCACTTCAGAGGCGGTTTTGAAGCAGCAAAAGTCAAGAAAACTCTGTCACTTAAGGCTCACATATTAAATAAAATCCAAATTCCGCTCGCCCGGCAGCAGCTCCGTCCGCTCTCCCTCTTTTCCTTCCTCTCTCTGTCTGTCTATCCTCCGACTATCCTCCTCTTGCAGTAAGTGTTATGTGTGTGTGCGCGTCTGGGCTCAACTTGAGAGGCTGTATACACTCGTCCGCGGGATGTAGGGAGGAGAGGAGAGGACAGAAGAGGAGGAGGTCTGACGCTTCCACCAGCCGGCAGAGGAGGTGGAGGAGGAGGAGAGCCAGCGGAGGCTGTGGGGCTGAGGAGGGTGGAGGCTGGGGGCGGGATTTGAGGATTTGAGTGACAGTTAAGCAGCCAATGGAGAGTCTAGGACTTTATTTGGTCTTTTTATCATTTCTTTCATAATTTCAGATTCATTTTCATGGTTGATTTTTATCACTAGTTATTTATTCATTTTTGGAAGAGGATACAGATGTTCATACCGTAACCACAGCAACTGTTAAAATATTTGTTTGTTTCAAAATAAAAGAAAGCGTGAAAAACTAAAATATATGAAAACATAGGCTAATGTCGGCATTAAAACCCACTGATTGTAAACAAAAGACCTATAGCCTATAGATTTTCTTATATAATGGAGTTTTTACTGCAAAAAAGACTTAGTTTAAAACAATATTAAAAGTTCAAAATAAGGAGATATGTCATAAAAAGAGGCTCGTTTTTCTGTATGGTTTGTGTGTGCGCGCTTGTCAGTAGCGTGTGTGCGCCCATTCACGTGTTGTTTATCCTTTCAAAGCCTCTCTCTGCATTATTCATACAAAGACACACGCTACACCTGTTCTCTCTGTAATCGATAGAGGCCAACTTCGCACGAGCGCTCATGTATGCGCGCGCGCGTCCACGCATACACACACACACACACGCCTCCGGTGGCGTGTGACAGCTTGTACAACTGCAAAATGTGATACACCGGGCACCTTGTAATAAAACTCATTCACTTTCCATTGATAGGACGGAAGTGTGTGAGTGTGTGTATGTGTTGGGGGGGGGGGGGGGGGAGCAAGCCAGAAGAGAGAGAACATTAAGGTCTTCTTTGAGTCCGAGACGATATTTCATAAGGCAGCATGCCTGGTTCCCTTTGTCAGCTAAATGTGTAAAAGCTAAAGAGATGACATTGTGACTTATTGAATTGCAAATCAGTCCGTCGGCGAAGGGATGGGAGGACTTCCGGAGACGGAGATACGTGAGCCTCGCTGCCTCTCTTACAGTCTGTCTGCCTGTCTGTCTGACTCCACGGACTCTGCAAGGGGCTAAGAAGGAGCGACAGCCCCCCCTAGTGTCACAAAGAAGAGACACTAAGTGATGGCATTCACAGAAGATGACCTCTCTATACATTCATCCCTCATCTGTCCTTAATTAGCAGTATACAGTGTCATTGAAGAAAGCCCCTTGCCTCGTGAATTTAACTTTGATGTATTCCACATTATTCTTCTGTCACTTCTCTCTGTTCTTCCAACTGTTATTTTCTACCATGTGAGCTCGGCTGAGCCTGCCTGCTTTTTCCCCACTTGTCCTGTTTCGTTGCTCACTCACTTTCCTCAAACACATTTTTCTGGCCTCCCAGTCACAAACCGACTACTTCCATAAAGTCTAGGCAACCACCATCCATCCACGTTATGGAGCAGAACCAAATCAGTGCATTTTAAAATATTATTCTAATTTCCACTTGATGACTGTTCCTTCAGCAGCATTCCCTGTGACTTAAGCTTGAAAGATCTTTTTTTAACTGAACTATTCCTCTTGGGGGTGCAGCCAAAGCAAGGCATTAGTTCAGCAAGCATGTGGTAAAAAAGTAATATTTGTACAAATACAGTGTCTGGATACCAATGAGACCCCACTGGCTGTTTGGAGGAAATCTGACAGAAAATAAAAAGAATTGCAGATAATTCTCCATGTATCTAGGGACAAAAAAACAAACTCCATCTTTCAAAGTATGAGTAAAGAAATCTGCTGGTAAAATATCAGAAGCTGGCTCATCTAGACATTTGTTCTAAACATTTTTTTTAGCTTATGAGCCTCCAAAAAAAAGACAAGATGCCAACAACAAACCCTTTTTCAAGACCTAAATGAATTAGCTGATTTGATATCAAACTATTATTTTACCTTTCCCATTTCACAAACCTGGAGGCAGCAAATATTCATTATATCACAAAAAGGAAGGCATTCATCACAAAGATTGCATTGTCATTCTGGAATGTAACTCTTCAAATACAACCTGTAATAGATGTTATGTGATAAATGAAGGAGAATATGCTCTCAAAAACTGGTTCTCACTCAGTGTCATAGGACTGCCTGCTGTGCTTATTCACTGCCAGGCTGACCACAGACACTGACCTGTTCTACTTTCGCACTTCAGTCAGGATGAGTCCCATGCAGCTCAGTTCTTTAATTATGGAAGTCCCACTTTTTATGGCATGCTTGTGGACCTGCTGAACTTTCTCTTCATTCTCCATTCTCTATTCAAATATGTTGCTCTCAATTAAATGTTTGTTTAAAAGCTGGCTGACAAAGCTCGAGCCTAAAGAACCCGAGTAGCTACTGCTTTTAAAATTTTTCAACTTAAAGGTGCTATTTGTATACTATAAGTTTTTGCTATAGCTACATACCCAATGTTAGCATTAACAGCTGTTTACTTACCAGTCTAGAAGAAACTTGCAAGTTCAACATCAAATTTCATAACTTTACTCTCCAAGAGCTGTCTCCAGCAGTGAAAAGCAATGCCAATGTTAACTCTTGCTTTCCTTCTTTTTCTAATATTTCTATTCTTCTACTTCAGTTAGCATGCTAAGCAAATACCCAGGTCCATTCTGTCTCAACTTTGCAATACTGAGTCATTGTAGCATCCAGTCTGCCCTCAGTCCAACATGAGAAGATGAGGAAGCAAAACTGAGGGCATATTCTAAACACAATGATGGCTGAAGTAAACAGTGGTTCATGCTAACGATGCTATGTTGCAAAAGTAAAAACACTGCTATATAAAAAAGGTAAAAACTTACATATAGCACCTTTAAAGAGTACTATGAGAACTGAAGAGAAAGTCACATCGAGTAGGATAATAGTACAACAGTTGAACATCATTATACAAGCACGTTGTAAATGTCACATTCTGAGATACTGAAGAATTGAATTCACACTATAGTTAGGTGCCTGCTTGCAGGTGAATATGAAAATAGGGAGTGAGAAGCCACACAGTAAACTCCAATGCACTCTTCTTATTTTTAGTTTTTTGAATCAGCTGTACATCTTGCCATCCTCCGGAGACACAAAACAGATTAATAAAACTCGAAAAGTTTTGCGGGCCCATTATTTCTCTCCTTACTTTTTCAAAGAAAGAAAGAAAGAAAGACAGAAAGAAAGAAAAAGTTGATCAGGCACGAAAAAGACAGACTGAGCAAACAAAACAACTTTTTACTTCTCACCTATAAACATGCTGAGTTAAGTCAAATGTACACTTCAGCCATGTGCAGAAACGCATCTAAACAAGTGTAAGAACCCCTCTTCCATCACTGTCATTCTGCTGCTGTGCTGTGCTCACCCTGAGGTGATGGTGGCCATCACCACACCCGTCTTCTCTCCCTATGGCTTCACAGTGGAGAGATGACCTTTGTACTGCAGTCACTCCACATCTTCTGTCACAGGCTGAAAACTCATCTTTTAAAGAAAATACCTCATATTACTCTTGCGGTGCTGAAGCACATCTCTGTCAACATGTACTGCAATATATATTTTTTGTCAGTGCTTGTCTTGATATAGAGGAATATTCCTTCCAAAATTATCTTATTATTCTATCTTCTATCTTTTCCTAAACCCTCTAAATCTCAGGAAATAAAAAGGCCTTCTTGTAATTACAAGCAATAAGAATCATTTGACACTTATCTCATGCCTGTAGGGAATCCTTGTCTCACTTTCCTGTTGGAAAGACTTCCTGTTGGAAAGTGAGAGGCCAGGACCAGCTGAAGTTTAACCTCTTTGAATATTAAAGAGAATAATTTCCAAAATATTCAGGGGTCAAATCCAGAAGTGTTACTTTTCTAGATCAGTGGCTCACAAACCTTTCTAGACACAACTAAAGTTCAGTAAAAATATCCACCTTTTAGAAGAAAGATTTAAAAAGAGAACAGATGCTCTTTTTGAGCAAAACTTTACTTCCCATTCATACAGTTTCTCATATTCAGGCAAGGGAGCTGCCAGGTCTGTGTGACCATTGCCTCCTCTGGAGAAGTTGGGATTGTGCAGAGGCAGAACTTCTACCAGGGGACCCAGGCTTGGTCAAACCTAATCTTACTTATATCATGTAGTGACCTACCAGAAGCAGGACTGCAAAGTGTAGTGTGAAAGGTCCAGCCCAATGAGTATAACATTTTCAATTTCACGGCATTGTTTAACAAAGGCCATGTCCCCTAGAAGTTTCACAACTGTCAGGGCTGTGGAAATTTAAACCCTCTAAAATTGTTCAGCTAAAACCATTTTAGATATAAAATGTTATCTCCGCAGTCACAGATTTGAAAATCTGAAATAAAAGAGTCACTCTCGTATAATTGCTGATGGGTGTTGAAGTTCTAGCAATTTAAAGTAGAAATACTGATATGCCATGGAAGAAATATGGTCAGTGACATGCTATGCTAAAAGGCTACAGGGGATGTCTCCATAATCTTTCCCTGGGTAATTCGTGAAAACATTTAGTTTAGTTCTTGGAGAGAAATCACCAAATTATATTAATGTAAATAACAGCGATGCATATCTGATGCAAAACAGAAGCTTATGAAATTCAGTCAAAGCCTAATTGGCTCTAATTTTAGCATTCAACCTTTGTTGTGTGAACAGAGTGCTTCTTGTATTTTTGAAGGAGGACACTGCCATAAAAACACTAATTGGCTGTCAATTTCATTGTCAAGAGAGGAATGCTGCATATTACAAGACAAAATGATTAACTCAGGATGTGCACCTTCAACTCACTGAAAACTGGTGAAGTAAACATAAATTAGAATTACATATGAATGTTTTTCAGCTGAAATGCCATGCCTGAAATCATTGCACTGGATCTTTAAGATGCCTGACATTGCAGACTACTGCCTTGTTTTGCCAAGTGGACAATTCCATGGGGGTGAAAATGCTTACAATTAGCACTCAGCAGTTTTTCCTACATCATGTTTATCATATATACATTTTTGTGGGGGGGGGGGACCCTGAAAGGCATGATTGTGTAAGCAATTGGCCTGTGGGAATCAATAAAGTTTTTCCAATTCTGACTTGTTTCACTTTAGACCTTGGCAGATAAATCATCCAGACCGATATATTGGTCAGTATTAGCTTACTGCAGATATATTGGCATATATGTCAGCCAGCAAGGACAAAGAAACTGTGGTACAGAGAGACCAAAGATGTTTGAGTTTTAGAAACAGTATCACCACTACTTCGTTTATCCACCAGAGATCACAGATTTTTAATAGCAAAATTTAAGGGATCTTTATCAAAAATGTTTGTTCTGTGCTTAATGCACTTTTCTAATGTGTTTTGTTGTCTGTGTTTCATACACACAACTTTGTCAGTTCTGTCAGTGTATGAATTAAATGATCACATACTGTATGCAGGGATGTGCTGAATGGTAAGCTCAGATCATAAAATGTAATATCTGAAAAAATCATTTGCTTGCCTTTTGTAAGTTTGTCCAAATAAACATCATGAAGTTTATGAATAGCCAAAGTTATGACTCCACTTCCCTCAAAAAAGTAATTGTGATACTTCATGATTATCACTGACTGGAGGTCATAGTTTGCAGTTTCAGCCATTTATGTACCACTCCACCAGAGTGTATACAGCACATTCATTTAAAGCCACACAGAAGGGCAGAGGCAAACAGTGAGACTGAGAGGACACTCATGGTGTGCTCCTTAGATACTGCTCTTGGGTCAAAACAGTGTTTGTATATAAGCACATGTGGTTTGTTTGCTGCAGTAGATACTACTTTCATCCTTATGTTCAAGTCCTGAGAGAGACGATGAGAGAGCAATACAGATAGTGCTCCTCTCTCTCAGGTCAAATGTCTCTTGTAGAAATTCTGTCGACAGCTTGTTCAGACGATACACTCCACTCAGAGGCTGGAGGAAGATGACCGCTACTGACAAACCTCCCTATTTACTTGTAATTCCCTCACTCTCTCACTCTCCCTTCCTATCTCACTTTCTCTCCCTTGCACCTCCTATCGCTCTGTCTCTCTCTCCAGTTGGAAAACCATAGCCATCTCTTTGCTCAGTGGAGCAAACTGAATACATTAGAATCCAATTAAGGCTGGTGAAGAGAACTGCTCAGGCTTGGATTGTGCAGTTGTGTGAGTGTGTCCGTGTGTGTTTGTAAGCTCATGTGTGTATGTGTGTTGATCATGTCTGATAGCTTATGCCCAACCAGACTGTGAGGAGGGGTGTGCATGTGCATCCTGGTGTATGTGTGTGTTCATGTGTGTTGAGTCACTGACAGGGGACGCCTTACTGTCTCACTCCAACTGGTTTCTGTTGCCATATTAACGCACAGCAAGACCACTGTCAGGCATGCTAAATCAGAGAAGTAATGTGTATGTCTTTGTGTGTGAGTGTGTGCACTTGTGTGTGTGCTCGCGTAAGGGAATCAATAACTCAGTGTTGCACTACGTACTGCCCATGTTCAATTTGAAATTGGGGACAGACCAAGATCTGCACTTCCTCACTCACTCACACTCACACACACACACACACACACACACACACACACACACACACACACACACACACACACACACACACACACACACACACACACACACACAGAGAGAAACCAAAATACATAGAAGTACACTCACACTTCTGAAGATATCATAGATGAATACACACAGCTGGAGGGTTAACACTTTACTAAACGCACACACCATGAACAGTCTACACATAAGCACAAATTGGTATGCACCAAGTCCCACTGTCTACTCTTTTCTTATTTCATCTCTTCTTCTCTCTCCTTATTTACCTCCTATTTATCTCATTTCATCTTCACCAGCCTTCTCCTCTCCCTTTCTCCTCCTTTTCTTTCTCTCCTCCCTGTCTCAGTACTAGTCACTAGCTTGCCATTTTACTGGGCTTAATAAGGAAGTCTACATGGGAAGAAATTTTACACAACAAACTGAAAAAACATCCTTCCTAAAAATGACCCTCAGAATTCTCTGTGACAACATAACGATTTTAAAGGAATTCACCACTTTTCTTATTTCGATAAAATCCTCAAGGCCGGTGGCAGGACATTACGCTCATATGAACACATTTATATTTGTGCACTGTCTCTTCACAAATTGTTGTTTTTATTTGTTTTGTGTCTTTTGTTTTTTTTAGAAAATGGAGGTCTTCCATTAGGTCTTAGATGGATGTTGAACGTCCTTTGTGCATTTTTAGAATCAAAAAAGGATGACAGTGTGTGTGTGTTTGTCAGAAATGCTGTGCTCTACATTCTCATAAGGTTAAATACATCCACATGAAGGATCTGTAGTGAAAATAAATTTGAAAGACTAATGAAAACTTGAATGTCCTTCAGAAGCCTCCTGTTCCCCCACTGTCCAAACACATGTACTAAGCAGCCATTTGAGCAAAAGGTTAGATGTAAGTGTTGCATCCATGATGATAACATGGCCTTCTTGTCTCTCCTGTACGGCTCCTGTCGCCACAAACACACACTAACAGCGGTCTGAGATCAATTACAGAGAAATCTCTAGCCCCTCCCCACTTCTCCTCTCTCCGCTACAGATGCAATTTACTTGCCCACCGTAAATCAATGGAGACAAGTGGGGCTAATTTAGACCATTTGATGTCAATTTGGCCTTGACCCTTCTCCATCACACACACAAAGCCACACATTCACACACGCTCGCACCCAACTTAATGACTAGCTGCACTAGAGTTTATTACGCAGAACTGAGAACCACCCTTCAGTCTCACTGGCAAATACACAGATGCACACGCACTCACACACATGAATATATATGCGCACAAAAGCACCCTTCTTCCTGTTTAATGTACACACACACACACACAAGCATACAAACACTATGATGCAGGCCATAACTCATGGCCCCACTGCCTCAGATTTCCATATTGGTTCTGTCAGAGACGATTTTGTTTACAGGGCCCTTTGGATGAAATAACAGCAGCGGGTGCTATCAATTACTGTGAGAGAGAGTGTGGAGGGCAGGAGAAGGAGGGATGAAAGGAGGAGGACAGGGGAGGAAAGAGAGAGGGAGAGAGGCTAGACTATCAAGAAACAATGAAGAGGAGGCTGGGATGGGAGGAAAAAGATTGTGAGGTGGGACAGAGAGGAGGTGGAGGGAGGAAATGAGGATTTTTTCTGTACGTAAGTGGCCAAAACTGAGTCCAAGTTATCTCTGCCCTGACCAAGGTCTGTGAACCAAGGTCTGGAAACAATTCAGTGGCAAACAGAAGCCGCCAAAACAATCATTCACACTCACACACACATATACATGCACACACACAAAGGTGGGTTTTCAGCTTCTAGCAGACTGCTAGACTGCCAACTTTAGTGAGTTCATTTCACCATGAGGCCAGAGCAGAGAACTCTGCATGAGATGACCACGGAGGCCTTAGAGTGACCATACAGGCAGCCAGTCATCCAGAGGACAGAGGAGTGCAATAGTCCTACTGGGATGTATGGGTTGAGTTATTTAAACATTTTATTGGCTGGGAAATTGACAAAATGCTCATTTAACATGTATACCAAAATATCTCACTTAAGCCCTAGTAAAGCTGTGGGAAATGCAATTTATAGACCTAGACATTTCCCACATTTTCTGATTAACAGAAGGCTGCACTCCTGTAAAAAATGACCACATAGGTCATCTGTGCAAGCAGCTTATTATGTAATTGTTAGAAAACCTCTGGGGGCTGTACTAATTTTGACCAGACCAAAGGAGGAAATCAGGTGACATAACTGTCTGCATTAGGTTGAGGTAAATGGATGGGTTGGAAAAACGCACGGCTTTCACGCAGATGCCTGCTGTTCATTGTGTGAAAACCATTTGCATGAAACCTTGATCATATATATATATTGCTGTAACCATGACAATCTATCTATCTAACTTTTAAGTACTTAATTTAAGCCCAACTACAATCTGTTCCTGAATCTAATCAAGTTGTTTTTCTCCAGCTGCCAGACAAAAATGTAGGAAAGTTTCTCATGAGAATTTTAGCTACCGTTTGTCCAATTACCAAAACTGTGTCAAAGCTGAAAGATGAAGATATTTTCTGACATAATTTCAAACAACTTCCATAGACCTTTACCACAATTAATGTAGCTCTGAACCCCACTGTAACACCTATTCTGGACACCTCTTCTGAAACATGTAAAACCCAGTTTTTCACTTGTAAGGTCTGTGCCATTAGATCACAAATCACACCTACTTCCACTGAGATTTCATTTGTTTTAGAACTCTTCACAGTATGGTACGCACATGCTTATCAAAACTCATCAGTCCATGCAAGGGTAAATATGTACATTGTGTCATCCTACTTGGTACAAAAAGATCACTTCAGATTAAGGGAGGTATCAATCAAGCTTAGTCTGTACTCTCCCACACAGTGCTGCAAATAAGTCTAAATGGGCAAAAATAAATAAAAACACCTGTGGGGGTGCAACATGGGTGTGAAAGACATTTAACGTATCTAATGAGGGGTTGTTGAATCGACCTATCACACAACTTGGGTCCCCACCAGAGCCACCACCTTTTAAAAAGGAGGTCTCAAACCACCAGGCCACCCCTCTGACTTGAATGCTAGTGCAGTTCAAATGCACCATGCTTTCTTTCTGCATTTTTGTTGTCAGATTTTGACGGCACCACAGAGAGGCAGAGAAGTGCACCAGTATAAGAAGCTTTTCACCACTTCAATGAACAATCCCTCCAGATTCATGATATCATTTTACAGATATTTCTGTGCTTAAAGTCTTAGAAAATACTCATGGGCCCTGTTGTCAGCAAATGCTGATATTCACCATGAACCCTGTGGGTGTTTTGATTTCAATCCATGTCTGCCTGTCTTTATACTACTCTGTCTGTCTGTCTATTTGCACGCGTGTGTATGTGTGTGTGGATGTGTACCCCAAGAAAGTACCATTGTTGGACAAGAGATTCGGTGCAGATTACAGATAAGGTTCCTGATGATTACTCAGCCATTCTTCATCCCATCCAAATACACACACACATATTCTCTCTCTGTTTCTACCATGTAATATATGTGCTCACAGACCTCACAGACATGCCGGTATTGACAGAGGGAAGGATATAAAGAGCTTTCCCAATGTGTGTCCTTAAATTTTGTTTACTGGTAGAATGACAGAAACTCCTAACACCACTCTTCTGCAGAATTAGTCTTTTAATCTTGCTCATCTGCAAACAGTAATTCTGCAATCATCTGATTCAACAAGTAGAATTAACTTCATAAATATTTCATTATTTTTGTTTGTACTTTTGCCTTTTATTCCTATTATCTGCCTTAAAAAAACTAGTCCATTAACTGGCAGTGTTACTTAAGATATATAAATTACAGAAGAGCCAAATACAAAAAATACAATACATTAGATTTTTTAGAATTTTCCTGCAAAAATACAATAATCAACCTTTAGTTATAAATGAGCAGAAAGATTGAATTTGCATTTTTTTGTACAAAATACTCTTAACTTTCAACTTAGGACTTAGGACTAGCTTTGAAAGACACATATTGAAGCTGACACTAGTCTACACTGTGCTGTGTGTGGGCACTCTCAAAGTTTGAAATAGTCTTAGATGTGACTACAGCACAACAGTGTCCAGCCTCAAAAATTGGCATCCGTCAACACCACGGATGAATTAGCTTCCGACACATGTCATTTCAAATAGGATGTACAAGAGATGATTGACAGTTCTCTCCTTCACTGAGACAACAACATGGACTCTTCCTACATGTGACTTGGCAAAGACACCACTTACTAAGTTGTCATAGGGGTTTGCTGATGATTTCCCAACTGGAAAGACATGGCAGAAATAAGCCATGCAGTTGCAGAACCATGCTTCATTCAGTCATGCTGATATTTGAGTGTTCAGAGCAGGGATGAGTCATGCGATTGCCTGAGTGTTTGTAGATTAATCGCTATGTATCTGAATAATCTCAAACTGATTCTCAAAACGCTGTTTTCAGGCTAAAATTTTACAGCAAAAACAGAGCTTACAAGATATAATGTAGCTGTGTGAGGCTACTGATTGTATTATAAGTGTTCTTAATAAAAGTTCATATGGCGGTCATTGTACTGATGAATAACAGCAAGATACATAATTTGACCATTCTGTATGATGAAAGAAAAATAAAGGGGTAGTTTTTCTGTAAAACTAACAGCAACATTACAAATAACCTTGACTAATTTTAAATAATTTCAGCTTTTTCTGCACTTTCGTGATCAATACTTCATTTGTTCTTACACACACATACACAAATCCCACAAAGAAATGGACAGACATTTGAAAACGGACTGAGGAACAATCAGAGAGAGTGAGTCTGAGAGAGACATATCACACATTTCAACATATCACAGATGTACACATTCAGTTAGATAGCTTTCACTTATCCAAACAACACACACACACACACACACAGGCAATAACGATTCAAACAAACATCCAATTTGCTGGGCAGATTACCCAGGGGGCCTCAATGTTTGCCACCTGAGAGGGGGTGGGAGGTGACTCATCAGGGAAGATGCTAATATCAATTTTTACACGCACACACACACACACACGTGGCCACTAAATATTAATTCTCGACAGAAGCCCGCCGCGACTGGCAACTTAATTACACTCATTTCACTGTGATTGTCTCCCACAGGAGCACAAAAACACACTAACACACACACACTTAGCTAAGACAATTTGGCCCTAACACTCTGAATTAAGGATATTGTCATATTGGATCATTTCCCCTGTGAGTGAGTGAGTGTGTGTCTGTGTGTGAGTGTGTGCGTTAGTGTTCCTGTGTGTGACAGGAACCAAAGGCTGCATTAGCAGCTGCAGCAACACAATGTTATTCTAACTGATATTTTTTCTTTGCATTTGCAGTGATTCATTTCTCATTTTACACATTTAAGTTAAACTTTCCTCTACAAAAACGTAAATTGACTCACTGCTGAGAATACACTGGCAATAGATGTATCAAATTGCTGCAGCAATCACAGAATGGTAATATACCGTATAATTGAGAGGCCCTTGAAGAATGAAAAAGACTTGTTGAGCAAACTTAAAAAGGCTGTTTTCTAATTTGAAGTCATTAGAATACGATGGCGAAGAAGATTGTAGGGAATTGGCTCTCTACTTGTATCAACTTCCAGCTTCAATTATTTAAATCTTTAATTGCTACTTTCAGTTAAATTACCTGCAAGTTCCTTTTAAAGGATAATTCCAAAACTAAAAACAGTTGGGTGTTCTCTGAGTTACTTTGAGATTAATTGTTGCAGTTTACAATATTGTACTACTTCAGTCTCTTTTCCCATTTCAATTTTAAGTCACAATTTGTCCTTCATCACAACAGACACAAAATGCTTCATGGGACCATATAAGAAAGGGGAACAAGGGCACCTCACTTGAGTGAGCAACAATTAAGTAAAGAAAAACTAGAGGCAAAAAGAAACCCAAATAAATGAAAATAGGTGTCAGCAGGCAAATGTAAAACAATCAACAATTTGACAGTGAAGCATAAGAAATGTAAGAGTCTAATTTGCAAACTCTCTGTAAATTGCACATATGGTATGGTTAGTCAGGGAATGATCATGTTTATGGTAAAGAGATCATTAAGATATGGCTAAGATAAACTCTTATGGTGCCATCAGACCAAAGTTTGCTTCCCTGCTTTTAGCCACACCATGCAAGTAAATCCTGCCAGGTGGATTTCAGTCTGACCCCAGCATCACCCAAAACTTAACTGTGGATATGATCTGGGCAAAACATCAAGAAGGCAGGTTTTACTTAACATGTCCCCGTCTGAGGGTAGACAGCAAGAAGTCAGTGTGCTGCACAATAGCAAAGAACTTTGTTGAGATCATGATAGACAATGAATGACATCCCTCAACTCTGAAGTATTCTGGTTTAATTTCTCTCTGTTAAATTAAATTAAATTAACTGAAACCAACACCTAGCAGTGACCCACCAGAAGATGGTTGGCCAACAGATTGGAGGACACCAGGCCAAACAACTTATAGGGTCAAAGTCCCTAACTCCCCCCAATGCTTAACCTTGTCACTCTATACTGTATACTACAACTTCCTCCTTTGCTTCTGTCATAATTACTAAGGCTGCTACAGGTCACCTGATAATCAAATGTAACTATGGATCATAATAAGCTGTTTGCACAGAAGACCTATGGACTGTCTCTTTCTTGGCAATTGACAACTACTGGCATTCAATATATGCTGTGACCTGTTAGTAGCTGGTATAGCTGCAAGGCTTAAGGTTTAATTCCCCTCAATGTAGAAACAAATTGTTATTCCTGTGCTAAAATACTTGTTTAAACCTGCAATAACTGATTTGTTTGGTGACTTGGGGGGCAGCAGAAGCAAGTTGCGACATAACATTGACATATTTTTTACTTCTTATATGGCTGACTTATTGGCAAATAGAGTTTATTTTTTGCTGACTGCTGCAGCCAAACACAATGCTATGAAAGCAATGAGAGTGAGCAAAAACAGTAAGGTTGTGGCCTTGACAGCTAAACAATACACTGAAACTCACTATAAAGTTTTGTAAAGCCGAAGGGAGCTTCAGATTAATGTGTTAATTCTCTGTGTTCTCAGTCATCATTATAAGCTACACTGTTTTGTCATTTAACACATTATTGTTAGAAAAATATTGATTGTAGCCCCTTTAAGGTCAGAGAAAGATCATGATTACGGTTGTAACTTCATGAAGCTAGCTCTACGCCCACCCACCACCTAATGTCTACACAATTACTTTCCACTGCACTATATAAAGGGAACACTACTTCACTACATCCACTACTAACCCCTCTGCGCTGCAGAATAAACCAATATAGATATAATTCCTAAGGATACTGAGCTAGTTCTTCAGAGCAAAAAATAGCACTGTATTATAAAAACACACAGGAGAAGATGAAATACAAAACTGTGAATTTTAGGTTAAAAGCTAACACAGTGACTTTGTTGCAACCAAAACAAAGCAGTGTCAGCAAAAAAGAGCACAGAACACAGTTAAAGGGAAGATGGGACAGTGGTGATTTCCTTCAACGGTGAGAGCTGAAGTCACACTGTGCTGGAGGCATTTCCCAAAAATCATTTTAACAGTGTCCAGAAAATGGAGAGTTTCTCTTGTAGATATAAAATGCAGAAATGAGTGCCTTTTACTTAAAATACATGCTTTATGTCTGTGTTTATTTCCTGTTTAGGATACAGTAAATTGTTACTGATATTGTTGATAAACAGTGCAAAATGGGGAATGTGCAAAAAATAATTATCAGTGATGGTTCAGATTATTACTATTACTATTATTACTATATGAATCTGTTTTTCCACTTTTCTGCTATGGCTACAGTTCTCTGCTAGAAATGCCACTGTATTAGATTACAGTTTGGCGAGTTATTCAGAGTCTGTGGAGCACACTGAGCCATCACAAGACAGGAAAGGTTCGAGCTATTACGTTTCGGTTCAGTGTTTTGGATAAAGTTGTCAGACTTTTTCAATCCAAACAGAGAAAGATGGAAAATGAGAAAATAGAAGAAGACAGACAGATGGAGTTAGAAAGTGAGCAAACAACAAAAATGTAAAGGTACAAGGAGACAGTGTGAGATGGAGGTACATAGATAGAGACAGAGGCAGACAGGCAGATGGAGAGAAGAGCGAGCAAATAAGAGAGAGTTAGGGATGGATGGATGCTGTGATAGCAGTGAAAGTGAGCAGGACAGGAGTTGTTTTGAGCTGGTTGTTTGGACAGATGGCTGTCTGTGTGCTAATTACAGACTGAGTGCTTGACACTGTGAACACAATCAAAGAGGAAACTAGCTTTATTTGTTCAGCTTCACCCACACATAGGCACACACACAAAAAAGACACTTACACACACTAAACACCAATGAAAACAGTTTGCCCATGCCACAAAGAGGCACAGGCAAACAGACACACATTTATACACATAACGAGGCACAAATAGAGACCTGCACAGAGGCAACTCTCCATGTATGCACACTCTTATCAAAAACGGACAAAGCAAATGAATAGCCACACTTGGCACAAATGCTGGAGGACAACCAGATCACACAGACCTTCTCTTGTGTAATTTCTCCTGCAAAACTCAATTTTCATCCTCTTTAAAAAGAAGCACCCTGCCTGATGAACTAAAAATTATCCCTTGTTACTGTTCCCATATTTACTTCCTCTTAACTCAACTACTCAATCCTGATTCTACTATGCTTTCATCTATTCTGTGACTTACTTAAAGAGATTCCTCTATAATTAACCATTTCAGTGCAGGGACTTCATCAGGGTGTTTTACATGGGTAAAAGCATATGTAATTAACTCTACAAGAAGCCCAAAACTTTGTTAGTGAGAATACAGAGATTGTCTCCAAAGGATGCTGGATCTCCAACAGAGAAAATACAAAGAGCAAATATTATCAGTCACAGTCTATGCATACTGAATAAACACTTTGAGACATCCTTACACACCAAGCCTGGAAATATCATATAAAATAGTCCAGTCACTCACACACACCTTCCACTAAAAACACAACATGCACTGATATCACTTCTTTGGGTGTTTAGACTACAATATACAAAACAAGCAATAGACATGAAACTCTGGAAAACTTATTTTACAGACTAGGCAATTCACTGACATTTTGAAGAGATAATAATTGAAAAAAATAAGAAATAATTGTGAAGAATAAACAATAATGATGACACACAGATAATAGTTGCTGCCTTACACAAACCTATCACATGTGGGCGTTTATGTATCATATTTAAACGTGGAGAGCATGATGAAAGGTACCACACCAACACAACACTAGCTTTGTTTTGTGCTTTTGAGCAATGTCACCTCTTTGTAAGTTGTAGTATGTCCTGCAACCAGATTTTAACACTTGGCACTAAGCCCAAGGATTAACAATAGAAATGTCTAATGTATTAGAGAACTGTTTGGCAGCATTGACAAGCCGCTTTGTTAATGTGTGAGTCAGCTGATCTCAGCAAAGCTTCTATAGCGCTGTGCATAATGATGAATCTTGTTATCATCCAATAGCTGTTGACCTGGTCTCAGTTCTGTTTTCTGCTCTAGAAAGGAGCTTGTAGGGCTTTCAGAAACAGAACAATATATACAGGAACAATGTCATTCTCTCAATATACTCATCAATGCTGAAGCATATGTAATCAGTACAGGGATACTGGAAGAGGACATTTGTTCAGTATGACCTGCTGGGATTAATCACTCATATTTCTTCTCTTAATTCTTCTAATGATTTAATGCATCTGTTGTGTTTTTGGTCAAGAGGTTAGTCCATAGGTAGAGAGTAAAGTGTCCTGAAACAGGACAAGAGTCTCATGACAAAAGACTGACCAAGCTGTACTTCTGCCTCATCATACCAAGTCAAAAGTGGCCACAGGGTAAAAGATGTTTCCCCCTTTTGACTTATTGCAAAAAAGACAGTGTAACAAATAACATTAATAATAAGTGTGTCAGTAAGCCATGCCAGCAAGCTAGCATGTGGCAGTGGCATATATTTATCAATGCTAATATAGCAACACAAGTCAAATGGTCAAGCGCCAAAGTTCATTTCAGGAAAGACGCTGACAATCACAGAAATAAAACAAGAGCTTACAAACTGCAACCGATTCCACACCCTTTCACAGAGTGGATTACAAGTATATTCCCCCTTGGCCAGTTACATAAAATGGATCATGTTCAGACATTCCAGGCACACAACAGAAACCCATATTTGCAATGAAATGACAAGAAATACTGGAGTTCTCCCTACTACACGAACAACCACCAACCATGGAACCATGAAAACTTGACAAACTCTGTCCTTCACCAGGACTACAAGGCAAATGCACCTAGAGCAACCTCAGGGCTGATTTCCTTGAACCAGGCTCTAGAGTCCCAAATTAAGTATGCGGGCAACAATCCACAAATCATCAGCCTTCACAGTTACATCATCAACTGTACCAGCAGAAAAGGTAACACTCACCCCCTTGCAGCTTAATGTCAGACAAAATGGATATCCCACCACAGATTGTGAGCCATAAGATGAAGATGAAGACACACAGCTGACTGAAGAGGCAGTGAAGATGATTGACAGGTCTTACAGTTAGAAGAAAAATAGATTTTTTTATCTGGGAACTGTCTCTTCTCACTGAAAAACTGGGTCCTTCATGGCTTATTGAAAGCTGTAATATCTGTCCACCCCTGGTTCTCTGACACAAGTGTTTTTAGTTCAGGCTAATTAAACCTGTTCTCAGGTTAAAGCTGGGTGGAGCTATGCTGGGAATTTAAAGAGGAGGGCTCCAACTGCATAAACTTAAAAGAATGTATAGGTTAATGGGAAATTTGGCATTGTTTATTCTTTTTGACAAAGATTTTTAAAATCAAAGACTCTACAAAGAGACAAACCTTGACAGTAATGTTCAAGGTTTAAAGGGACCAAAAATGTGCAGAATTAGCAGCCTCTTCTTCCCTTCTTTTGCATCCACCTACATCTCTCATCATTCTCCCTTTTACCTCCATCTAAATGTCCCCTCCTCCCTGACTCCCCCTTTCTTATTCCTCCCCCTGTCGTTTCAAGGCCATGTGAAAGCTTGTTGCATTTGGAAGCCACACGACACATTCCCACATCCCTCCACGGCTCAGTCACCTCCAAGCAGCCTCATTAGCAGAAAACATAACGAGCGGGGCCTTAATGAGCTTAACGAGGGCCTAACGAGGTGTTGGTGTCTGTCGTTACCGTGGCGTCTGGTCGCGCCTCGTCAGGCAGCCATAGAAAACAAGGTGCCAGGCACCAGATGTTCTGTTAGTTTTGGCTTTTTGTTTGCTTTTGTTTCACATGGAATTTTGTTTAAGTTTTTTATACTTTGGTAATTGAAAAAGTTAGTTAAAATGTAAATCAATTTTGGAACGCGTTTCCTGTAATTTTATATGCACCAACTCAGTCAAAAAGCAACAATTAAAAGTTGAACATCTAAGTCCTGAAGTCATTAGTGTTGAAGTCAAAGTCAAGTTGGAAGGCCTTTTTGGTCGAAAGAGACATGAGCATGCTCAAACAGAAATGGAGGTAAAAGAGGACTGACTTTCAACCTTGTTGACAAAATAGTCATATTTAAGCAAATGTTATTGCATCAGTCTTGTTTTGTAAGAGTTATTAAGTATCTGTTTGGCAACAAAAATGGATATACATAATGATAGAGTAGTTTCTTCAGGGTAGAATACTTAGAACCATTTTCAACAATTCAGGACCCCTTTTGTCTATTTTTAAATAAAACTGTTTGGTTTGTGTGTGTGCTTAATGTAAAGTGGTGTCTGCACCCCCTTTACTGCCATCTGCCATTTTGTCCTTTGTGACATGTTTTGCTCTGTCTTTGTCTTTCTCACTCTCTCACTGACTTAAATCTGGATTTGGGATCTAGATATTACTCAGCTATCCTCAACATTACGGTAACCTGAGGACCTTTAGTGTTTTCAGTGACCTGTGTAGAATATATCAACCCACGTAAATACACGAATGAATATTCATAATGGATTATGTAACCCTGACAGCATTCATTCAATATGTTCAGTGCTGATAGATGCAGGCACATAAAGAAATAAATTCACCGTCACCACTATTATATCAGCAGCTTTGGTTCACTATCTTTCATTGGTGATTATTTCATTTGATTATTAAATTAAATTAAATTTTATATACTTCCTGGTAATCATAATTTAATCATACTTTAACTCAAGACACTTTACAGAGTAAGGTCAAGACCTTACAATATGACAGAGAGACACCCAACAGCACTCGATGACAGGAGGAAACCTCCAACAGAACTGGACTCAGGGTGGGCAGCCATATGCCTCACACTGGTTAATGACTTGACAGCCTCAACCAACTCCACATGTAGTTTCTGTTGTTGGGTGAATACTAACAGGAACATTTCCAGTATTCTAGTCTACTGATGCTACTCCTAGTACAGAGAACATCGGTCTACAACAAATTCCTCACCGTGTGAGCACACTCAGACAATCACACAGGTTCAAACTAGGCCAACAGTTTATTCAGATTATCTAAACCACTTAGAAGGTAAAACCAAATGTTGGTGTATAAGGAAATGTCAGTATTAAACCGTCATTCACAGAAAGACTAGAACAACTACGGCAAGTACTGCAGCTTAAATTTGGCAAATTATAAGTCAGCAACACGTACATAACATACAGAAACACATTGCAAATACAGGAAACACAAGCAAATACAGAGAACCTGCTTTCCAGGGAACTCTTCAGGTGGAAATTCCTTTATTAGAGGTAGTGTGAATATCAATTTATTGTATCTTTATTTTTAAATCTTTTGTATTATTATCTTATTTTCAAATTTTGTAAGTGCTCCACTTCTGTCTCCTCAATTTCTTTTTGACAAAAAGTCTAAGAAGTTGGTTATGATTAAACTTTTCTGTTAATGCGCTGAGGAACTTTTCCGTCTTTTTTATTTGTTTTTGTTTTTTAGTGAATGTTTACTGGAGTAAGACAGGCCGTTCTGTCATCTGCCTGCCATCGCGACACGTTCGCCACTGACAAGGCCGCTAGCCTGGCTCAGACTGAGCCGGTAATCCTCCGGTAAGAGCCGTTAAACCGCCGCAGCTGCGGCAGGCAATCTGCCACCTGAAACCAACTGGACTGTCTCAGGCCACACACATAGAAAGACACACAGACACACACTCACACTCAGAATTCATATCATATAGAATTACAAGCAAACATACTGCACTTTCTCTCTCAATCTGCCTCTTCTGCCTCATAGTGTGTGTTTGTACCTGTCTCCTATCTGAGCATACACACATGATCAGCCACATGATATTTGTGAGTGTGAGGCAGAGAGAGGGGTAAATAAAAATAGAGTGGGACAGAGCTCATGGTTTCCTGTTTTGCTTTGTTTTGTGTATATACATGACAAAAATACAACTAATTGTGAGACTGCGTGCATGTATGTTTGTCTGAGCATGTATGTATATGTATGCAAGAGAATTAATGATATATAATGGGGTACAGGGGTGAGATTAGGGAAGTAAGTGCTTACCTGTTTATTTATTAATTTATGCTACACACACACAAACTCACACAGAATTGGACCCAGACCAGGAGTGCAACAGCTTGCCATGAATATTCAGTGAATAATATTGTGTGTGTGTGTGTGTGTGTGTGTGTGTGTATGTAAGAGAGAGAGAGAGAGCCAAAGAGAGAGAAAGAGAGAGAGAGATTTGTATGGAGGCACGGTTACTGCTTCGTGTAATCCCACTCAACAGGAAACATACACTCCTGGGACAGGACATTTTGTCTGGTGTGTGTGTGTTGGTGTGTATTAGTGTGTGTAAGTACTCCTTCCTGGTGAAGTACCTCAGGGACACAGAGGGTACTTGTGTTTCTGAGTTAAGTAGGAAATCAGCACAGTGAAGCACAAAAGGTTAGGTTAAACAGAACACGCACACAATCACACAACCTCAGAACTTGGCTGCTGTCAATTTTTCTATGTAAGCTGTTGTGAACATTTGTGCATTGTGTCTTTTTATTGAAATTAAGAACTGTGGCTTTGCTACAAGCCAGTTTTCACATTGGGAGCAATATTGGGAACAATTAAGTGTTTTGATCCTTAATTATAAACTGGATAGAGCTAGCAGCAAGCTGCAGATAAATAAGCCTCTGACTTTTTTTTGAACTTTTCATCTACATTTTGTGGATCAATTTGTTATTATAATATGCATACAACGGACAAAAGCTTTTTATCATGTTGACGGGCCATGCTATGGTAGCTTGTAACTTCCATATCTTATTGCACTTTTAATTATTTTACCAGTAGACAAGTAATAGTATAGTTTTTCTTTATTTAAATACCTCTTAAATACACCATTGAAGTTAACAAGAAAGATAATAAGTTACTTTTTACATAAATATACTGTACATATAATTTCTGCCTGATGCACTGGCGCTTAATTAGTTAGAAATTAGAAACAGTACATAATCACAGAAAGTTCTGCTGTTTTTTGAACAATATTCCTTAATCTTATGATTCTACCTGGTCTAAACAACAGAGAAATACAGGCAGACTGTATGCATGCATGTGGCTGTATGCACACAGGCGTGCATTAGGAGACGAGGTGTTCATCAGTCTTTGTTAAGAGACTTCAGGTAGTATTTGTGTTTCTAATTAGATGTGTGTAGTTTCTGAGCTTGTTCGGAGCTGCTGACAAATTAGTTGATTAATGAGCTGATGAGACGTGATTGGATAAATTGATGGCAGGATAATGTGTGATCATTTTATCAGCCAGCTAGTTAATCAGATGCTCTGTTATTTAGTCAGTCCAAGATCCGGTTAGTTCATCAGTGAAATAGCCAGTTGATTAGTCAACCAATCTGTCATTCTTCAATTAGTCCATTCCCCACCAAGGTTTTCTGAAACAAACTGGCATTTATGGTTCAGATGTATGTTAAATGGAAGCGTACCCATGATGCTGTGATGTGATGTGATTACAGCATCATGAGTCCCTAAAAAACAAGCATGATACAATAAAAAAAATAATTTATTATTTATTATTTTATTTATTATTATTAATAAATACAATATTCCCTTTGTGGCATTTTTTTCTTCTACATTAGTTTTGATTGTAAATTTGGAGTCTGCATAAGAAAATGACAGAGCACTACTTTGCCATAGCAGTGTGATGCTTGTTACATGGCGACAAGGGCTGGGAAAACTGCTAAATTAAGTGCAGGCAGGATATGAGGCTGCAGGTATGACACATAATCACTATCAGTTCATGATGAGGTTGGGTTGCGTGACCTTTTATTTACTTGCTGTGATGAACAATCAATTCAAGTTTTGTGTGCTGACCTGAAACAGAGTGGAAACCAAGCCCAACCAACCTAATATTTCATATCAAATTTGATGTTAATGGTACCAAGCAGGCAACTGGAACATTAGTCTGTGTACCAAGTCTAATGGGTAGACAAAATAATACATAACATACTACAAGTTTTGAACTTTAAAATCAAAATTCACCAATAGACAATGACTCGATACTCCCTGAATGGTCAAGGTCAAAGAAATGTCTTTGTTTGTTTTTTTTTATCTGCTTATTATTATTTAGATCATTTACACAGAAAAAAAAATGTAACTGCAAAACATGGTCTAAAATAAGTAGAGGTGTAATGACTGGGTTCTTGCTGCTTGCTCAAGGTCAGTTTAAAAATACACAATTCATCAGATCATTGTGCTTTAAAAAATTATAATAAAACTGCTCTTCATAATAATTACAAATAGTAACAGCAACACTAATGTATTTGGTGACCTTGATTAATAATACACCAGTATATTAGTAACCCCCAATACTAATAATACACGTAATTAGTGACACCAGAGCTGCAAGCAGGACAGACTCTCCCTCCCTCAGGCATGGGAACATAAGTGTTAAACAAAATCCTGGAAAAACCTTAAACCCTCCCTTCATGCTCTTCCTAGCCCTCCTCCTCCGTTTCTTGCCCCTCTAGATCCAACCTAGTCTCCCTGGCTATTTCTGGGCCAATTAAAGCTGTTCCTCTGCCCGGTTTTTGGATGGCCGAATGGACTGGATGGCCTTCAATATAATCCCAGAGAGAGGAGGGTAAGGATAAATTCACAGCAGGTCATCGAGGAAAACAGGGGGAGGCTATGTGTAGTAGAATATGTGAGAGAGGCAGGGAGAGACAGGCAAATAGAAAGGACTCAGATTGGACATACCTTTTCCGCCAAACCAGACCCTTCTAAATTTGTTATCAGCAGAAACAATTTAGATGTTTTGAATCTTCAACTACGTACATTTAACAGTGTGATGGGCAAACATGGTGAAGTTGTAGGATATTCCCGAATCCAGTTAACAGGTTATTTCAGCCAACTTATTTAAATTAATCTTGTTTCTGAAGCACGACTGAGTTTATATTTTGACAGTGAAGTGTCCAACTTTCTCTGTGTTTACCAAAACAGCAGTGGACAGTGTTGCCATGAAGCATAGATGTACTCTCATGTGAAAATAAACCTTAAGTAATAACTATGGTCTGAACTCTGGTATCTGGACAAAGTCTGAAAACTAAATTAACTAACATTTGGCTTTTTAGCTCAACCTGACCCTCAGACCCCTAAGGCCTCAAAAACTGTCATCTCTTTCTGTCTTTATCAGTGATGTCAGTTGGCAAAACTGAAAACTTGAGATGGAGCATAAAAACTAGTGGTGACAATGGTTCTGTCTCACGAAAACAGGTCCTGAATCAATACCAGAGCTGCTGTTAGTCAACTATTTGCTGAGCCTTTAATAAGTTTTTGTCAGCAGCGCACTTATTAGCATCAGCCAAGATATTAGAGGTCCATAAAGATATCCTGGTTCCCAGGAGAGACCAATCAAGACGGGAAAACACTCCCGGGTGACGGTTCTTTAGTCCTCTTTAATATCTTAGATGGAGATGCAATCGATCCACAATCCCATTTGGAGTGCTGAGGTGAGGATCTTCCCACAGTGAGACTGCAATGTGTTATATAAAGTAGATTAATATCGCTGCCATATTTAGACTTCCAATAATGATTTCTCAACCTAATTTACAAGACCCTCAATGCTGCACTAAATGAGTTTGGTCGCTACAGGATCATAAAGTTTGTATGTCTGTCTGTGTTTCAGCAATGTTTGTGTGTTTGTGTGTTACTGCAGGTGAAGGTAAAAGTGGAGGGGTGTGTGTGAGTTTGTGGTGAGGGCAGAAAAAGAAAACAGACACAGAAGAACACAGTAGCAAAAGGAAAACTGTTTGCATTTGGGTGCATGCCTGTGTTCCTCTGTAGAAACAGAGTAGGGCAACAGCAACTACTGTTGCTTCATTAAATATTTCAAAAAACTAAAAAACTCTAAACATTAATATTAAATTCGACTATTTACACATTACAGAAAGTAACATGACTCAGTGTCAAACATACATACAGCTAAATAAGTCAAGTGATGATGGAAAACCAGAGAGAAAAGGACATAAGTTAAAAGCCTATTCGCTACATATACATTTTCATAAAAAACACAAATCACAAGCTAAAGGAAATTCTACGCCTCAGTGGGTAATATGGTTTTTGCCATATCCGCATTTTACATGCTGATTCAAGCAAAAGCAAGTGTGTGAAAAATTATGTTTCTCATTGGTGCTGTTCCCTCCCCTTCAATTTCATGCAAATATGCACATCCTCTTCGGCTCAGTATGCGACCAAATGTGGGTACAAGCCCATGATGTGAACCTACACACACTCGCAGGCAGATGACTGTGTATACAAGGACACACATACATGCATATGCACATGGTCTGATGTTATGACAGTTAACTTTTAATTGCAGAAATTACCAGTTTTACTTGCTATAGTGCTGCTGCACTATGGTTGTGATACTGGGAGGAACTATCAGGTCAGCTGTCTTGTGTTTTAAAAAAATCAGAAATGGCGTGTTTATTAGCTGGTCTAGGGACTACATAGCTGTGTTGGACTAACTTGGCTCAAATTAGCCATGCTTCAAGAAACAGTTTGACATTTTGGGAAATACACTTGTTTTCTTTCTTGCCAAGAATTCAATGAGACAACTGAAACCACTCTCATATCTGTACAGTAAATATGAAGGTACTGCCAGCCGCTACTTATCTTAGGTTAGTACAGTGATGTTATTATAGAACCACAAAATCTGCAGATTAAGAAGGTCAGGGTAGATGGATGGGACGAGAAAATGTCAGACCACTGTTTGTTACAGTCAACATTGATTTCTTTAACAGATTTATTTATTTTTCCAACAATGATTTTTAACAGCCAGAAAACACTTGCATGAGGGCATCGACAAATGGTACTTCAATAATCACAACTTGTTGTTTTTAACAGCCCGGTTTTGTGCGGATTGAAATAAATAAGATATAACATTGTAATCAGTGAGCTTTAGAGCTGCTGAAGGTGGATTTTATTACCTTCAGTCAGAGCCAGGGCACTGTTAGCCCCTGTTTCCAATATTTGCGATAAGCTAAGCAAACCAGCTGCTGGTTGTAGCTTCATATTTACTGTACAGACATGAGTGACATCGATTGTTTTATCCAACTCTCCACAAGAAAAGCAAATAAGGGGATTTTGCAAAATGTCAAACAATTTCTTAACCCCATACATGTACCAAAGCCTCATTACTTTATCAAACAAACAGTAAAAACTGGATATAGTAAACGTGATCATTAAGTATTGCCTGGGTAGATTCAGTATCTCAGTTATTTCAGTGAGACAACTGCAGTAATAGTGCTGCAATTTAAGCTTGACTAATTCAGACCAAATCAGAGCAGGATAGTAAAAGACAACAAAGGACACAGTATATCAAATAAGACCACAATGGAATAGAACTTGTATGTGTCCATACCAGATGACAGAAAACTGGCCTGCGTATGTGTGGAGTGTACACCTGGTTCCATATTTGGGTATGTGTTTGTGCCTGTACACAGTGTGAGGAAATGTAAATGTAAATGAAAAGTGTGTATGTGTTTAGTCAGTGGGTCAATATCAGAGAGTCAAGCCTTATCCCCTGTGTAATCCAGCTATCCTGATAAAGGTGTTTTCTTGTCTGTGTGCGGTGTGTAGCAACTATGACATCCTCTGTTGGATAGGTACACAACCACTTGCACACGCACACACACACACACAGCAAAATGTTAGCCATTTATGGCTTCTCCTCACATAACCCTCTCTTTCTCTCTAGAAGTCCCCTAACTCACCCTCTGCGGCAGGATTGGTTTTGATGCTCCAGGTACCAACAATGGTCAGAATTCAAACCAGACATTACACCACTGACAACTCAAAGTTACAAACCAACCAACCACACCACCAAGTCCACTGGGAGCTACTCTCTTAAAGAAAACTAGAAAAGCAGTTTGGCATTGACATTATGAAAGAAGACCTTAAATAAAAAGCTGTATCTTGTTTTTGTTTTTTCAAAATGACTAGAAATAGTAGTCCACACTTGGCTAGCGTAGGAGTGTATGTGTATGTGTGTGCATGTATTTATGTGAAAGTGTGTGTACACACATTCATCAAGGAAACACACATTATCCCTGTGTAATCCACTGACCCTGACAAACAAATGGAAAGCAATCCTTCTAATAGGCTTGTGTGCATTATGAATTATTTTCTCTCTGTTTAATTTTTTTCCCACTTACATCTCTTTGTGAATTGGACTGTGCAATCAAGGACACAGATCAATGCAGATGTGGGCTGATGGATTAAACCGTGGGAAAAATCAACATGATTCTCTGCATCACTCTCAAAAATTAGCACATTCATAGATTTCTGTTAAGTGCTCAACAACACAGTGGGACTTTAGGAAATGAAGGTCATCTTGATTCTCTTCAGAGCTGATTTGTTTGTTTGTTTTATTGTTTTATTTAACATTAATGCTCAGGAATTTTCTTGCTTTTACTTTGGGTTTAATTTTAATGTTATATTACATCAGTCATAAAGGTTTCTCACTGTATTTAAAAATTGTTAGAAAAATCATTTACATTATCATCGTATTCCTGTCTAGTTCAGATTCTGTGGAATATCTTGTGTCATCTATCTTATGTCGTTTGTCTGTAACTCATGGTTGTTGTTGTTGCCAGTCTTGGCCAGATCACTCTACTACATGCTTGTGCCCAGTCAGAAGCATGTACCCATCTGTTTTTCAATGCAAGATTGCATAAAGAGCATAAAATACCCTACACTTCAACTTAAAAATATGCAACACAATCATTTAACATTTTAGTGATATTGCATAGGCATGTACTCAGTTTTATTCTGCAAATTTTAGTGATTATTTTTAAAACAGATCATGAACTACTTTCCCTGGATAACTTTTGTTAACAAAATTATATTTCTCTCCAGGGAACTGTAGCTTTGTTCTAGTTCAACATCCCCCATTGTGAAGGAGCTAGCAGCTTAGAAACCATACTTTCAAAGTTTCTTCTTCAACACTGCCTTCCTTACCTCTATGGTTTTTGTCTCCTCCCATGCCAGTCATTCATCCATCGATCCATCCATCTGTCTGTCTGTTTCCATCTGTCTCCCTTGGATGGATCCAGGTGTATCTGTCTGTCAATCAAATGTGAAATCTCAGAGGCCACTTATCCAATTTTGACAAAACCTGAAGGGTACTGTGCTCTTGTGCTAAAATTCCAGGTGTAAAATGTACTCAAAACAGCTGGTGAGATGGACACAGACACAGTTGGCCACAGCAACATTAAATTGTAGTGCATGCAATATTTATACTGTAGTCTACATGTAACATCTTTGTCAAATGAACTTTAGCAGATGGATTAGTGGAAACTAGTTGAAGGAAAGTCAAACATGACAAGTACTTGTCAAAAATACATTATAATGATGAAGAACGAGAGCGTACAGATCCATCCCACACAAAGTCCCCCCCCCCCCCCCCCCCTTACCTGTTTATGTACCTGTACACTCCTGAAGCCTTGACATGTTCTGCAGATATTTTGATCTGGTATTGTCTCTAACACCTGTTTTTTTTTTTGTTGTTGTTGTTCCGACTTGAGGGTTCGTCCACTTAAACTTTCCCAGTCGGTGACTAATTTTTACGGTTATTCCGTACACACTGTAAGGTGACAGTTTTATTTCCACCACTCACGAACTAAACCCACTTTTTCATGGAAACAAATTCGGTAACATACCGTCACCCCTTTTTTTTACACTTACCTCTTTCCTTTCTTTCGTTTTGTTTTAAGAAGCCATATTTTTCTTTAGGGGGGCTGAGCCATGTTTCTTCACAGGTGCATCTCGTCACTAATTAAGTGCTGGCACGAACCATTCACGCCTCCTCTGAGGCAGGACCGAACCAAAATAGAGGGGGGAGTTGACCAATACATATGCCTTCGGGATGTCTACCTTTAGCCAAAAAAAGAAGAAGAAAAAAGAAAAACAAAAAGAAACCGTTACTTTGTTATTGTTAGTTTAAACGCAATATTTTATTAATGAGGATTAAAAAAAATTATATTGAAAAGAAATTACCTACTGTTCTAATATTTTTTTGAGGCCCCTGTCAACCACAGGACCTTAAAATCTAAATAGGAAATGCAGACTTTTTTGTAAGCCATCTACATTGATCCAAGAGAATCTTTGCAAATCTGAGGAATTCAGCAGAGTAGGTTTTGGCTGGTTGTGTGATATCAGACATTGTACATTTGAAATAATAATCATGTTTTGACCAAGTATGGGTCCCTAAAACAATTTAAATCAGGCACTTATAATTCTGTAACTATTCAAAAGGCTCTAAGTGTGAACCAATCATTGTACGTATTATTTGTTGGGGAGTTTCACAGTATAAAATGCAAGGATAAACATTAACTGAAAGGCAAGGCTGAATATGGAGCATATTTCTCCTACACTGCTTTCAGTAACCAAGAAATCTACCAACAAGTGAGACATTAATTAAGTAAACATATGCAAGTAAGAGTCCTCAGGCATGTATAGATGTCCTGCATTATTCACTGCAAACACAAACACACACACACTGACACACACATATATAGATTTGAAGAGAGTTAAGGTGTTATTCCTTGGCTGGTAAAACTGCCAAAACGCATCCCACTCATTAACTATTTTTCATAGAATTAGTCCCAATATGTGAGAAAAAAAATGTATGCCTGCCTCCTCCAGTACATTTGGACCAATGAGTCTCTCACTTTACACTTACACTCAGATTCTGTTGTTACTTGTGAGAGCCAGGATTTTTCAGGGAGTTAAATTGATGCACTTCAAAAGTCAATGAAAAGTCAAAGTCAATGATGTTGCTGAGCTGGAGTGGAGATTCACCAGACACACACACACACTCACACAGTGCACTTAAACAACACAAATGAAGCTGTGACAGTTAAGAGACTGAGCGTCGATTGTCTTAACAAAGCAGGGAGCCACCTACAGCTGAACAACCCCAGACAGCAAGATTGACGGGTGGAATTGGAGAAAAATCAAAATGTTCATGGCGTTGAGCTCGTCTGGCTTATATTTGTGACTTCAAATATGATTCATCTTCTTTCACTGTCATTTTTCTGCCTTTCCTTTATCATCTCCCCCGTTTGCTTCGCCTTCTTGTTTCTCAACTGCGCCACCTTGCTTCACCTGTCTCCAACTGATTATTAGGCGTGCTCGCTTTCTTTCTCTCATACTGCTTTTCTACCTATTTCTCCTGATTTTCTCTCTTTCCTCCCATGTCTTCTGCTCCCAACATCTCTCTCTCTCTCTGCAGCAGTTTGATGAAAGCAGACTGAGACATGGAGATGGAGAATTTAGGAAGCCTACATCAGACTATTCTGTTCCCATGTGCTCATTTGTTTTTAGCAGAAAAAGGTGCATCTTCCCCTGCCTAAAAGTGCAGAATTATGACAGCCAATCTCAACTAAACTATTCCCTCAAAGAACAAAAACGAGGACAAATTTAAATCCAATCACTGGAATTTGACATGACACCTTAAGAGGAAATAAAGATCTTCATAAAGGGACAGTCAAGATTGTATTTTTCTGTATGTTGTAAATCTGTGGAACATTATTCCAACAAATTACTGAAGGTTGTTTTAATTTGAGAAGTAGGTCAGACTGACACCTGTCTACTGCTTTTTTCAGTTCTCAGGCAGGTTTTCATACAGGCAAGTTGAAATGTGATTTATTTTATATCAGAGCATTAAGTATTGGTAATTTGTACAATAATGAAGTTTGGATGTGAGTGGTGGAGGACAACTGCAAAGACCCCAGAATCATAACGAGCTTTCTACATGCAACCAGAATAACTAAAAGTGATGTGGGATTCCTCCACTTATCCAATCTTAAGAGAGCTGAATAAAAACTCACGAAAACTGTAGTAGAACATCACAAAGTCTGACTGCTTAGATGGTGTTCGCTGGAGAGTCCTAATGGGAATACCTTGATGTTTTGTACTTAAATGAAATACATTTCTCCATCAGGAACTTGTCAGGTGACAGTGAGAAAAAGGTATTATTCAGATATCTTAAAAATAAATTGAAATTACAATACAAGTCAAAAGGACACTGCTGGACTAATAAGTTTCAGGTTGATAAAGTTGACAAAGATCAAAGAAGAAAGCAGGAATGAACAAGAAAGTTACAATCTTGAGGCAAAAGACAATCTGGCAGGTAACTCACTGTTGTGTACTGAGGGTGCATTCCAGGTGCATTCCAACAAGTTGCAAAGGTGAGTGAAGAGGTGATGATGAGAGAGAACTGCAGGGCATAAAGGGAATGGCAGGTTTTGGAACTACATAGAGGCACAGTATTGGATGGCCGACAAATAACAGAGGTCAAAGTTGCAGGGCTTATGTCTGAAATTAGTAAGAATTCTGTTTGTTTGTTTGTATGCAGCTCAGTAGCTTTCACTTAGTTTTCCTTACTTTTCTGAAATTAAAAAATACCAATAAAGACAAAATAACAAGTGACCAAAATGACAAATGATCCACAGTTAAACAGTGTATTGTTACATAAATTTTGATTAAAATCTTTGTCATTTTTGGACTAAAATCATGAATACACACCTTTACAAATTAGTAGCAGTAGAAACTTAATCTATATTAGCTGAGCCTTCCACCAACTGTTTCCCATTCTGTTTATATATAGCTTAACCAAAACAGCATACAGTGATGAGAATTATCGATTGTATTGTATGTCTCAGGAATGCTTCATGCATCGCACTGATCCATTATGATGGACAGACACAGCAGGTATGACTCCATCAATATTTGGCATTTTCTATCTGCCATGCTTTTCATCTGCATCTTCCGCCACTCTTGTCTCTTTAACCTTTTTCTTTGCTCTTTATGTTTCCTCATTGACATTCTGAACAAATGGATGTGACGCTGACAACAGTGACATATAAAGATACTTAAATGATTAAATGATACTCTTCAGCACGTGGAATCTGACCCTCTGATTGAAGCTTGATGTTGAATTCTTTCTTTTAACCACTTTACACAACACTACTCTGTTATATACACTCACATCTGGGACAAAATAAATCTTGTGTAGTTGGCTTTTGAACAGTTTGGGGTCAGGCACCTCATCAAAGTCATACATGGAATGAGCTTAGAAACAAAGAAACTGCCAACTCATGAACCCCAAGATGGAAGTGTACTGTAAATGTGCAGTTCATCAACTTTGGAAACTAGAGGTTTAGTTTTTTGTTTACTTACCAAGTCATATCTGTTGATAATTCTGCAAAAGTGCATTGTGACCATTTAAATCTAACTCTACACTACAATCAAGAAAAGTTATAGGCTTATAGAACAGAACCAGCTCAACTTCAATTTAGAAATAAAAAGGACAAACGTTTTGAACAAAATAAGTATTATATATAACCCCCTTTTTTTTAAACAAATAACTCTAACTGCAAGTTTCCCAGATCATTTCTGTCAATATTATATTTACATTCTATTACAGCACAGCTTTAATGTTTTATAAAGTCACAATTGCCATTCCAGAGGATACAACAACAATGTTTCTCTCTGCAGCCATAGAGGAATCTTGCAATTTGCACATCTGCTCGACTCAATTTGGGCCACTCTACACAAGCACAAGTCTCGGTTGAGATTCTTTTTCCATTTAGCTGCTTCTCGTGTCAAACTCAATTGAATGACCACATAAAACAAATTGAAATTCATTTGCTTACGGGGGATTTGAAAGAATTACTAATAGAGAGACAGGAGTTATCTCAAACAAATTGTTGACAGTGAATATGAAATAAAAGCCTCTGTCAGTGTGTTCCTATGAGGATCAAATTGGAAAGGAAACACAAAGCAGACTGGCTGTTAATGCCACTTTATTTTGATCACTGAATATCTACTAAACAGTTATATATGCATCTCTCTCTTTCACTCTCTCTAGCTATAATTACTCTGTCTAGTGTTTGTTTTGTATTAATTATGAATGATAACACATAATCACAATGAGCACACATGTCCAAACTATTCACATTAGTGACCGTATAGTCCAATTAAAACAATTAATGAAGAACTATAATTTTAGAAAAATGTACTCTACTGGCTAAGCAAATTTTAAAGTATGCACATATCAATGTAAAGAGAAACTGATCAAAATCACAACTATTTGTCCTTAGATTTTAGTTTGTACAGAGATAAAAATTTAGCAAAAACAAAAGACAGAGTAGTGCTTTGAGCTAAATGCTAACATGCTCACAGTGACAATGTTTATCCTGCTCACCATCTTAGTTTGAAGGGGCCATGATCTTTCATAGTAACTCTTCCAATAATTGTTGAGATATCACTAAAAAGCTGAAATGTCAACCTCATGAGTGTGCTAGAGTAAACGTCAGGAGAACACTGAAATCAGTAAGACTTATCTTCTGGGGACAATGAATGGCTGTACAACATTTCAGTCCATCAAATTATTCCATCTTGGACCACAGTGGTGGACAGACACACCACTGCCATTCCTAGAGCCATGCCATTAGCATACATAAAAATAAAGACATGCGGCCAGCAATGCTTCATTTATTTTGTTGCCATCTTAGGTGGGCAGAGACTTGTTCATGATTTGGCACCAGTAATGGATGGAAGGAAATCCTGTCCACCATTTGCTGCATACCTTGAATGCAGCCTGCCAGGACATTAAGAAAGATTCATTCCCTCCCTGCCTGTAAGTAACTGTTGACCCCCAGTTACTAAACTGATTCCAGCTAGATTGCATAAAAGCATGTAGAACAAATAAAGCTCTTTTCTCCTTTCCCCCAACTCCCTGTGGTGATCCTGTTTCATTTAACCAGACTAAAATGGAAGCTTCTCTCCATTCCTTAGATTTAAATATGACAGCAAGTGGGTGACATGCTTCATTTTCACTTCAAGATTAAACATGTCTCTGCAACATTCCTGTCAGCAAGACATCTGCACAGAAGTAAAGCATGTGGAAGCTCTTTATTGATGTTCTGATCAGCCTTTCAGGAGAAAGTCTCTATGGGAACCAATTTAGATTTAACAAGTCTCCTATGGGGGTGAGAAGGAGGGAGCGGGCTTCAGTGAATACACTGTCACCTGAGGATAATTGGGGACATGGAAGACAGGATATAAAAGAAAGGAACAATAACACACCAGGGAAGTGGGAAGGTTTCCCACTTCCAAGATTGGAGGATAAATGAGGAGCATTTCATCAGAACTCAATATGAGCATGGTATCAGCTACAGGACTCCACTGATACTTTTTGGGGTTCTTATAATCACTGGGAAAGCCCAGGACTTTGCTTTAGACACCTAGTAAAATGGTGTGAACCTGACTCTGGGCCTCTAACTCCCATATACAATACCTATGTTATTCTTACGGAGGGAATAATCTCCAAATTAACATAGTACTATAGTGTTAAATTTGAAGCAATGATTTGACATTTGGGAAATATGCTTATTTGCTTTCTTGTTGAGAGCTAGATGACAAGTTTGATGCTATTCTCCCATCTGTACAGTAAGGTGGAGCCAGCAGCCAGTTAGCAGCTTAGCTTAGCATAAAAAGGAACAAAAGGAAAGGGAAAAAAAAGAGGGGAGAACTGCTAGTCTAGCTCTGTCCAAAGGGAACAACATCCAACCCCTAAAGCTCACTAATTGACATATAACTTGGTTGAAATGTCTCAGCTGGAGATTCAGCTGTTTGCCTGGTAAATGGTAAATGGACTGCAGTTTTATATCGCTTCTCTTAAGTGTTTCACAATATAGGTCACATTCACCCATTCACACACAAATTCATACAGCGCTTGTTCTATATCTTGCTCTAAGACGCACTCACACATCAATGGTTACACCATCAGGGGCAACTTGGGGTCTGGACACACAGACTGGAGGAGCCAGGGATCGAACCACTCACCTTCCAATTAGTGGGCGATCCTGCTCTACCTTCTGAGCCACAGTTGCTCATGGTAGAAAACACCCAGTCACACTGTCTCTTGGTCTTAGACTCTGGAGGAATTGTGTTGGGCATTCATTGTTCTCTAAAATTTTATAGCTTGAATGAATACCCTGTTAGATGATGCCTTGTTTGACAAGGTAACACTTCCTGACACTTCGCTCAAATTAGAATTTTCTAGCTCCATTAACTGAGAAAAATAACAGCAAACATTAAACTGGGGCTTAAAACATTCCTTCAGAAACAAATGAATGACAAAACAGACACTATGTCAAGGTTTTTTGTTTGTTTGTGGGTAATCTACCCTAACTACCATGGCCTTAATTGAAAAATAAAGAAAAATGGCACTTTCAAGTCTGACTAGTTACACAGTACATTGACTCTGTCCTGTGGGGAGACAATCACATTCTATTCCAGTTACTTTAAATGTTTAATTGTCCTCAGTATGGAAGGCAAACTTTTATGTAAGCACCACAGGTCAGTTTATAACAAAACAACCAAGAATAAACAGTCTGTCATTAGTTTGCACAGCTTCAATTTACATTTTAAATTGATTGCACCAAGAGCGAATTAACCGTCAACCCCTGTAAGTACAGAGTGTACAATCAAGCCATTAACAAAGATGTTTTCTGGTTTGTGATGTGCTCTGTTATGAGACAACTGGGATGAATCATACAACAACAGACAGCCTCTCTGGGGGACTGCATGGCACTTACCATTCATGTTCATCAGATGGTTATTATTTGTGAATTTGGTAAACACTTCAGCTTTTCATTTGTCAACATTCCTACACGCACCCCACACTGCTCATTTCTGCAGTCCTCTCTTCTCTCTGTTCGACCTCCTATCTCCACAGACTGACAGGATGCCAACAAAACAGTTTCTCATGTTTGAATGACTGAAGGTAGGAATAAATAAAATACTAGAAAGCTAGTTTGGTGAGACTTTTTACACTGAGGAACTGGACTCTAACCAAGTCTCAATTTTTCTATTTTTATATTTTCCCTCTCTGTTATGTTTTGAAGTTTGGCTGACTGGCAGGTCTGAGCGTTCACACTTATAAAGGTTACAGGGAGTTTTAAAACTGCCAAGTTTATTTCTAAAGTAGATGTCTGTCAAAATGACTGGCTTCTACACACTCACCACAACACATACACACACACACACAAAAAAACCCCTCATAGAGACATTTACTCGAACACACACACATACACACACACACTCCTCTGTTATTCCACCTGTCTGTCAGTTCTTTCTTCTTCACCCTACAGCTGAAGTTCAAAAGCTGAGGTGTTCAGGACATCACAAGCTGCAAGCTGTAGCACCAATGCTGATTTAGTAATGGTATGTTAATGGCTGCTGATGGTGATTCCACCTAAAGGTGAAGTCATACACTGCAGACAAAGAAGCAACAAACAACAAATTTTGTTTAAGAAAATGAATAGACTTGTTGCTGATGGCATTTGTGTCTGAATTCAGAGGTAAATATTTCAGTTCAGCTGTAAAAAAAAAACATTAAATGTTGAGTTTATCTTCAGAAAACAATGTAGATGCAGATGCCGTAAAGATGGGTATTAAAGGCTGAAGTGTTGGAACACACATTGTTTGTCTGAGCTTTTGCTCTCAGACTGGCTTTACTTTATTTGGTAGATGACAGACAATGATCCTACTGTTGTGTAAAAGAACAACTAGTCTACTGCAGAAATGATCCAAAGACACTTGTCACATCATTAAACTTTTTCATAATACCAAAATAAAATAAAAATTAAATTTGTAGATTGACTAAAGGTGGACATGGAAGAACCAAATACAGTCAAATTATTATTTACATGTGACACACCCAGAATTCTGTTTGCAAACTTTTGACCTATCATAGTGTTTGCTGCAGAAAAAAATTAACTGCATAGCCTGCATGCATACTACAGAATGGTAAAGTAGATCTGCCATGTCTCACCAGAATTCACCATGAACAATGTCACATATACAGTACTAAAATGCAAAGTATACATTTAGCAAATTATGATCCCTGTCTCCATGAGAGAGCCTATGCATGTTTGAGATTTCAAAGCTACCCCCTGTGGAGCTGTCTCCCAAACAAACTTTACATGTTTCTTACCAAAAGCTTAAAAAATATCATGAATTCATTTCTGACCTCATTTACATTTGGAAAGCTGTTACTGTAACACCACTGGCAGGAATATGTATCACATCATCCACATTCTTTCGTGTGCATGTGTATGTACAAGATACAAACACAACAGGGATCCAGAATGCTCCATAGCGCTACCAGTGGTCAAAGACTCCACAGAGTACCTTAAAAGAGGAAATTTATTCAATCTAAGCAGTGAGCATGACATTAAGGATGAACTGCAGAGTTTTCCAGTTTATTTGTTTACATTCATATCTTTAAACATGCTTAAAATAATCCTAACGGTAATCAGTGACAAAGGCTTAATCATGAGCCAAAAAAGAAGAACCCTTAAAAACACACAAGGTCCAGAGAGAAAAATTCTACCTCTGTATCACTACAAAATGCTCATCAAATCCTTCTCTGACATTTATTTCTGTGATTCCACAATTCACATTCTAGTCAGGGTTTTTTTTTTTTTCTCCCAACAGGAAATTAAGTGATTAGTGTTTTTTGTCGCTGTACGCCCATGTCCCTCAGTGGTGCGACTGGTGACCAAAACTACTGCAGTTCATCTTTAACAACATTAATTAGGCTTTAGGCGTTGTCACACAGCAAGACTAAATTTTGAATAAATAATTCAGTTTTCCCATGTACAAAGCAAAAACAGACTGTACTGTAGCTATCTGAAGAGAGCACATTTTTCTCAGAGTTATGACAAACATGGAACATTGATATGGAGCTAATAAATACAGGCTTTTGTGGTGATAAGAACATTTGCTTAGTTTTCAGGTCACACTTGATCTTCAATGACTTGTTTCTAAAACAGTTTCATAATTGAAGGCTACTGTTACTAAAAAAACTTAAGTAGAAGAAGAGAGTTTCATGCCTTAATGTCTTGGGTGGAATGAAATGTTATGCGTCAGATGAGGGTTAATACTAAGCATGTAGTGCACAAGGGGTCAATAACTTTTTAGGTTCGGACAGATGTTCAGTAAGTTTTGTTTTATCTGGAATCTCTGGTTCATTTAACCTACATCCGGTGACATGTTACAACCCACTGTGAATAACTTTGGTTAACATTTTTCGGTCAGTACCTTTAAATGTATAATCCTAATGTTTCACAGTCCAAAAAATATATACTCATATATATATATATATATATATACACATTTAATAAAGTAACACACACAACATAACAATGATATGGTGATATGAGCCACAGCTGAGGTGTTAATCCGAGGTGTTTGAGTGTGTGTTTATCTGCACACTTCCATGGATTTTCAGCCCAGGACCGGCTCAGAACCAACACTGGGGTTAAAGCAGATGACACGGAGAGATATGGTTCTTCACTAGCCGATAGCAATCGGACTGTGAAGCCAAAGCAAAGCGCTTAATGCTAAATTTCACTTCTCCATTGTTGGTGGCTTCAGAGCATGAGCTTATTCACAAGTGCTGCTAAGCACATCATATTACATCCAAAGCTGAATCCAGTTTAAGATTTACTTGCATGACATGGTAGACTAAAAGCAGCTGCTTGATCACTTGATTGCAAGCTAGGCTATGGAGCAGTGCGTCTCATGTTTTTAAACTCTCTCATCTGCCTGATACCATGGACTTATTATTATATATTAAATATACAAATTATGTGTATCATTTTCCCATCATTCTGAAATACATATTTTTTTCTTTTTGTGCCCTGTACAAAATCTTTGAATGCTTCTGTGAACTACCCTTGCACTACGCTTTGCATGTCTCCCTGTACCTGTAAATTTGAATGAACTTGATTTAAAAACTAAGCTGAACTCTCGTCAGGTGGTTCTCTTTTGCAGGTCCTCTGTCCAGCTCTGTGAAGCCTCATCTCTAAAAGTTTTGCAGTTCAGGAATGTTCTTGTAGAGGTCCAGTGAATCAGGATTGGAGAAAGCCCCTCTCTGCGCCACCTCCCGGCCTGCAATCACCTGCTTCACAGCTACTTCAACCTTCTTGCCGCTGATGGTGTACTGCAGAGGGATGAAGAAAAGGGCTGTCATTCAAACCAGAGCTGACTTTTTACAGGATTTTAATAGGATAATCTGACAGGTTTGCTCATATCTGATTTATATTCCTATTTCTCTTACAGGAATGTCTCTGGTCTCCAGCAGCAGCGCAGGGACGTGTCGGGCAGACAGAGCTTTTCTAATGGCTCCTTTAATCTTTGCCACCAACTCCGGACAGAAGGGCTTACCAGGTGCCATCTTTAAGAACAAAATAACTCGCTCTTCTCCATCTGTGTTGTATTGCGGGACGCAAAGACTGTCAGACACTTCCTCGAACGCCTCCACTGCATCGGAGATGAGAGGAAAGGAGAGGGCAGAGTAGAGGACAAGGAGACAAAACAAAACAATGAGGAGAGCAGATGAGAGGCGAGGAGAAGAGGAGGTGAGAGGTGAAGAGAGTACGGTCAGAAGAACAGAGAGGCGGCGAGGAAAAGATGGAGAGTTGGAAGAGTTTGAGGAAATGGCAGAGAACAGAGAGAAATGTTTCACCATGTGTAACTTCAAAACTAAGCACAGAAACAATGTGTTCCTGTTGTCAACAATATACAGAGATTGTGCTTTTGCTTCATTCTGATGGCTCAACCAATAATGGCATATGAACAATCTTTAAACATGGATGAAGGGATGGCAATCAACCTAACGTAAAGAGCACAAAAAAAAGCTTTTGTCATTTCCTTTTATCCTCTCTTCACCTCTAATGTTCAAGACTCACCAATGTTGTAGATCTCTGAGCTGCCAAATCGGACTCCGTTGGGGTTCAACGTACCGTCACTGCAGAGGAAGCACACGTTCAAGATTCAAAACTCTAGTGTCTTTCCACACATCATACAGTACAACACACTGCAATAGAGAGAAACAATCTACCAGCATACAGAAACAATTTCAGTTTCTGTAATGTTCTATATTGAAACTATTTGTATCTATTTGTTTCCGTATGTGTATACTTCTGTACTTTCAGTTTATCTACGTTTATCCTGGAAGAACTGCACCCTCTTATAGTTTTTTTGATATAAAGCAATCTTATACAGTGCCATAAAACAACTTAAGAGTAGATACAGTCTTCCAAGCTTTGTGAACAATATAATGTAGTGCTGTGCCAAATCTCAGGCAAAAAAAAGCCATTTTAAAGTATTTTCATTCTCTTCAAATGGGAGAAATTAAAAGATTAGCATCTAATATTTAATATCTGCAATCTGCATAAATTATATTCAAACATGTCCATTAGCGTACTACTCTAAATAAATGAATCACTTAAAATTATAGTGATAAAACAATTTTGACAACAGTGAATGGCTGACCTTCTGCCCAGCATGACAATGCCTCCTGTCTTTGGGTTGATTTTACAGTAGTCTCCATGAGCCCACACACCTAGAGAGAAAGAACAATATTCATTTTAATACAAAAGTTCCTACTTTGCTGAGATTTCTGGTAAGAGAAAAATACACAACAATAAAACAACAATACATGTAATAATAAAACAAACAAAAAGTAATCGTAATAAAAAAGATGTTAAATGCTTTGATGTTACATGTTACATCAACAATTGGTTGGACTGCACTGCACTTTATCATATATGTGGTTCTTTTTTTTTGTTTGTTTATTCTTTTCTTTTTTTGTACAGATGTATACTGCATATAAGTTTGTGGTCACATGTTATATTTGTGTACTTACCAGGATATGTAGAAAAGTATGCTTTGTGGTATTTGCTCCCATTCTCGTCATTCCAGAAGTGTGTTGGCTGGCAGGGGATTGGCTTTAAACAGACAAGCTCACCACTGTCTCCCCATATAGGCTTACCTGTCCACACACACAGAGATTTCACAGAAGTAAGATAAAGTTAGAGGCTTCAGATGTACTTTGCCACAACACACACATACACCTGGATACACATCCAACACAGATACAGTATAAATCACTCTCAGATAAAAACTAAAAAAATATCACCTGGTAATGTATCCCACACTCAAGAGAACCCACACTTTAGTGTGTGGTTTTACACAGCCCTAGCCTCCTCCCTCAGGACGGTGTTACAGGCTTAGAGACCAACTAAAATAATCCCAAACTCTTCCCACAAAACTACCTTTAAATTATCCCTCAATCCACTCTGCTTTGAGGTGGTGGAGACATGCCAGTACAGCCCACAGCAGGGATTGGGAGCTGGGGAACAAGGGACTAAAATCAATGAGAAAAACATAGAGGGCTTTGAAGACTCCCAGCAAGATAAAAATCGTGCTTTTTTGTTTGAAATGTTAATAAAAAAATGTGTTTCCCTGAAGTGTGTACCTTTATTTATCCAGGAAAAGTTCACTAATGACTCGCACAGGTTTTCAGCCATTGCTAGCGTCAAATTCATGCCAACACATACAGGTACATGCCCATATGGAATCAACCAGGTATAACCATAGTCTTGTGCTGGTAGCTACCAAGCAGGTCCAGAAGCAGATGGAAAGCTAGCTCAAGGGCATCTCAGCAGCTTTTAAACGTGCTTGTGATTAATTTTCCTCATTAATATTTTTTCACTGTCCCTCCTAGGACTTAAACCTGCAATTTCTACATGATCCCTGGACCCTGTTGTCAATGTAGACTACACCATAAATCCCTTAACAGCTAGAGAGTTGCTGAATAGAAATAAAAAGCAATAGTTAATCCAATAGTAATCCATTTCTAGGCCATTCACCCTCTCAATACGCACACTCTTACCATCAAGGCTCCAGGCTTCCACAGCCATGCCGAGGTTTCTAGTTTGGATCTCGCCCCGATACACAGGAACTGTTGGGTTCTGTCCCATGAAACATGACACTATGTCGGTGCCACCTGGTGGGAGAGAGGTGAGAGATAAACAGACACAAAGGGGGAGAGATTTAGATGGCTGATGGACTGAAATAAAACACCTAACTTAAGGTTATTGTGTGGGGTTGTCATTGTAAATAGAAAAAAAATTTTTTGTTTTTAAGTTTGTCCTTAAATGTCCAGTAAAAAAGAAATTGTTGGCACTTGTCTGACAACCAGCTAATCAAATAATCAGCTAGTTGTTTCAGTGCTGAAACAACATGATAACATGCTTGCTGGGGATTTAATTTGCCCCTTGTAGTCAAATAGATAAAAAATTTTTAATAAAATCAATGTAGCTTTAAGTTCATTGCAGTAACATTACAGTAAATTACAACTGAGTTCCACAGAGATCTGTCTCAAATGGAAGACATATATTTCCTATTTTGTTTAATTCAGGTTACAATACCCCCAATGTACTGTACTGCAATGTACAGGAGCGAACCTGTGTGAGGTAACAGAGCAAAATGACAGAGAACACTGACCCAGAGACATTACTAAACGTAGTGTTGGTATCAGTCTGAAGTTTTGGCAACACAAACTGGCAGTGTTAGGGCCCTGCTCCTCCTCCATTGACCTATATAGGAGTTCTACTCTGTTTCAGCACATTCCTAAAACTGTCATGAACACACACACACACATACTTCCTCTGCCGCAATATCCATTTGTTTCTCTCTACCCCCCAATCATTTACTATTTCTGACATGTTCTATTCATCTCCCTTCCCATTGTTCCATCTCTACCTCCCTGTTTCGTTCCCTCTCTGTATCACAGACTCCATCCATCCATCTTGTTCACTTCCTCTCAACCGCTCTCTGCCCCTTCTACCGCACCTTCCTTCTCTCTTGCTTTTCTTTCTGTTCTTTACACTCATTCTCTCTCTGTCTCTCTTTCTGCCAGGTTCTTTATTGAGCTTTAATTGGCTCCCAGGAGGAAGTGGAAACTTTGTCTTCTGATTAAACACACACACCTATAGTGGGAAGACACGCTATTATTTTATTATTACTCTCACTTTAATGGGTGGGTACACACACACACACACACACGCACAAATATATCAAGCCAAAAGCCACTGTTGCTTTCTTGGGATGCCCTCCATCAGCAGCCATTTAGTGTGCATGTGTGTGTATTGTGTGTGTTTACACAAGGCGGTAATGTGTCTGATCTGATGGTTTTAACAGCACTGACTGTTCTGAACAGTGACTAAAAAGATTTTTTGAACTCCCCAGTTTGTGTGTATATGTGTGTGTTCATGTGTGAGTGCAAGCCTGATTTCATTTGTGTAGGTGTGGGTGCTTTGAACATCCTCTGGCACAGTTTGGGGTCAGACAAAGCCACCAACTGAGAAGAAAAAGTCAACCAGCTAACCTATATATGCACTCATATGTTCAAGTGAATTATAAAAAGAATGCTCGTAATGAAAGTCACAAGAAGACTTCTTCACAAACTTAAATTCAATACTGGTGCAGACACACACATGCAAACACAGAAAACTCACACACAGCATAATGGAAAATAAAAACTGAAGATGAAGGATTTTCACCTTTTTCTTTCCTTACTGAGAAGAGAAGAGAAGAGAAGAGAAGAGAAGAGAAGAGAAAAGAAAAGAAAAGAAGAGAAGAGAAGAGAAGAGAAAAGAAGAGAAGGAGCAAAAAGAGGGGTGACATATGGGCAGTCAGATGGAGGTATATTAGGATGGAGGGAATCCAGCAGCGAAAGTGTTAAAATCCCCCAATGAGGAGCAATGGGGTCTGAAATCCCTGCTGATGGGATAACGCGCACACACACACACACACACACACACACACAAACACATGTCCTGAAATACACAACATCTCAAAAACAAAAAAACAACAAAAAAAAACATTTTCATAAACCAAATAAAAATATTCGCTTGTTAACTCAAGCCCATGTTTGCCAACACATTCACACACAGACCCACACACGGTGTCACACAGGGTGACATCGGCAAAGGGGCACATCACATATGTCACGGCGACCACCAGTCAGTCACATATGCTGTGATAAATCCCGAGAACACGCACACACACACGAAGTGTTGACCTCAGGGGTCAAGGTTAGATCAGTTGGCAGCCAACAGGGTTGCAACCTGCTGTTGCCCTTGGCGACAAGGAGGAAACTGACTGGGGCAGGACATGCTGCTCTGAAGAGCACACACATAGTTGCACTGCCTCATTTCCACGCTCACACATACACATTCACACGGAACTAGTCCTTTGATTCCAATTTCTTTTTTAATCTTAAAAGAATAATTCCTCATTATTTACAACTTTCATTTTCAGGGTTCTGGCCACCAATCAAATTGAATATGATAATGCTGTACTCCCCAAAGTAATGACTGAAATCTCAGAAAGCTGCAACATTGCTCTAAAGGACAGCTTGTGCAGTAATCTCACTGTTCACCTTTGTTTTCTCTTCCAAATAAGCCTGCCTACCCAAGGGTTTGTTTAAAAGCTAAATGACTCTCTACTCATGTTTGCCCCGACAGACTTGGAATGTGTCCAAAATCACTCCCTATTTTCTATGTACTGCTCTATATTTACAGTACAGTACAGTTTCATCCATCAGAACTTTAACATTTATGCATTATGGAGTACCCTCACCCTACTTTTTGCTGAAACTCCCACAGTGAAGGCTTCACATTTGATATAAGTGTGGACTAAAGTTGTGCGTCGCAGTACCACTGAGTGATGGTGCAAAATGAATATAATAAACTATTGAGTGTTTATTATGTAGAGGAGAGTATATGAGTGAATGAAGGACAGATCATCAGTCATAGACTTGGTCATCGCGATAGCCGCCTAATTCCATGCAGGATTTTATAACAAAAATAACATGGCACAATCTGTTCCGTTGTCCCTCTCTTTTTCTCTTCATCTCTTGCCAGACTTCTGCCTTGTGGCTGACATTTAAGTTGACTTGCTTGTGTCCGGTCTTTCTACATGCATGTCACTTTGAGCATGTGTGTCCTTCCATGTGCTTAAGTGTGCATTTGGAGCTAAATGCTATACCCATTATGGTTGTCATTCACAGTGTTTGTTTTGGTGCTGTCAATGTGTGCGAGAGTGACGCTTCAAGCTACTGCTCAATGTGTGTGCATGTGTGCGAGTGTGTGTGTGTGTGTGTGTGTGTGTGTGTGTCTGTCTGTCTGTCTGTAATACGTCAGTCACCCAGGCTGTGCTAAATGTTAAACGTTTCAGGACTCACACAGAGACAGATAGCATTCTATTGCTCTGTCAACATAACAATGGGCTTCGAGGGCCAGTGTGTTTGTGTGTGCGAGTGTGTGTGGTGGTGTTGTGGGTGGCGAGGAAAATGTACAGTTCTATACAATTTATTTTTCTGAAGTGTCTTTGTATGTGTCAGTCCTTTTGTGTTTGTTTCAGATGCTTTGTTGTTTTCTTTTGCATTTTGTGTGTGACTGCCTGTGTTAGTGCAGGAGACACAAACAGTAGGGAAAAACTGCTCCCATTTGTATGCTTAAATGAAATTAAGGCATTAGAAAAATTACTAAATGTCTCCCTGTATCACCTGAGATGGAGCCCAGCAGCACATTGCTCTTGATGCAGCGGTAGACGTAGTCGTAGCTCTGAGGTTTGAGAGGAGATCCAGTTGACAGGATGGTGTGGAGAGACTGGAGGTTGTGTGTTTCCGCTGGGGGGAGATAAAAGAAAAAAAGGAAAAATTAATCAAATATGTGTATGTATTGTGCAGTATATCTCTTTATAAGTACTTTATGTTATTGCATTGACATTGGTTGATTTGTATCACTGGTATTAAGAAGTAGCCTTGAATGTTTGGTCAGATTCTTAATCTTGTTTGCTTGGTCTTGTAATTTTTGAGCTGATATTTTGTGCTCTAAATCAGAAATCAGAAAACTTAACTAATTTTACATTAAGAAATTAATTAAGATGAAGAAAACATTCTTGTATGGCTGCTTGTGTTAAGTAATAACAGTAAACACAGATTCATTAAGATACTTATTAGATATTTATTAAATAAAAGGTTTTGTAGAGCATTTGTAGTGCTGAAATGTTTTGATCCACAGAACCACACACAGCTTCAACATGAGCAAGTGCCTGTGATCAGCTGCGGCTCCATGCGTCCCTACATGTTGCGTTAATGCAGTATGCCACCCTGATGTGACACAGAATACAAGCTCACATGTACTACCATGCAAACACACACACCTTGAGCTGTCGTCCCCAAGATCCGTGTGCACGCACTCTGTCACATACACATGCCCAAACCACAAGCCAATAACACCCTGCAAACTAATAAGCTTTCAGCAGTCGACCCTCACCCCATGAGCGAACAAACACAGGCACACACACACATACACACGCAGTGGGAACTCTTGCTACCCCCCACTATGCCTCCAGGTGTCCGGTCCAAATGTCAGCCCAGGGAAAAGGGCCTCTCCGCTGGGGCAGCCAGTGAAGAAGCTCCCCCCACCCTCCCCAACCCACTGGTGGCATGCTTGTATGCACACATGCACGCAGACACACACAGACATGTATGCGCTCACACACACATACATACAGATCTCCCTCTGCCATTCTCTCTTTCTCTAATAAGCATCCAAACGCACGCACACAGTTCCAACTGGACCAAGTGGTTGGCTGACTAATGGAGGTGGGGCAGAGGGACAGAGACAGAAACATGGATAGACGGACAGATGGACAGACAGACAGACGGACAGGCAGACGGACAGACAGACAGAGACAGACACACAAAGAGAACGCAAAGGTTTCTTTGGACTTTTTTTTTCATGCCTTCCCACTGCCATAAAACCATAGAACTGTTTAGCTAATTTACAAGTTGCAGACAGACACACACACAAAGCGCCATGAATAAAGATTTGTGGTGATTATAATAGCGCAGTGGGAACTGAGACACACAGCAAATGTTTATGCAATAAACATTAGTTATGAGTGCTAATTTAACATTAGGTGAGGTGAGGAGAGGAGAAGAGGGGAAGGGAGGGGAGGAGAGGAGAAGAGAGGAGGGGGGAGGAGAGGAGGGGAAATGGGAAAGAAAGAGAATGGAGAAGGTAAGAAAAGGTAAGGACAAGTAGGAAACAGCTAAGTCCTTTGCATTAGTTGGAACTGGCAATTTACATGAAGATGAGGAGGACAATTTGAGAGTTTAGATGAGGGGATGAAGAGGAGGACACAAACAAAAGAGAAGACGAGAAACAAAAGAGCAAAAGCTTTGATGTATAATTATGTAAACCAAATGTCAGCTTATGTAACAGATCTGACTGGTATTTCCATGTCATTTCCCCACCTAAAGAGGTGCACTGCCTTTAGTATGGACCAGGCATAAAAGTTGAAATACCATCATTATAAGCACTGCTTGATGGACTGAATTTACACCAAATTAAAGATTGGAGCCTAACAATTTGAAAAACTGTCAAGTGCTTTGTTCTATTATAATACAGTATGTATCTTTACAATAGAGCACAGCAAAGCAGCAATAATTTTAGCATGCACTTTTAAACAGACATTTTTTGTCACACAAATAACAGAGAGAACGGCCTGTATGAAGGTTAGCAGGAAGGCTAATAAGCACTGGCACAATTCTGATTATGTGCAGAGACCTGGTTCCCTCTCTAGAGAGCTGTGACACTAAAAGCAATTAGATGGGCCTATCCATGACTCACATGAATTATCATAACAGCACTTTTATCCATTCGATTCAGTGTCAAACACCAGAACACAGGGCAAACTGTTGATTCACGCAGTAAATGGCATAAAGGACATTTAGAGTCAAACAGCATCACTATTATAATCATTATCATGTCCATCTGTTCTTATTGTTCCAGGTTCCATTCTCAAAGAGTATGTGTGTGTGTGTGTGTGAATACATTTCTCTCTCAGTTTCTACTTGTTATTTGTGTGCATCCATGTGTGTCTCTGGATGTCCTGTATGCACGCTCACGTAGGTGTGTGCACGATTGTAGTCTGTGGCCGCGACTCACCAGGTTTCAGGTTCCTCTCCTGCAGCACAGACAACCACTTGGCCCCGGTACCAAAGATAGTAATGCTGGAGAAGAGAAAAAGATAGACAGTGATGAGAAGAAAAAGGAGGAAATTAATTAATACAAAGGATCAGTGAAGCATTCTTTTCCAACATTAAAATAAACATAATTGAATTTCCCTGAAGTGGATGATGGTGTCCATTATTTTGGGAAAGGACAGAATTTGCGTCACAGTTGCCTGCAATGACAGCCACTGCAAAAGTCCTCCTACATGTGCTGTACTCTGCATTGTGACAGCAGAAACTTTAAACAACAGAACCAAATTAGAAAACATTATGAATCATCCTCTGGGGTGGTATGATGAATATTGTTGCCAATTTGACAATCTGGACGGTCATTGTCGAGATATCTTGCTCGAGACCAAAGTGTTGGACAGAATGGTGGATGGACAGACAGGCTGACATCATGATCCTATACCATCATTTGCACCGGAAACTCAAGATTATGTCAATCAAAATTAAACAAGTGACAACTCTTCTCCAACATATCATGCTTAAGTGCTTAAATGTTTTTGACTACCTTGTCCTCATCAGGATGGTGATGAGTATAACAGTATATTGATGAGAGGTTGGATTAAGTTGTGCCACATGAGTGCAACAAAATAGTTCTTACACCTCCTGAAAAAAAAAAAAAAGTGTCCCACCCTGTCACTAGAATGACACGCCTTTGCCACCGTTGCACTGCCCTTGTGACTGTATAATGTGACACAGAATAATATCACCAGGGGGCAGTAAGTTTTCACACAGCTTTGCACAAATAAATCGACTTCTGCACTGCAGCCTGGGAGGTGATGCCACATTTTACTACAGTGAGACTGTACAGTACACCTCACTGAGGTTTTATGTAGTTGTGGCTTTAAGCTCTGTGTTACTTTGGTAGGTAAACCAATTCTGCTGCTAGTAGATGAGCTCGATCAGGGAAATCATGTACTAAGGAGAATTTAGTAGCACACAGACAAGTGCAGGCGAAGATGAATGGAAAGTGACTGTAAGCAAAATGCCAGCTTTAATTTTGTTGTTTGCATCCCTGACAAATAGAGAAAAAGTCTTGGGTGACCAATGAAATGTTCAAATCAAACAAGAATAACAAGTTAAAACTACCTGACTCTGAATTAAGCACAATGTTTTATGTAATATATCATGCATTATGGCAAATTCTATTTTGTACAATTGCCATCTCTGCACTGCAGTAATTTAGGATCTTGTTTTTGCCAACCTAAGAGACCTGTCTGGAGTTCCTAAATTTAAGAACATCTACAGAATTTTGATAAATAGCTTTTATTCTCAAGTTTGCACTTGTAAAAGTGAAGTGTTTCTGGCTCTGGAAAACTAATCCCCCCAACATTAAATTTTAGTTAAGACAACCATACAAAAAGGTTGATCACATTTAAAGGAGGCTGGGTGGTAAATGGAGATACAGCATCAACTGGCCTATACTGGCAGAGTAAGCTGGTAGCAAAGCAGCTGATGAATGAGGCAATGATGGTGAAGCCTGAATGAAGGAACTGATGCAAGTGTGACTTCAGTGCTCAGTCTGAACTGATGTAATACTAAATTGTTCCCCTTGAATCTATGCATGACAAGCATCATTTCAATGTCTCTGTGCTGAGTGTTAAAATAGAAAAAAAGACAAAAGTTACTGAACAGCCTTTGCCCTTAATCCCATCTGCTCCAGTGGAGCTGCTCAGTATCCTGATCATACTAGGAAGTTCCCAGGAGAGGAGAGTGTGTCACTGTGTAAATGTAAAGCAATGTGATGCTGAAACAGAACCTGTGTGCTCAGTCAACCCTTCGTGGATAGATAAGAAAAATGAAGAAAAAAAAACTGATTGGAAATTGACTTTCAACTGAACAAACCAAAAAAAGAGTCAAACACAATAATGGTCAGTCTAGCATGAGAGGACAAAATGTCTCCTTTGTAAATGTTCCACAAGGAAATAGTTCAAAGGAGAATGTATTGACAAGATGTTTGCACACGACAACCCTGAAATGAAATGATTTTGGAAGATGCTTTCTTCTGTGAGTGGAAGTTGCCCTGACAGCTGACAACAGTTAGACAACATGGAGAAGGGAAAAAGTGACAAAATGTCACTTCTGTGTTCCCCTGCAGTTTTAATTTTAAAACAAAGGGCCTTTTAAAGTCTGCTGCTGTGAATGGGTGTGTTTGTCTCAGTCTGTGTCTTCTTGTCTTTTCAAGTTATTTCTGTTGACACTAAATCAGTCAAATTGCCTCCTATCACTATGGTAACCATGTCTGTCAATCAAAAATAAAAAAGAATGTCTCTGGGATTCAAAACAACTGTCTGGTGCTTGATTGGTCAATAACCAGGAATTGGTTTGCAGTGAAAGATGTGATTTGCTCACAGAGGTTCAAATCGATCGCTGGTAATACAGATTGTTTGTTGGGTTAATGAAGGCGTTAGACTGGGTGAAAGGGCAAAGATCCCCAAAAGTAATATGTCAGATTAATGACATGTGCATCTCTTGTCATACACCTCTTATCTATGCTTGCCACTGCATGCCTCACACTTCCCCATCCTGCTTACTAAAGTGTTAAGGACACGGTGGATTGGTTAATCCAACAATATATATATTCAGTGGCTTACACTGCATAGTTATTTGCATTCTTACAATGTTTGATATATTTTTTGCTTTAGCAGAAAAGAAAACATGCTGGGAAAAAAGTATCACACACTAGAAAAAATGGCAGTAAATACTGCTTAAGTATTAACAAAAAGAAAGAATAAAAATAATGAAATAAATTAATACTTACGTTAATCCTTCCCATTTCTAAAATTCCATTTGCTGTTAGCTTCCAGTTTTGAAAATAAGATCCAATTTCTTTATTCTTTACAAGTAAAATGTAACAAAAATCATGAAAAACTTAAATTAGATTGTACTGTCAATACACACCTTTATCTGAATAATAAGGGTGTGTGTATATGTAGATGATGTGTATATTTTGTATGGTTCGGATGATATGGGCTGTGTTCTCTTAGCCACCAGATGACAAGCATAAACTCAAACATAAAGACCCCATTTGTCATCTGCACACTCACACAGTCACTCTCCATTCCATCCATCATCTCTGACCCCCCATCCGCATCTGGATTTGTTCGCTGCTGGCTGCCATGGAAACGGTCACTCTATTCTGATTGGAGGCAGGTGGCCAGGTGTGGCTGCTAATTGGGTGTTTAGGATGGAAGGTGGAGGAAAGCTGTGAGTCTCTGTTTGTGAGACTGTGCTCCCGCATGTGTACATGCACCTGTGTATCTGTTTCAAGGGAGACATGTTACTGGAAGCTACTAAGTCAATAAGAGACACTTAAAGACAATCAGATACAAGAGCGCCTCTGAGCAGCTATTAAGCTAATATGTCTCTATGCATGTTAGGATGTAGCAATTGAAGTCCCACTTGTCAGTGTATCTTTTCTAAACTACTTTCGCACTCCTCCATCCCAGGAAGAATTGTAATTGCTCCCCTTTCCAGGTGCCAGAGGCTAGAAGGAACAGTTTGAAACTACTGTTTCATGGTGAAACTGTTTATAGATTTGCAATTATTAAAAGTATGAAGCACTATGTCATTTTTCAAAATCAATACATACCTAATTTATCAGGGTACCTCAGAGTAATTGCCATGTATACAAGAGGAAATGCTCAGTATGATAGACCACCTCCATTTCATTCAGGCTGTGTTTTTAGTACTATTGTTTTTTAAATTAAACTCATTTCCTATGAACCCTGTTGCTTCCTCTCACAAACAGGATTCTGATACTCAGCCCCCTGCCCTGGCATGCATCTCCTGTCTCCCATGTGTTTCTCAAATGACAGACATATTAAAAAGTAATTTTTCCATCACCACTCACTTTCTTTCTTTCTTTCTTTCTGTCATGGAGTATTGTGAAGCTCTTCCTATTTTGTGTTATAAAGCATTCTCCTTTTGTGTTACAATCTAACCCGCTGGCAGACGTTGAAAAAGACAGTAAATTGATATGCTGCATTTAGCACTTTCAACAAATATGGATGTTGTTTAGTTTGTGAACAAAGAATCTTTGTAAAGGATTTGATGAAGACACAAGCCCTCAGTTTATAACATTTAGACGCAGCTTGAAAACGAGGATATTTTAAATTGTTATGCCCACGTGTCTAAAACTGTAACTGAGCTGGCAAGATGCAATCTGCTAAACTGTATCTGTAGTTATCTCCTCCAAAGAGGATAGCTGAGAATTTTGCTTGGCATTAGCAAAAGACAAGATTTCCATACAGTGGAGGGTACAAGAGTATAGGAGGAATATTTTCTCTGTCATATCAATCCAAAACATAATGGACAAAAGATGGAAGAGAAGATAAGAAGATCCTCAGAGAAAACAGAGGTCCCATACATACATGGAACCTGTCACAAGTATGAATGCTGTAACCTTTTGCTTGCTTCACCCAGGAATACTGCTGATTTGGTTTCCACTACAGTCTCAGTAAATCTCCTTTTGCTACATGGCCCAGGTGAGGAAGTTTGTCAGAGCATTTTGAGGTTACATTACATGTAATAATTGGGGTAAAGCATATGAAGAGTGCACATTCTGTCTGCAGTATATTTATTAAAACTGACATCCATGTTTCTGGATTAACTTATTGTAATACATTTTGTGACTGATTTTCCTCTTAGGGTTTAAGCTCCATTTTATTCAATTTAAGTCAAAAGGTACCTTTTATTCAAATGCATTTGGTTATTCCTGTTTATGGAAATAAATCTATTTGTGTTCAGCATTGATGTCTCTATGAAAAGCTTCAGCACTGGGTTCCTTCGGGTGCTCAGGTGTGGTTATTTCATCTACTAATTGCTACATTTTAGCTGTACATGAAGAACTTCTACTGTGGCTCACATTTGTTAGATGGTCTCTCTCAAGCAGATTCTCATGGTGGCAAGCACAGAAAACTGCTAAATAGCTTAACATAAACTCAAGTCTTCTGAGACTATCACCATGCTTAATTTGTCTCTCACCTTTTCTTTTTTTCTTTTCTCAAAGTAGCAAATCTATAACAATCCATTAAGGCAAAAAGATTTATTTTTTTTTGCAAAATTGCAGATCCTTTCCCATGACTGAAAATGCCATCTTTCAAAAATATATCTATGAAGAGATTTAAAACTGTAAATGTCACTTGTTCAGTGAGATGTGGCAGTGAAACTCAAAAGCAAAGTAGTTATTACAATTCCACAACTAACAAAATTCAAGGCAACGGAGGAAGCCTCAATTTAAGTTCAAGGGTCTCCAAAGCTCTGACACTGATTTGGCCCTGTTTAAAATGTTCAACCTTAATCCATAAGATGAAGGTGTGAAAAATTTCATGTCAGTCTCTCCCATAGGGGGTTTTCACAGGGATGTGAGAAATGTGTCTGAGGTGGCAACATCAGCACCTAATTGGTTCAAAAATCTCCTAACAGTTTAAAAGGTTCCATCTGTCTTTCTGTCATACTGGCAGCTCTACACCGAATTCATTTAGGTGGGCAATTTTTCTAACAGTACTCTAACCTTGTTCATTCTATTTTTCCATTTCTCATTTAATATTTTGAGGGGGTAGACAAGCAGTGTGTTTGAGAGAACATTTATCTAATCAAGAAGCTACAGCGAGCCAAACGATACTCTTGATATTAACCGACCATAAAGCTTCAGAAACTGTTGTAATCCCCCCTCTACCAGTTATTTTACCAATGAACCAATCATCATTTAAAGTTCTTAATGTATCTGATAATTCAAATATCTAGTGTAATTGAGAAAGGAGCTCATTAGTTTTGGGATCTACAAACAGATCATGTTCCATGTTTCTGCAGGAGAAGTATTTTTTCTTGGCACTTTCACTCTATAGTTGCCACTGCTCCCCATCTGTGTCACAGTTTTCCCCCCCGTACTCCCTTCCTTGCTGAAGGCAATATGCCGTCTCTACTGCACTGAACAGAACTGTCTTAAAGGATCTTACTTCTGCTGACCACACTGATTTTCCCCCATAATTTAACCAAAGGTTGAACTAAGTATTACGGAGTATCAAGCTAAAGGTTACACAAAGACAAACATTTCCAAAAGTATTGCTGCTTTGAACAAAGAAAAGTACACATAATGCACATATATGCATATTCTTCTCCACCTCATCTGTTTATTCATATAATCTGACACCTTGTTGTATATTATTGCTGAGATGAATGTTAATTTACTGCATTTTCAATGTATTCTTAAAACATTGTAGCAATAGTTTGTTAAAGAATTGGCAAACAATCTGTTATTTCATTTAATGCTTTATTTTATGGGTACTGTACTTTCCAGCTTATTTCCTAGAGACTTTCTTCATAATTTCCTAAAAATCAGCTGGTATTTAGCTGTAATTCCTTGGATATTTCAGAGAAGGGCCTATCCAATTTGGATCTAATTATAAAGGAAATGGAGAAAGTATTAGCTGCTACAGTTACCATTGTTTTTGTTTTTTTTCTTTTTCAGTTCTTGAGAGAGGGGCTAGTGGTGTCAGATGTTTCCTCTCCCTGCCTCTTTTGTGTACAGTGAATATGTTATGTGTATATTTTGTGTGACATTTTGTTTTAAAATCATACACTAAAATTAACTAAATGAATGTGAATGACTGTATTCAGTAATGAAAAGGCCTCAATTTAAAACAGATAATAAAAGGGAAACTAATAGTCAAACTGGCTAACTGTAGTACAACTCAGACTACTGACATATCGTATTTTGGAGATAATTATCCACTATATTTTACTAGCTAACTCAGCCGACTATCCTGCCCCAAAACTGAAACTTTAATTGGAAACCCTGAGAGAATATTGAGCACACACAACTAGGATAACCTTTGGGAAATTTAAATACAAGTACATGATGAGAAAAAAATATCTGCTCACCATCTTTCCTATTAAATTAACTGCCATCACCACAAAATTGTATTCTTGGCCATTTGGGCTTTTCTCTTGCAGTCTTCAATAGACAATAGCAGATCAATACTGGGTTTAACATCTACTGTTTATGGTGGTGATATTGACTGGATTGTAGATGTAATCAGATAACATGTAATACTTTGTCTTCATATGTCACAATGTCATAATGCACCATCTTATAGTGTGAACAACCTCTAGATTAGATGGCAAACTTTAGGTTTCGGCTGCCCTGGCTGTCTTGTAGTTTGACCTGGGGCTTTTGGGTCCATCCAAATTTACAACATCACCATCAATCTCAATAACAACAGCCTTAAGGGATGGCTGACCCTGCTGACTTAAAACAGCCTGTTCAGCTGAGTAGAACACATCACTGCAGTTTTAAAATGACAGCGAGGCAGCTCATTTGTGGTAATCAATAAGCAAGTTTGGGTTGCCTTTTGTAAGTCTTGAAACTGATTTTAAAGTTTTGTGAAAGAACTATGCCTTCTCCAAATCCCAAGGCATTCACTACAAACAGTAAAACTTGTACAGCCAATGCCTGGTGGCTTGATATGACAAGTTTTGGCAAGTCTAAAAAAAACCTGTTCCTATTTTACATAGTTTTTTCCAACTATACAACAAAGAGCAGTCTTACTAATCTATGGCATATAAAATGAGGCAAAATGACCCACTCTATACCCCACTGCCCTCATCTTTCATCTATATTTTTCATTTTGTCTCCTTTCCAATCTATCCATCTGTATCAACTGATGTGACTTCTGTTCTGCAATTCTAAATTACCAGTCATATATGAGTGAGTCTGAGTCTGCTATGAATACACAAGATACTAAAAGGAAGAGCTCACACTTGTTTTTATAGCCATCCTTTGTAAGATGTAGTTACAGAAGCCTTAACACCAAACCCTGATGATTTCTGTTAATGATTCTTATAGCTTAAACCTTGTATGTAAGACATAATGTCAAATCTCAGTCTGTTACATCTTTGTAGAGGAAAATATATCACGAATTCCATCAATCATCCTGCAACTTTGTGGAGGATCGTTAAGTAAATATATTAGTACTTTTTAAGATGTTAGACAGATAACCATTATCAACTAAATATCAATATGAATGACAACAAAAACCCTTCATAATAAAAGTATGTTTTCAAAGGGCAGTTTTGGGTTTTAAATAAAAAATCTTCTTCCAACAGAAAGCAATAAACAGCTGAACAATTCAGTCACTGTCACTCCCTTTTGGCAGCCTCTCTTGTCTGTGTGTGTGTATTTGTGCATGTGTGTGTGGCTAACTCACCCCAGCTGGTCTGTCAGGTTCCACAGTACATCGGGTGTGGGCATTAGTGGTGAACCGTCATATAAAACCACTGAGGCTCCCACTGCCAGAGCAGACACCAGCCAGTTCCACATCATCCAGCCAGTCTAAGACCACCACAGATACAAACACACTGGTCAGTTTATCTGGTATGAACACTCCTTTCTCATTAACATGGATAAAAATGGGTAAAAACATCAATTCCTGCAGACTGTAAATTATGTATCTGTGGTTCACAGGATTGTGTTTCTCTTTTTACTCCATGCTGAGCTCCTGCTTTGGCACCATCCCCTCATATATACAAATAAAGGTGATACTGGTTCTACTGCATGAAAATTAGCTACAGTGCAACACAGGATATATTGTGTGCAGGAGCATGCATACAATACCAGCCAGCAGTGAAACAATTAATTAGGGTACTGATTACTTAAGTGACATTTAAGAAGTTTGATTAAAGAATGACTATGGAATTTTTCAACCTGAGCTTTATTTTCTGATCCATGTTTTTGTCTGTAAATTATTGATATGTACAAAAATCTTTGCAACTGGTCCACTGTTGAGCAAGAATGGTGTACCTGGCAACAGTTGCTGCAATATACGGTATAGAATAGTCTGTGCTCACTAAAAGTGCTTGTTTTTGCCACTAACAGGCTCTGATTGTTGTTATAAGTGTCTGACAAGATTATGGATAGGATTCCTACAGAGACAGACAAGTAAGATTTTTTTTTGTGTAATCAGAAACATTGCTATATATGACTACCGGACTCCATTTCTACTATTATAAATTTAATATTTGGGGGTTTTGGACTGTTGGTCAGAAAAAAAACAAGTTCTGAGAACTTGCTATGGAAATTTTTTATATTCTCTGACATTTTAACAATCAAATTCTTATTCAATTAACTGAAAATATAATCAACAGATTAACTGATTCCCTCAGCTCTAACTACACAGGCAATTACTGATTTAGTTACAGGCTGAATAAAAGGGGTGAAATGCACTCAACAATATTTTTTTCACATGGAACTTTATTTATAATCTGAAAACTTTCTTGTATGATGCTAATTCTCGACAGAATCACACTCTGAGCCCACCTAATTGTTCTCTGCAACAAACATGTTGAACATGTTAATTAACATAAAATGAGGTTTCTCAGTGTTCATCATCATCAAAAAGAGTTATTATAAGTAGCTCTGACCTTGAGGACTCAATGCTGCTTCTTAAACAAAACCTGTTTGTGCATGCGTATGTGTGTGTCTAAGCTCATGATTAATAATACCCCACAGAATTAAACGTTATACCCCTGCAGACGGCTAAGATGAGACAGGAGGAGCGCAGTGGAGAGTTCCCCAGGATTTAGAGATGGTGATACCATGAATGCGTCCTCTTTTGCAAAAAGGTTATGGACGTACCGTTGTGTAGTAAATGATGACATCACTGCTGGTCATGTTGCCATGGAGAATGTGCTCCTTCAAGTGTTGGATGAGCGTGCCCTAAACAGAGAGAGAGAGAGAGGCTGTTAATGTGAAATAAGTTTACATTTACTGATTCTAGTTTAACTGTGCTTAAACTAGTTTTTGTTTTTTTTAACTGACAAGGCACAAATTTGACTGACAGAAAGAATGACAGACGCTTGTATTTCCTCCTGACAAATCTTTTTATGCTCCTTCATTAAGCTGCCTCTAACCAAGGCCTTCACACACAGCACAGCGAAGCACTTTTACTAAAAAAAAGGGGCAATTTGGGTTAAATGTGACTTCTCCCACAGCAATAACCCATCACAGTTGGATAAGTTATTATTGCTGGTAGAGTATAAGCAATATGACTGTGTGCAGGACTGTGTGTGTTTTAGTTTTGAGCCTATGTGTGTACTTTGCTGTTCACATAAACAGGTGGTCCATGTATGTGTGTGTGTGTGTACATGTAATCTTTGGCAGGACTCAGCTGCTATGCCCGTCCTTTGGTTCGTGCCATCTTGCTGCTGACAGCATGTTAACAGAGCCGTAACAAAGCGGAAAGCACAACAGCGCCGGGGCTAATTGGTACAGCCAGAGAGGACTGCCAGCGTCGCAATACGAAATGTTTTCACCAACGCATTACTGTCCAATTATTGGCGGCTTGGGGAGAAGGACAGGGCACGGAAGAAAGAGTCTGAGACAGAGAAGAAGACAATAAGGGAAAGAAAGAAAAGGGTGCTAGGGGAGAGAAGAAATAAAACAGGGGAATAAACCTAATGAGAGCCTTACAAGGAGGACTTAGTTGGTTTAAAAGGGAGAAAATGAGTACAAGGACAGAAAACCAATGTGAAAGAAGATCGGGAGGGTAAAAGAATGAAACAGGGAAGAATGAAGTAAAAATAGGTGTCAGAGAGAGAGAGGGAAAATGACTGTTTTGTGTGAATGCATTTGTTTGTCTGTGTTAACCCATTCTGAATGTTGAGTGTTTCAAACTTCAAAATGCAGTGGTCCTTTTGAAATCACACATTCATCTAACACTTTCCCTCACTCAGATGTGGTATGCAGCGGGGAAAAATGTCATTGATACTCCCTTTTGAGAGCAAATAACCTTTCCAGGATGACTGGTGGAGGTCTGCTGCCATCTTGTGGTGGAAAGTGTAACAGAAACCCCACAGCTTTGACTACTGCTGCCAAAAAGTGATACTGGGAATGATCTCAATAATCTCATCAAGAACAACTAACAAGTCGGTATAATCTGAATTGGAAATATGCAGACAGAAGCATGATAGAATCTGCTGATATTCTGAGCTCCCAATACCTTCAGAATTTCAATTTCAATTATATCACATCTCTCCAGAAACCGCTACTAAATGAATCTTGTGGAGAGACTGCTTTCTCAGCTGCTGTTTCCAAGGTCAAGATTTAACTTTAAATCTCAGCTCTTTAACCAACATGAATGAGAAGTGTCAAGCACAAACTCTGTCTGCTGATCAGGCTCCAGAACAGTGCCTGAATGAACATTGTGGTGAGATTATTTTCTCAACTTTATAATTTAGATCCAAAATTATTCAAATAATTTCTCCTTTTTTCATTTTTCTTATTTAAAACATGACTCTGGTCCTTATGAGAGAATCACCTTATTATTACATTGTTCACATGTGCATTAATATAAATGGTGCGCACTGAAAATCAAACTGTACATGTGGGTCAACTCAGGGGAGCCCTGCAAACAGATGTGACCAGCATGTGCTTCTGTGTGTGTATATGAAACAGCTGTGGCCTGTCTAACCCCTGAGGAGCAGTAAGAAAGAAATTAGCTAAAAGCAATTACATCATATATTATACAGATACAAACAAGAAAACAGGACAACCAATGGGCCAAGTAGTTATTTTTTCAAGGAAGTAAGATGTGTCATTTCTACATTTATTTTGTAAAATAACCCCCATGTGTGAGATATTGTATTTGTGCCAGCTCAAGAAACAAACAGAAGCAGAGCAATCCATTGTCATTAATTATGGGCTAATGGCAGCGATTGTGTTTCTTACCCCAGCAGAGTGGACCATACATTTAGGAGCTCCTGTGGTTCCAGAGGAGTACATGATGAACAGAGGATGATTAAATGGAAGCTGCTCAAACTCCAGCTGAGGAAACTGGTCGCCCTCACCACACCCAGATGCCAAGAAATCGTCTAGAAATATGCTGTGGGGAAATTTAATTCAATATATGAGGAGGATAATACATTTCTGTGTATGTGTTTAAGTTTCTGATTTGTAACACTTCAGTGTAGTGGTATCCACAGACACACACCTGTTGGGGATCTTGGAAAGGTCGGTCTCGTGTTTGGAGCGAGCGTAGGGAATCACAACTACTTTCTTCAGGTCAGGAAGACCTAGAGGTCGGAGAGAGAAAGAAAAGCTTTTGCCTTTGTGTTCTTTTCACACTAAAGAGTCATGGAAAGCCAAGAGGGTCCCCACAGGAATCTCACTGTTTTTAAGAACACATGACACATTTTGGTTCTTTGTGTAGGTCACTAAAAAATGTATTTTTAGAAACGAGTAATGATGCTTACTAATTCTCTAGATACTTGCAGATTAAGAAATCCTACTTCATTCTGTACATTTATCCTGCATCTGTTCTGCATTAATTCTTCTTCTGCTTGAACAGTTGTAAAACCAGTATTGCTACTTTATTGTAATCTACTGTCCTTGCCCTATAGTATCTCTTTCTACTAGTTAGCAGAAATTACATCTCTAACAATATCAAACAAATGCTGGCACCCATTGACTGTCTCTGTACATAGTCTGGCAACAACGGTAGACAAAATGTGTCTGTTATTCCACAGAATAAATTGATTATAATTTTGGAGAAAGAGCAAAAACTAAAGTGTAAAAATGCATGGTCAGAGACATCAGTCTATAAGCAAATGTGGCTGCCAACCTTTGACAACACTGGTCAGCTTTTCCATGTGGTCATGCGTTTTGCCATTGTAAACCACAGCAGCAACAGAGAAGATCAGTTTGGGCTGGATTTGAGAAAACCTGTCAAGGACACCCTAAGACAAAAAGAGAGCAAGAGTTAAAAGTCTGTTAAAACACTAAAGAAAATAAGAGATAAAATGAATTAGACACTAATTTGACACTCGCAAGATAAACCTGGAATGGTCATGTTTGATAAAAGGTTTACATCAGGATGGTAAGAGTAGTTCTCTCATCTGCCAGAGGGGGCAGTAGGACACCAGAAACAAAGAGCTGAGACCAAGATGACAAAAGCACCATTGATGAAGGAGTTGCTTCAGGATGAGGTAAATTACATTCACGCTCACTCACACCCATGATATTTCCCACACAGACCTCATTTCCTTTTACTATATGCATGTTTGTTTATGTGTCTGTTTTGCCACAATCATGAGTCCCTTAAAAACTGATATAAGACAATAGGTGTGGTTCAGCAGAAGGAGAAAAACATGAACTCTGACAGAAATCGCCACAGTGACATGAGCACTCAAAATGCACTAATAGATCCTTTGGAGTCCTCACAAGACTAAAGACCACCAGATTAAATAGGTTTGGTTTAGTTCATTTTTTTACAGAGAAAATTAACTTGAGATCTAGACTCTCAATGTCCTCATGCATGGGACACTGGTAACTGATTAATAGCGAGATGATAGAGTGGTTAGGAAAACAGCAACTCAAATATATGTAAATAAAGAAATACAAGTCACAAACACTGTAGTAGGACAATCCTTACGTTGACTCCAAAGTCGACAGAAGTGGAGCTCCAAATGGCTCCAATGCTGGCTGCTGCCAACATGGCCTCCACTGCATGGATACCATTGGGTAGGTAGCCTACAGGGGGAGAGAGGAAAGAAGGAGAAGGAAAACATTAAGTTCAAGTGAAAATCCATTAGATTCTTTTAATCAAAAAATGACTATAGATGTATGTAGAGCTTAAAAATCTAATATTACAATAGCAAATAGAGAGAACATATAGCTTTGGATGAGTGTAAAATGTACATATGAACAAATTTACACCATTACTACACACTGAACCAATTTACTAACACTTATGCAATGTTGTTGTCCAGACTAACCTAAACTTTTAAAATAAATATAGCATAGATGAATAGAATTATTTAGCATGTACAGAAACAAAGTATATTTTGGTAGAAAGAAATGATTACTCACTATAGTTTTTATAAAGTTCAACACTACAGGTCACCTAACTGAGAGATCAGTGGAAAAAGTCAAGAGGGAAAGGAATAGAGAGGCAAGGTCAGAACAGAACAATCTGGTTAAAAAGAAGAGAGAGAGGAAAATGAGACTGTGAAAGAGGAGGAGAAAGGAGTGAGAATATTTCAATCTTAACAAGCTGAGCTGAGATCATAACTGCTGTCTTGCTGTGATATATTCCTTGATCAATATGGGAAACGGTGCCCAAGGACAAGTTTTTTTTTTCACTTTTTCATTGGCACATACACAAACGATCAGTGAGGGAGAGAGAGAATCAGAGAGAGAGGTTTATTGATGACTGCGCTAAGGAAAATGAAGAATACCAAGCAGAGATGCACAATACTGTAATTCTTACCATTATTTGATAATTAATTATTCCCATGTTAATTTTAGTCAACACAAATACAGACAATTTTCATCTCACTGCAAGAAAAATTGAGGATTTTACTGTCTATACACTTAATCTGCGATGCTTAGTGCCCATACATCCATTCAGCCATGACAAAAGCTCTGAGAAATGAACAGAAAGTCAGATACTGACCCTAAGTTGGTTTACGAAAGTTATCTTCAAAAAAAGAAAAAAGAAACTAATTAACTCATTATTACACAGATCTAATAGCATAGATAAGTCAGACGTAATGTTTATATCAAACAACATATTAGTAAAAAAGTACCAGGGAGAACACAAATGGCTACCAGCCAAATGAGCTCTCTTGCTACCTTTTAAACACAGGGTAGTTCTAACTTCCAGTCAAGCAATCAGACTGGTCAAAGGCAAATGGAAACCATGCTGTCACTTCCCATGAATTGTGACTAATCAGGCTTTGCTGGTTGCTATGCTGACTCCTGCTGTAACCAGGAAGCTGATCCTGGCCAGATGACACCTCAGGCTGACAGATCACCACTCTGCTACACCGGCTCTACATGCACTCTCATAAAATATTATCTTCTTACACCGGACCAGGACAATTACTGTCATGGATCATAATCTTAGCTGACTGCTTTTGTAGCTACTGTTATGACTCACTGTCTTGTGATGCTGTAACAACACGTCAAAGCAACCTATTGCCCTTCCTATCTATTTATTCATGCATGCTGCTATAAAACATTACAAGTGTACATGGTTGTTGGTAACTACTGAATGAAAGCCAAATTGCCCTTAATGGCTACTTCAGTATGACATTACCGCTTTACCACGACATAAATGCACCATCCGTGTACTACTGTTGTAACATTTGGCCACTGTTTTCTTATTGTGTCAGTGACAAATGTATTCTTCCCATTAGAATTCAGGTTTTAGTCCTGTAAACCGAGCAGTAATGAGAATATGGTTATAGAAACAAGCCTATGACCAGTGCTGAGAAAATTTGTGTAAAGTGAATCCTCACTGGACAACTTCTGCTTACATGCCCTGGAGGAAGACACTTACTCCCTGTGAAGCTATTCTGTGGTAAACTTATGTCTGGCAGTTTAAATATTTAGCAAATGAATGAGCTGTCGTACAAAGGTTTGTTTGCTCTGCAGAATTTTCTTGTTAACAAATACATGCTTACATACAGCGTTACTCACCTTGAGTGCCTTTTCTTCCTCATAAAACAACAACAAAGCAAATTTTTCTTATCAAATTGTACACTGTTTTCACCCATGATTACTTGTTAGCCGTTTTCTTCTTCACTGTCTCTGTGGGTACATTAGTATATTTGTTGGCACATTACCACCACCAATGTTGATCAGTAAAATAGGATGAAACCAAAGGCAGGATGTGAAATGCACAGCCCACGTGAATATGTGTCTTTGTGCATGTGTGTGTGTGATACAAACAAAACATTGCTCCATGGTGCAACTAGAGGGCACTGCACCTGCACAAGGTACATGAGAGGTGAATCTGAAGTCTGCTTAGGTTTTTCTGCTAGCATGACCTCATTTGGAATAACACACAACCATTCTAAGCAGGACACGTCATGTAGTGTATGTAGTGTATGTGAGTTGTATCTCATTCCAGGCCCACTCAGAGTAAGGAAGTGTGTGCTATAGTAGAGTGTGCCCTGGTGGTAAACAGTTTTCTGTAATTAGAGCTCATTTTGTTCAAATGCACAAGCCACATCTTGTGCTGAAGTTTCAGTGGTGTCGTTTCTATGTTTTTAACTATTTTTATTTATAGTTTGTTACATATTATTTTAAGCTATCATGCTGCTACAGTTTTGTTTTATATGACAGCTATGACTGTGGTTGCACATTGTGTATTTTCCATGACACATAATTAAAAGAATATGCATTCCCTAGTGAATGAACAGTGGGTGTGACGGCAGTAAGCTTCCTGACAGTGTGGAGGGTGACGCTAAGGATGACAGGACCAAGCAGAAGAGCAAGGGAACTAAAAAGTGCATGAAAAAGCGAACGCATATGCATGCATGCATGTATGTGTGTGTGTGTGTGTGTGTGTGTGTGTGTCTGCTGGGTTGGCTCATGGCCTGCTTTAAATCTTGGCTGGTTTCATCAGCTAAGTGCTTATATATCTCCTGGATTACAGGCACTGACAAGACATTTTTGTTGCAACCTGGGGACAAGGACATCTCTGTCTCTAACACACACGAGTGAGGACACACATTCAAAGCACACACAGATTTGTGTTTAGATATGTAAGGAAAGAGGTATAAAAAGAGCTGATACCTCCCTCTCTCTGTCTGTTCCCCTTTCCATCCCTCCCGTCTTTCTAATGAGATTCCCACAGAGCTTAAGTCATTTAGCTAATGGATTTCCCTCCCGCAATATCCATCTTTCTTCTGAACATACACAAACTCTCACACACATCCCTGTCATTCCTGGACAGAGTAGCTCAATATGAGCTCATGAATAGCAGCAATAGATGTTAAGTCACATTGCTGCTTCAAAACGAAGGCAGGAAACCTTTTGAGCGGGGGATTTAGGTATTAGGAATGTATTTTTTTCTGAAAACATCAGAATACAGTGGGCCACAGGAAACTGCTCTTTTACCAGGAAGTTTCCCTGCACAATTTCTGGTTCTCTTAACAACAGTTTTGTGAAGGATTACTTAAAATTGTAGTACTTCTTGAGGTCAGAATGTTTCTTATACACTTGAGTTTGTACAGATGTTTTTGGGGGTTTTTTTGCCAAATTTCTGAGTCATTGTGGCTCAGATGTCTTTCTCCCCATCAGTCCTCTCTTGCTCAGCTTTTGAACAATGATCCTTTTTAAAAAATCCATAAACCTTTCTTGTAACCTCTGAACTGTTTTGCCTGTTATCAGTCATCTTTACCCAGAGACAAAAAAGTATGAATACAAAAGGCTTGTTTAGGGCATCATGTTAACGCTATCCAACTTAAGCAGAAACAGAAGTTGCTTCAAAGAATAAAAGGCTCAGAAATCTGAGATGCCATTGTTTGACAACCCCAGTGTAACTGAAGCCCCTGATACTAACACAGCTCAATACGCATTTCTGCGTTATGACTGGAAAAGTGGCACAGAGCAGAGAATGAAACAGGGACATAAACAGATAAGACTCAGTCAGAATTCATGTACATCTGAGCTGTCCTCAAATAAAGCAACAAGGAAGTAGTTTACTGAAAAATCAAGTCTTCATCTTTTTTTTAAACAATGAAAGTCTGAAATTTTAAGTTAGTAGCATGAGAGATGTTATTACATAATACTAGTTTAATTCTTGAACATGACCAATATTGAAGGAAGAAATGTCTGCAGCACTAATGAAAGACAGAGAAAGTTTACCAATGCAGAATTTATGCACCATATTTTGTAGCTTCTGACTCATTTAGGAAGGCTGACACCCATGATTTTGACCAAAACAAAAGGGCTGGAGTCTTCATAATAGCGGAATAAACAAATGATACTTTTGTAACATCAGCAACTTTTGGTATGGGTGTGTATTTTGAGATTAGAAAACCTCTTAATGCCACCTAACATCATGTTTTCTTCCTAGGGAGTCTGTTCAACAAACGGTTCAGTTCAGAGGTCTGAGATACTTTTGTTTGACAACCCCAAAGTAAAGAAACCCCTGATAGCTGTGCAGTGCTAAAAGCTTAAATTCATTTTCACAGCCAACAATGTGGCAACAAATTACGAGGGTGTCAGAGATAAGCTCTTAAAATAACTTGAATTGTTTTCAAAAAATGAATAGATCACAAATTGGGGTAGGGGAATGCTCATGGCATGCATTAAAGCTCCCATTGCTGCAATGGCAGAGCCGCTCAGTGTGAATGTTACTACTAGTCTGAATGAATACATTGTGTACAGTGTTGCCTTGCAGAAAAGCAAATATTAACTTCGAAAAAATAAATGCTGACATTCAGAAAGAGCTGTGACTTGTGCCAAGACAGCCCGCCCTCCTTACCAGTTCACACTAAAACACAGAACTAATGGCAAAAAAGCACATGTCCAACCTATTCTGCAACAGGCTACAAATAAGAGGACTGGACCTCCAAGTGTCTAATCTACTGACTCATTTGGCCAGCAATCAACCATCCCATCATCTGGCTGAGTTATATAAAATACATATACCACTTCTGTTTTTCCATACTCCTTTGTTCATCCTCAGTGAGACAGAGTACAGTAAATCTGAGACTCACCTACAACCCTATCTCCAGTCTGGACTCCCATTTTCCTCATGGCTGCAGCAAACAATGCCACATCACGCCTGAGCTCTCCGAACGTCACCTTTAAAATCTCCTCATTTGCCTCCCCTAGTAGACAGAGACACAAAGAGAGAACAAGACACAGAAACACAGATAAATATGTACATTTCAAAAACTGGCTCCAAAAACCACAGAAAACATATATGCGTTGGTTTCATATGTTTCGATTGGTTTGACCATTTTAGATTTTGTGTACCTCTTTGTAAATAATACTTTTATTTATGGTTTGATAAAAACACAAATGAAACCCCTGAAATTCAAATCTAAAGCACAGGAAAAAAACAGGGAGACAGAGATGGTGACGTAAATAGAGACAGATAGTGTGGCAGGACAGAGCCACAGACAGCAACAGTCCTATTACCTCTCTAAGTAATGGTTTACTGACATTCACAGAGGTTCCACAGCATTGTGACCAATGGGCCTTCTCATAATTGCATTACAGCTCCTGAGGTAGACTGTGTGCATGTGTATGTGAATGCGTGTGTGTGCAAAAGCCTACTCTCCCTTATACACACATGCAGCAATAAAGAAGAGGCTATCCATTAGTATGTGACAGTCCTGAGAGGTAGAACAGGCAGCAGCTGTTAGAATAACAAAGTGATGTATGCAGCCTTACGCTCACCGCTGCATTGATTCTGCACTCAAATTCACCCTAAACACTGTTCTTTCATGTCTTCCTACTTTCCTTTGGCTTACTTAACTTGCAAATACAAATTGTGAAGACATAAAATGGGAAGTAAACACAATCTGTGCAACTCAGGAAAGAAAATCCACAATCACAGTGATTAACACAACTGGGAGTTAGAAACCAAACATGTTAACATTCTCCATGGAATGAACAAATACAAAATAAGGCAAACAAAAACATAAATAAAAATGAACTGGCCTAACTTGCTTGCAGTGTGTAAAGGTGTGTTCAGATGGGAGAATAACACTGTGTTGTGCGATTTCACATGTTAATGTGCGTATTCATGTCTGCACTGTTTGCTTTGCGCATACAATCAACATTGACAAGATTAAGGATTTGATTCCTTCTGGAGATTAATAAAGCCGTAGCTTTGTCACATATATTACATGTTACAGTTTTTAATCAGTGCAATATACATTATCTACTTACTTGCTGCATAGAGAGCTACTTTGTCCTGGTCTGCATGTTTGAGCAGATTCTCAGCGTAGTTGAGTCGAGCCCCTTTGAACCACTCTGGAACATCTGAGATCCGCTTGGATGCATCCACTACCTGGTATACACCCATAAAGTACACACCCAAGAACACACAGGGCAGAGACACACATTGTCATTGACACTAATCAAATCTTTCATAATCAAATCTTCTTTGGTTCTTCCTTTACTTCTTTCTCATTAAGCTTCCTTGCCAATAATGTTTGTCACTGTTACAACATGTTTGACAGATTTATTGTCTCCCTGTCTTCTATCCAATATCTGCTCATACTGTAAACCTAAGAAAGGATTAAGCGGGTAAGAAAATGTTTCATATAAGAACCTGTGGCCAGCATGACGTGGAATGTGTTATGCATGTTTACAGAAGGGGTGTGTTGACAACATGGCTCATTCATTAATTATTACCCCACACACCCAGCTGAGTGGTTATATCCTGGAACTGACAACGTTAAGAGGCTAGACAGTCAAGTAAATCAAATAATGAAAACACAAATTAAGATGCTTCAAAATCCAGCTTTTTAATATAGACCTGATAATTTTAGCCCATTGTCAACAAATGGATTAAACTGGTTTGAAATGCTATTATAAGCCCTTAAATTTCAGACAGCTTAGGGAGATGATCACACACTATCAGCAAAAAGAAATGTCCCATGTGCACATTTTAGCAGAAGATTAGCAACCACTTTGACAGGCATCATCAATGAGAGATTTTCACAAATTAACTATGTATCTGCTCATGTAAGATGAATCATACCAGATTACTGACATTGAAAATAATGACTAAAAACAATGGTTCAGCAACTCATTGGATGACAATGAAGTAATTTTACTATTTTTACAGTTTAATCAGTTAGGAAACATTTTTTGTTTTGTTTTTCTGTTTAATTTCTGCATGTGTGTGGAAGAGAAAATAGAGTTAGTCTGATTTAAAATTAGAAACCAAAACTATTTGTTGACTGTCACGCCACAGGAGCAGCACAATAGGACATGACTTTGCTCCCAATAGCTATGAGGTATCTAGGATAGGTACACAGCAGCTAAAATGATATCTGCATTGCACATCATGTAAATCAAGTGTGTCAAAATTGTGATATATGTTACACCATCTATTATCATCTAATAAATCTTGCTCTTAGTAAAAGAGAGAGAAAGATGACAATCACAGTCGACCACTGAAGTGACTGGTAGAATCAAATGTAGTTCAGAAGCTCCAGTTAGGAAAAACTTTATTGCCAATCAAATGGCTCGACAGGGTGTATAGGCAAACACCTCAGAAGTCTGAATTTACATTAGAATATGTGCGTGTGGTTTCTGAAAAAGGGGGAAATAAAACAGAGTGAGAACTTGCCATGGCATGTCAAAGGTAGCAAGAGTAAATAACAGGCTCTTAGTTGCTTTATTCTAAAAGATTTGAATAGAATAGACTCTGTTTTCATATTTATTGCCAGATTTCTTTTTTAGTTCTTCTTACAATAATGAATATGGTTGTTGAATTCTGGGTTGACATCAAAACCATTCTACTTACAGTTGCTACGATGTAGTAGCAGAAGATGAACTCACCTCTTCATATGGTTTGGAGCTGACTATTCCACTGAAGCGCCACACCTCTGCCCAGAACTCTGGATAGCTGTCCACCGACCACTGGTACAGGTCATTGTAGTTAACTGAAGGACCAAAAATCAACGATTACTACAGATTTATAACAAAATACTAATTTGCTATTGAGACTGTCAGCTCAAACAAAGAATGTAAAGTTGCTACTGATGGCTAGATAGAAGGAAAGATCAGACATAAGTGCACATGCCACTATAGGCTTAACAAGACAAACTGATTATTGCAAAACCATGGGTTGAAGTCAGCCTCCATGTGCCGGTCATGCTCCACTAATAACCATTCACTTAACCAAAGGCAAAAGAAAATTCCTACACACTACAACCACAAAGATGTGGCTTCTTCTATCAACATCTGATGACCAACAAAAGAAGGGGCATAGGTCAGGGTGACCAGATAAACCCTGGCAGATCTCCAAACGTAATTTAAAGCAGTGGCTTCCAATCTTTTTGACTTATGACCCTTCATAGCTATGAAATGCTTACAAATCTGATGTTGTATTCTCAGGTTGTTTGATTTTAGAGGGATAGATGCATTTTTTTAAGTCTGGAAAACTACCTGTGAGGTAGTGTCCTGTTTTAACTTGTTAATCATCTTGTGTCTCCTCTGATTTAAAGGCAAAGTTGTCTTCTCTTTCAGACACTTAATAAGTGATCCAACCTGTCTGAAAATAATTACACCTGATAAAAAGTGAAACTGGTTCTTGAAGAGAAGCAAAAACAAGGTTTGTTCAGTGGGGGCCTAAAGAATTTAAAGCAGTGCAATTACCACAAATATTCAACACAAACACTGCCATTTTTAATTCCACACTCACACATCTCACCACAGCTGTCTACACTCCTGCTCCCGTCTCTCCCCGATTACATAACCGTCTCATTCTCTCTCTCTCTATCAATTCAATCCTGGGTGACCAAGTTTTTCAGCATTCCTCCAGAACCCTATTACCTTGAACTGACACGGTATCAAATAGACAATTAAAATAGGCCTGTCTCTTTCATCGCCTGGCAGCTATGCAGGGAGACAGTCTTCGGTTAGGTGCTGTCAGCAACGCAAACATTAAACCCTAGCAGAGCTGCAGTGTTGTACACAGCAAATAATTTCTATTAAAAAAGGGAGTGGTGAGCTGGTTAGATGCTGTACATTAATACTCTTAATGGCTGCAGACCAGCTAGCTTGAAACGTTGCATTGCTTTAAGCAGACGTAATTTAGCGGTAATAAGCTTTCTGTAAGATAATTACACAACATATCCTGACAGATAGCAGAGGGAGAGACACGGTCTATTTTTGTGTTTTTATCCAGCTTCGTAGGCTCTATAAAATCCCGGGTTGTATTCATTCCAGCACAAATACTGTCTCTCTGTTTGGCTCCTTTTCTGTGTCCCTCCCTCCTCCCTACTCACCCAGATTAAGTCCGTAGTCCCCGTTGACCTGTATCCTAAACTTGTCCATCTGTGTGTTCCTCTTGGAGTCCGGGTACCACAACACCTTGCTCTCCATATCCATAATTTTCTCGCTCTTCCCTTCCGTGTCTTTGGACATCTTTGCTGCGTCCCTTTGTCGGCTGCCAAACACCGGTAAGCAACAGTCCCCGAGCGCCTCGGTGAAGCTAACCGTCCCTGAGGTGAGGGCTTGTGTTAAATCAGATCACCGGCTAGCTACTTAAGTTTGAATGGCTCTGGTATTACAGCGCGCGACAGCTAGCAAGGCTCACTGTCGAAGGCAAGCGTGGGGCTGCCAAGGAAAACTGACAGTCCACGCCCCGGCGTCATGACGTAGCGGAGCGAGCTGGATTCAAGAACGCACATTGTTAAATACTGTTATGCAACTAACTAACTGAGAACACTTCTTTAAAGGGGCCCAAGACGGTTCCAAGCATATTTGTGATTATAGTGATATTTAATTTTAGTTTCTGAAAAGTCTCTCAGTATAGATAGCTATATGCACTCTATTAATCATCTGTAATGATATGTGGGAAGTGAACATTTCAGGTCACCAAATGAGGTTGAATGAATGAGACCACTGCGAGAAAGTTTGCACCTCACCAAAATATTATCATAATTTGATGAGTTGCATTATTTCCTATTTCTTTAAAAAGTGGCATAACCAACATACGAATAGACAAATGTAGAAAGAAATTAGACCTGTTCAGAACAAAAATGTGTTGAAAGCAATGGTGCCATGTAACTACAAACATTTACTCAGGTACTCTACCTGACTGTAGTTTCAATGTACTTGAGCTTTACTTGAGTTATGTCCATCTTATGCTTCTTTCTAACTGTATGTGTTGCTTTTACAGTTATTAATGTTAAAGATTTTATATATTATTATATTATTATTATTATTATTATTTTTTTAAATACTGAACAGCTCAGTGGACTACTGACAACACTACAGTCGTCTTGCAATTTATGTTAGTTTGCATGTTATTGTTACTACTGTGGTGGCAGTATGTCTCTGTTACATTGTCTGCTGTGGTCTGTCCAGTCTCTCCTGTTTTTTGTTGCATGGGTGACCAAACTAGTTTTATGGATGTGTGTGTGTGTGTGTTTGTGTGTGTGTGTGTGTGTGTGTCATTGTGCTATACATGCATACTATACAAAATATGAGATTATCTACTTACCGATGGAAATGCAATTACTTAAAAAAATAAATAAATAACACGTCGATTATGATTTTAGAATTCACCCCGTAGAAGTCTTGAACGTCTCCCACACGTGAACGCGCAATAGAATTGTATGGTCGAGTCTCTCGTGCACGCGGGAATCTTGCCTGTCAGAATGAAGGATTTGGATTGGTTCTCGGCACACTGGTTCCACATCAGCCGACAGATCGGTCTATGGTGGGGGCGTATCCTCCCCATTGGACTGGCGTCACGTTTGTTCAATGGCAAACTAGCTTTTAGTGCCTCAAGGAGCCAGACTGGCAAATCAGAGAGGGAGAACGTAGGAGCGTTTTAGGGGTGTGCCCAATCAGTGAGAGGGAAGAACGACCCTCCTCACTTTGTGGTGGTGTCATCTAACTTTTGATTTAGTGATGGAAAATTTCTTCTCTAGTTTTGTCATGTCATGTCTTGTCTGGTCTGAAAGAGTTTGCATTGCCATATGCCCACCATATTAATGACAATTTCACAATAATGGCCCTTGACTTTTATTGATGATCTTTTATATAACTTTGGACACTTTTTAACTACAACCTGGTGTTCTTGCAGCTTTTGAAAATTATTACAACATATGTATTTTAAGACAGAGTCCCATTTGCTGTTGCAGAATCAGGCACCACACCAATCCCAGTAGTCACTGATCAGTAGATGAATGTAAGGGAACCAGTGCCAGGTGCATGAAAATGTAATCATCTACATGAAACATTAGCCTAAAAGCCACCCAACATGCATGTGTGGGGATTTTAAAAGATGCATACAAACCAGAAAAGAAAATAACCACATTGCACAAGACATCAGTGGTTATTATCTCAAATTGAACGAGTGAGTGAGAATCTTTGTCACTGTATGTTGACATTTTACACTGCTGTATGTTCTGGCACAGCTGGTACCATAAAGCAGAAAGAAAGACACAGTAGGCTAACAAGAATGTTGTAATCTGTCTGATATATTTTGTAATGTAGTGTCCTTAAAAGCTGCAGACACCAGATTGCAAAAAATGTCTCATATATCAAACCTGAACTCTTACTCTAAAACCTTGATCTATGCCTCATCACGATTTTAATGCAGAGGTCTACAGAGATCTCCCTGGACTTCATGACTAGGTGTTTGCCCTGACATGCAGCATGAATTGTGTGACCTTACATATAGAGGTGCATACCTTTCCGAACTATGTCCAATCAATTGAATTAGCCACAGGTGGACTCCACTCAAGGTGTACTGACACAACTCAAAGATAATTAAAGCAAGCAGGATGCACCTGACCACAGTTTGGAGTGCCGCAGCAAATGTGGCAAGTTTTTGACGTTTAACAAATTTGCCAAAAAAAAAGAAGCATGTTTTCACTTTGTCATTATGGGTTATTGAATATAGTGCATGGCAATTTTACAGCGCAATAAAATGTGCAAAAAGTGAATGGGCCTTGCTACCCTCTGAAGCCACTGTATATTCTCCAGTTTCTCTGTGAGAAATCTTTCTGTGGCTAATTAGATTTTGGAGTTGACCTGACATAGACCCTGACTTCACTCCTGTTTATCCTGGCTCTGCTTCTACATCAGCTCATGTCATGCAGTCCAGCCAAAATTCACATTTTGTAACAAGCATTAGCCACATCTATCTTTTTTTTTTCTTCATGGAATTCTATCCCAATGACTGCCCTTTGGATCCTGTGATGTGAAGTGTGTTAACATGCATACTGCCTAAAATTTTGCAATGCGTTGCATTTAGCTCATAATCTTATCCAGAACAACCTACAATGAACCCAACAGGGCAAAAGACAAACTGTTTTGTCAACCTAAAAAAGACCTAAATGATCTGCTTTCTGATCCCTATCAACTTATGAGACAAGTATTCAGACTGTCAACTACTGACTGTGTAAGTGTGTGTGTGATGTAGTTAGCTAATACTTTGATTAACTGATGCACAGTAGGACGTTTCCACCCGTCTGTTCTCCACCATTCACTACACAGGCGAGCTAATGTACACATTGACCAGTCCATATATATTGAGAATTTTCTTATTCTCAATTTAAAATGTAGGCTATATATTATCTCAAAGGGGTATTTCAGAAAGGAGGCTAAAACCCAAATTAGAGCTAAGAGGATTTGGCTAAGTGACACCTGATTATGTCAAAATAAGTGTAAATCTCAGGCCTGAGAAGCCCAGCACACATCACATTAATCCAGAACGAAACAGTGAGTTAGCAAAGGCTAAAACAACGACCAGCACATACGAAAAGCAATATTTAAAGAATAAAATAAAATAATGTAAGTCTGTATAAAAACAAGCATTATAGGTTTCATCAAGTAAAGATCCAAATTTTGATAATGCAAGGTTAACTGTGCATGGTTGGTAATTTCTCTTATAATGCAGAGTAGAACCTAATTGCGTGCATGTGTATGTGTTTAAACAAGTTTAAATATGCCATCAGATCCATTTAAAGAAAAAAACAAACAGGTTAACTGCCTTTCTGCAAAGACCTCATAGTGATACAAGCCTGAGGTTTACAGTAAATAAATTAAAAAATAGTGATTCATTCATTTAAATGTGTTCAACTGCTGCACTGCACTTGAAAGTGAGTGAGTGTTTGGAGCAGAACCCTAAGTCAAACTTAGTCCAGGAGATGGCACACTAATACATGTCAGTGTGTGCAATGAGAATCCTCTCCTTACATGTGTGAATCTTTAAGACTTCATATTACAGCTTTTTTTCTTTAATTTGTGGAATGTTATATAAAGACCTAGTCTGTATTAGTTTTTTTTACTATTATCCCCTGCAATGCCAGCAACCAGAGAGGATAATGTAATAAAAACATTTTTTTCTGAAATGTTCCATTGCCAGCCTATCATATACTGAAAAAAAAAAAGATCTTGTGAGTTTACATACATTTTAGGTTGGCCTATTAATTTTCTTCTCAGGGGACTTTTTATGTAGGTTACTACGCTACACAGCTTTCTATGCGTTTGAGATCAAGTAACTTGTCTTATTGTTAACATCAAATGGATCTTTATTTTCCTGTGAAGAAAAGGTTCGACCAAACAGGGGTAAAGCTCTTTTAACTCACTTTTATGGATTATGCCATAATCCAGCTGTGAAAAAACAAACAAACAAAAAAAAAACCGGGTTGGTCAGTGAGCCTGAAATTTCAAACTATCAAATTCATTCAGTTCAACCACATATGAATTTGAACACGTTGCAACATGCCTACATTTCAATGCATGTAAATACAAGCATCGTTATTTTTCTTTTTTGTACAGTTTTTTCTACGTCACATGACTGAATCGTGTCTCGGCGTCATCGCCCTTCACGGAAGTCAGCAGCATTGGCGATGGTGGCGGCCTCGTCAGTCTAGCAGCAGGAAGAGGATGTTTGCTTCCAGTGAAAGAATAATATCACCCGATTACAAGTCTTTATAACAGAGTAAACGGCCGTACAGTTTTTGTGCTGAGCTTGCTGGGAGTTGGACAGCGTATTCCCATCCCCGGAGCCGGTCTCTGTGTGTCTGAAACAGGGCGCCGCTGGATAAGATGTCCCTGTTCCAGTCGGCACTGGATTTCCTAGCCGGGCCCGGCTCGTCCGGAGCGGCCAGCCGGGACCAGAATGATTTCGTCGGACAAGTCGTTGAGCTCGGTGACATGAAATTGAGGATTAAGAGGGTGATCGCAGAAGGTGAGATAGTGTACCTTTGCGAGAAATACTGATAACGTCTTGCGCGGCTAGAAATGCTAGTTAGCTGAACCGGCTAACAGGCTAGCATAAGTGACATACTTCTATTGATAATCAGTGACAATAGCGTTTGTAAGTGCATAGCTATGAGTCACCACGTAATGTAAACACCAGTTGATAATTTGGTTTCGTGTGTGTCTAACAGGCGATAAATCATTTCCCGTGTTGTAGTACGTGAATGTGATGCATAGACAACTTAATCTTTCAACTTGCCTCGTACGTTACCATCTGTTGTTGTTGAGCTGTAAGTCACAACGAGATGCATGAATGTACGGCAAAGCTGCAATTTACTTGTCCATCAACTCCCCAACCTATTGTGAGCTACACACCTCAAACCTTATCATTTTCCCTGGCAGCAAGACGTGATTGACGTCAAGAGAGAGATCATTATAGAGAGGGCAGGACGGTATGCAGTGGTAGAATAAAACGATCGCGATGACAGTGTTGCCACCAACACTGTTAGTTAACAGGCAGTGTTCAGGACTCTTTGTTTCAATGTTGGGACACTAACAGCCAAATCTAATTATTTGCAGAGCTTTGTTGGGATTCTGTCTCGTGACATCAAGGGAGAGACTAGTTGAGTGCCAGTACTCTCCTTTTTTACTTGTGTTTCTGGTTAGAACAAATGGACAACAAAAGATGGAATGCGCTGTTTGACTTTACTACTTTTCTAAAGCAAGTTTAAGAGACATTAGAATGCCCTTTTGGCTGTGGCCCTTCATGTTATGCTGTAGAATTCTAAGGAGCTGTTATTTCAGCAATACTGGTTTATAACAACATGTCTCATTTTAATCTGAAATAGTAGCCTGTATTTGTTTGAATGCAACAACTCTGGTTACAGGACACATTTAAGCCCACCGGTCAGGTTTCTTTTCTGTGGCAGCAGACTGAGATTCTTGCCCTTGTTACATAGTGGCAAGACAATCCTGGTATACTGTCATACATGGTTAGTTTCTTGCCATCATGGCTAGTAGAGCAGGCAGTAAATGTTTAATGTAAATGTTTATTTTGTGTGTTGTCTATTCTACAATTGTATTAATCGTATCTATCGTAATCGTATCGTATATAATTGTATCTAATTTAACCACAAGTTGTGATTAATTTAACCACAAATATGTTCAGCAACAAACAGTGTTTAAATATTTGGTTTAACATCAGGAGTGAGCTCAGTTAGGCCTAAAACAAGTACTTCATCTCTAATTATGGTCAGAAGTAGGCCAGAGTTGAACGTTTTCATGGTGTGGCCTCAGTGGTTCAGAATTTAAACATAACAGATACTGTTCAGGCTGTTGTAACACTCATTTCAGATTAGTCCTCACAACTAACTAATTGTTTTTCAGGCAGTGTACCTTGTGGAAAAAGCTGTGGTGAAACCAGGTTGACACTGAAGAAGTTGACAAGTCTCTGTTCTTTTTGTCAACAAGTAATGTTTGCCTTTGAAACAACGTGAGCCGTCTCAGTCCACATTACTTGGAATTTGCTGACTAAGTATGACAAACAGTTGTTTCATCATCCTAAGTGTGAGGAAACAGTTTTTGATAGAAACCGTCCTTCCTTCATAGTATGCACTACCAGCTCCAGATTTTGCAACTCTCTGGCTCATCAAATCCCTACAACATTCTGAATCCACGTGTAGAAAACGAATCCCTTGTTTTAGATATTGCATATGTTATTTAAAAAAAAAACAACCTTTTGATTAGATTGAGAAATTCTCTGTAGTAAGATTACAAAAAGGTATTATTTTCCACATATGATTTGTTTAATGTTAAGTCTGCCAATTGCAGCACATTATTCAGTTTACAGTGATATTAAGAGAAATGTTCACAATTGATGGATATTTTTTGATGGATAAAAGACAAAAATTATTACTGAAATCACTGTTGCTTAACTTCCAACTAAATGTTTAGCACTAATTCCACTCTGATCAACAGTATAATCACAGTTTTGTGATTGCACATTCTCAGCCATGATAGTTGGCAGAGGATGTGATAGATGGCAAAACTTGAGATCATTTTACACAAAACATTTGCCCTTTTCGAACTCCCATCCTGCTATTTGAAGGGTGTCTTTGTTCTGTTCACTCACCAAGATCTTTAGTGAGAGAGTACAATGGATGGCTGTAACCAGACGGTTGTATTTTTTATTTAGAGCTGTGACTGGTTTTTCTGTGGTTTGTACCTGCCACATAGGCACATGAGAAATCAAGGCTTCTTCCACTTGAAAGAATTTTTTGGGTAGCCACATAATGTTGCTCAGTACATTTAGGAAAACACTCTGCTCTGTTGCTGATGAAAGTTAAAGTCATCACATGTGGTGGTTGTCATCATGGTAGTAATGAGCTAAGTTTCACAACCACAGACTCTGTCCTCTTCAGATTAATGAGGCATAGATTGGTGTCTTCACATAACAAAACAGATTTTTTGGTACAGTGATACCTGGCTGGCCTTTCTTTTGGCTTTCATGTCCCCCTCTGAGCAGGTGAAACACTAGATAAGAGAGGTCTCTTTATTCAGAGCCAGATTGGACAACCTGCGGTTCCTTAATTTTTTAATACCTGTAATTATTATTAACACAAGCACAAAGATAAGATTTAACAATGTGGGGTAAGTAAAAGAAGGATTTTTACCCCCCCCCCCTTCAGTATTTCTCTTGGAATGGCTTGGTAATTAGAGCAAAGGAAATGGAGCTTTTCAGGTTTCGTTCCCTCCCAGTTTGCCAGCACAAAACAGAGGAAGACATGTGATCCCCACAGGGACGGGTGTGCATTCTCAAGGCAAAGTCAGTGGCACTGCTTAAGACCTACATAAATGTTGCTGTAATGGAAGAGAAATGATGTACTGGTTTGGTAACTGGCTGCTATGCTTTAACAGTTTACAGTCAGGTAAAGTATTAATCAGGTAGGTTGCTGGTCAGGTTTGGTTGCTGGTTTGAATCCTGTACAAGGTCAAAAATCAGGACTGGCTAAATAAAAGCTACTGGACACACTTGGGCAATCTTCCCTGTGTAAATAAAGCTTTAAAGATTGGAATCTTGAGTGTCGTCCTCTAGGTTTTTCACAGAGCTAAGCAAGGCTGGTAGTTGATTTACTCATCACTATGGAAACCTTGCCCTGGCCTTGTTTGGACTGTGGCTTGGAGTCCATGCACTTATGAGCACACACACTTGATGAAAAAGTTTCTTGTCCACCAACCACAGTGACTTAAGTGTCAAAATAAAAAATTAAACCAACGCAAGAGAGGAAATGTGATGTCCTGATGTATGAAAATAATTGTATTTATGTGATGATATGTTGTACATCTCAGGTTGTAAATTCCTGCTGATAATAAGTTAAAATTGGCCATAGAAAATGTTGTAAAGAGTTCATCTTTAAACTTAAGTTACTTATCTGTGCATCTCTTCTTGTACTTCTGTGATGTATGTATGTATGTATTGTTCCCTCTGTGAGATCAGTTAAGTTTAATTTATCTTATATTAATGTTAAGTGACTGGGCTTTAAGGAGCACAGATGACCTCCATGAAATACATTGTCATGAGGACAGTGTGGTGTTCTGAATGCCTTGCTTCTATAAAACAGTCTGTTCAGTTGTATGGATTTCCATGAAAGACTGATTATTCCATGTAAAACTGATTCTCCATCCCATCTGATAGCTGGCTGGTGAATACAGTAGCACTCGACAAAGTTATCACCAGTTCAGGTTTTAGCCACACCTTCAGTGAACAGGTGGAGATCCAGCATGGCTTAGTGGTGGCCTAAATGTTAGAAAAGTGAGCTTGTGACAGAGAGGTTGTTTGTGTTGTGGTGTTCTTGAGCAAGGCACTTAAGCTCTAGCTTCCACAATGTGGCTGCTCAGTGGCCAACAGATAAGACAGTGGTTATTGTACTTGGCAGCTTCCAGGTTTGAATGTTTGTGGATTTGTATCCCACTCTGCATCACACAGTGTCTGCAGTACACTGAACATCTGTGAGTGATGCTTATGTTTCATCTTAAGAGCTTAAGAGTGCATATGCTATTCATTTAGATGGAAACAATTTAAATTACATCCTAGTTGCTCTCTTTCTTTTCTCAGGTGGATTTGCATTTGTGTATGAAGCCCAGGACATGAGCAGTGGTAAAGACTATGCCCTCAAGGTAAGATAAACATGTACCCACTAAGGAAATTGTACCTGTTGTTACTACTTAATTGTTTAGCAACTATTACGTTGTGGCTGTACCATTCAATACTGCGCAGACCTTCATTAATTCACTCATTTGTTTGTAGGCTTGGCAGTGTCTATGAATGATGAACACTGAATCAGGAACATTAGCTCAGCTCTATCCATGCATTCAACAGTTTACACTTGTAATATGCAGTAAATACTACATGTTATTAGTAAATACCAATCGGAATGTAGAATGCAGTATTTACTATGTTACTACATATGACTGGACTTTATCATCCTAGTGGACTTCACCTTTCACAGAATAACTCAGAGAGGACTTTTGCCCCTTTCCTATATAAACACTGCTATGGTAGCTGCATGTTATAAAAATTTTTAAAAAATTTAATGTGTTCATGTGGGCTGCTGCCACTCCTGCTGTTTTGTTGATCAATTTGCTCAGGAAACTTTCCTCAAGCAGATTGTTTCTTATATTTATGGCACAGTTTTGATTATTTAGGGACCGTCTGCTTCATACTTAATAATTCTGTCCATGCTGAATGTGTAATCATGCATTTCTTAACTAAATAAAACACTGCAGATAAATGAAAAAGTCAGGCATAGGTAAAGCACACTGCAGCACAATAGCTGTATCAACGAAATGGAAGTGGTTGAGGAAAAACATTAATGTGCATATGAACATCCATTTCAGTTTTCTCCCTGGGTCTAAATCCAGACTGAATTGTGAAATAATGCAAGTAGCCATTGAATTGATGATTGGTCAATATAATCAACAGGAGCAGTTAGTGTGGAAAATCATTTTTCATCATTTTTTTTTCAAATACTGTATAGACTGTTGATGTGATGATGTGTCATCTGATCACACAACAGTGACAAACCAGTGGTCTGTATGTGTATGTGCTTTTCTTTCAGAGGCTGCTGTCCAATGAGGAGGAGAAGAACAAGGAAATCATACAGGAAGTCTGCTTCATGGTATCCATTATCATTTCCAGACAATGATGAAAAGACAGTTTTTTTTTCTTAAGATCCTTGTAGAGCATTTCAGTTTGAATACACAGTAGAGGGTGACATGTGACAAAGGCAAGTTAAACGCTAACCCATGACTTCACAAGATTGTGGGATGCACCTCCAGCATAGTGTACTGTCATCACTACTGTTTATTGGCAACACCACACAATGCTAGTATGTATAAGTCATGAACTAATATATATTTACAGTGTTGAACTTTATAATAGCTCTGTGGTTTTACAAACAAGACTGCTGTGTACGCTGTGGTTCTGTCTTGTCATTTGTGAATCTTTTCCAAAGCACCCTAGTGTGTTTCCTGTTTGAAAAGAAGCGACAAGCAGGACAGAAAATGAATAATTCTTGGGGGGTTCATTCACAGATTTGTTATTCAGTGGTTGCCAGGAGGAATAAGATAGCTTTGTGTATCTAAAGGCCAAATCACTGAAGCATCCATTGTATTTCAATGCCTCAGGAGATGTTTTATTTTTATTAAACCCCAGTTTTTATCCGTGAGAAACCCTTTAGCCAGCAACTAAAAGTGCTGGGACATCTCTTGTACAGTTGTGCAATAGTTGTTTCATGCTGTGAAGCACATTGTGGAGGCACAGGCTATTGCTAAATGACGCACCGTGTTCCTGGATCCATTGCAACACTCGTGTTTTCAGAGCACAGTTATTTGCATAATGTTTGGTGCCTCGAATGCTGATGAGGCAGAAAAATAAACTCTGAAGTCACCAGTGAATTCTTCGGATCACCCCACTATAATCTCCTCCTGAGTAAAACATTGATTGATTAGTGATTTCTGTTTGAGATTCTGAAATGACTGACCCAAGGCCAGGCTTGACACCACAGTAGTGTTTGTGCTGTATGTTCCTTGACCTGCTGCTCCATAGAAAAAGCTGTCAGGTCATCCCAACATGGTCCAGTTCTGCTCTGCTGCCTCCATCAGCAAGGAAGAGTCAGACACCGGACAGGCCGAGTTCCTGATCCTCACTGAGCTATGTAAAGGTAAATACACACACACACACACACACACACACACACACACACACACTACTAGAAACACTTTTTTCAGCATTTGTACTTCTTTGTCTGCTACTGCTTTCTCTGTCTGTTTCGTCACTACTGAATCAGTGCGTTCATTCATCAGCACTGTCAGTACTCTTTCCCAGTAACTTTAACTGAAAGGTTTTTGTGATGAAACAGTTTCCTGTCTGTGGCCTTTGTACTTCCTGCTCTGCTGCCTTTCTGTTTGTTTTCATTCAGCAGTTTTTCAACTTTAAGTGCAAATAATTCTTTACTTAGCACATTTTAATTCATTATTTGATTAACCATTTTATTACATGATACAAGGCTTTCCTTTTGATTTTCAGGGTCCTGTATTATCTGAAAATTCATCAGACTTACAATCAACAGACAAAAATTACAGCTGCCACTACGGCTGTTACTTTCACATTGACTGACGGGTTTTCGTTAATTTGTCTGTTTGTATCTCCTCTGCCTCAGGTCAGCTGGTGGACTTTATAAAGCGGGTAGAGCAGAGGGCTCCCCTGTCATGTGACACTGTGCTGAAAATCTTCTACCAGTCGTGCCGTGCCGTGCAGCACATGCACAAACAGAAACCTCCAATCATACACAGAGACCTCAAGGTTGGTCTGTCCTTGGTAGTTGGATGCGTGAACAATGTACCAAAGACCTGGTGTATCCACAATATGCAATACTCCAGAATGAATTAATTGAGTAAAACACCTCAACATGACTACATTTTGTATCATATGACTAAGATGCTGCAATTTAAAGCACAAAAATCAATAGTACTTTAAATTAGTGGCTAGTAGTAGTTATCATACTAACTGATAATTAAATGTGTATTGATTGACATGCTCACTGTTTACTTGATGTGTTGCAGATTGAGAACCTCTTGATTAGTAACCAGGGCACCATCAAGCTTTGCGACTTTGGCAGCGCCACCACAGTGTCACATTACCCTGACTACAGCTGGTCAGCACAGAAGAGGTCCATGGTGGAGGATGAGGTGCGCACACACTCAAACATCAGTTAAAGCTAATCTCAACAGGGCCCTCCTCATGTGATACACTGATTCTTTTTCTTATTCCAATATTATTGAAATAATCCACATGCATTTAATAGTTTTCATTCCTGATATTTTTAGTATATTTTATGTATTATCTAAATATATTGTAACAGATTGTATCACACCACGTGTCTTTAATATATGTTTTGAGAGTATAGCATGAAGCCTACTTCACAGGCAAAAGTGTAGATAAAGCATAAATATTCCACATCATACCACCATACAATGTCCTATGTGAGGCACTTAAGGTTTTAATTTGTCAAAGAAGATAGCAAAGAACAGCCAGTTTTCTGTGACTAGATTCTGAAGTCACAGTGGATCAGTGACAATACTGACATCATATCATTGGACAGGAACCAGAAACCTTTAATCGAATCAAGAGCTGGAGGTCCAGGAAGGGCTCATCAATCAGGTTGATTATATTTATACCATAGTCACACTCACATGCAAGAGCTTTGCCACAGATGACCTCAGTATGCAGGACCCCAGAGATCCTGGTTTCTAAATGTAATAACATGGGTAACCATCTGGCAACTATTTTTAGGCTACTGGCATGGACAAGATGCTGGAGGAAAAAGCTTTTTATGATGGAAAATCTAAAGTGCAAGCTGTTGAGCGAAATTGTGAATCATTTGTCTCTTAAAAATGCTCTGCTCTCTGTGTTAGAACAAATAATAGTTTGTCCTCTTCAAATAATCAGAGGGCTCTAAAAGCATTTTCTTCGGTTTTTCACCTGCAAAAACAAAAAGAAGTTTTAGCTGAACATTTCAGTTGTAGCCAAGGTTTACTTCAACACTCCACAGTGGTCCCAACAGCTGTGTTTATTTTGTTTTTTCTGTTTGCAGATCACAAGGAACACCACTCCAGCGTACCGAACGCCAGAGATGATCGATCTCTACTCCAACTTCCCCATCAATGAGAAACAGGACATCTGGGTCAGAACCCTTACATTTCTTTTCTTTTTATCTGTTGTTGTCAGCTACCGTGAAGACAATAGTATTAATCGTGTTAGAGATCTTACCTTTGCTACAACTGAGTTTACCATCCTCAATGCTGAAAGCTGTGTTATTAAAATGGCAAACAATGTTGCTTATTGTCAACACATCACACTCACAGTCTGTGAGTAACTGTGTTTCCTGTTCTTTAGCAAAGGAAAAGTAATAATGATTTCTCACACAAAACACCCGCAACAGAAACACAGAAGACTTTTCAGGCTGATGAAGCTAATTGTGTGGGCTCATTAACAGACATTAGTTAGTCCTGTTTCTGTTATTTGTTTGGGCACAACAGATTGACTCCAACATCTTTGTTTTGTGTCTTTTACTGTTATTATCTCAGAGTATTCTGCACCTGTGTACTGTTCATAATGAAAAAATGGCTTGAGAGTTTATTGCTGTCCTTATTATTTACGCTCTTTCATGCAGGCCCTGGGATGCATCCTCTACCTGTTGTGTTTTAAGCAGCACCCATTTGAGGAGGGGGCCAAGTTGCAAATAGTGAATGGGAAATACTCCATCCCTCAGAATGATGTCAAGTACACTGTGTATCACGACCTCATACGTACGTATCGTCTTTCTCTCTGCCAGTCTGTATGTGCTAGTTTATTCTTGTCGGTCCATTTATCCATCATTTTATCAATTACTCTATCTGTTACTGCTGTTGCCCATGAGTCACAGTTATTGCCACAAGCCAAATTCGTCACCTTTGCCAGCCTGCCAGACGTGTAGGATGGCACCTCTAAACGTAGCGTTCATATACTGTAGAGGTGGTAGAAAGAAACACCATGGCAACTAAATTAGGTTAAATTTCTAAACTAGGTTAAGTAAGTAATTAAGCTCCTTCTAATGGACAGTAGAAATTTGTCCATTTCCTGAAAAGTGGGACACATAACAATCTAAATTGAAAAAGTAATACAATCTTTGTCTTGATCACTGTGCATGTGATTAATGGCAAATCAGTTACTGATTAGTTGTATACATTCAGAATTTTCATGAATGGTATTACTGTTGTATCACTGTCTTCTCCATCAGCCGCATAATTTGTTGTCCTTCTCATAAGTATTGCATCTTTAGATTTTAACATTTCCCTTAAAATGTTCTTCCCTCCTCCAATGCACCCTTCTCCTCCTCCTCTCCAGGTTCCATGTTGAAGGTGAACCCAGAGGAGCGTCTGTCTATTACAGAGTTGGTCAACCAGCTCCAGGAGATAGCAGCAGCACGCAACGTCAACCCCAAGTCTCCCATTACAGAGGTAGGCATGTGCATGACTGACTGTGTGCAGGGCTGTCGTAAAAAGAAAATACTATAGCAATAGATTTGTTAGTTAGAATAGAAGTTATGTTACAGTAGAACTTATTCTTCACTATCAATTAATTATGCTATCTTTAGCTTTTTACCCATGATGACTGTGTGGTTGCAACAAAATCTGATCTCTTGAAATTTAAGTCAGTAGCTTTGTGAATAAGGTTGAAACAAACATATCTTCTCTACTCTTTTAGCCAAGAAACAAGGGAAATGGACAAAACACAGCCCTACAGTGAATTAAGTAGAGCAGTATCTGACTAAGGAAATTTGATTTTTCATTTTATCTAAGAGTGTGTCGCTGCTGAGTTTGTCCATTTTCTTAATGTGTAAAATAGCTCTTGAATCGTCATCTTTAATTCGGCAGACACTGCAGCTATCGTTCAAAATGTTTCTGCTTCAGTTATCAATTTTGAGTAGAGGATTGTTTTGACAGAGTGTGTTCTGGAGTAAACAAGTTGATTGGCTGAGCCACAGAGGCACAGCCTCAGTGTTTGCTAGCCTTTAAGGAAGGTATTGACAGGGCGAAAACACGGTTTCTTCCGCTGTGTGTGTAAACGTGCACGCACACTTGTACGCCCTCAAATTGCTGATGCGGTTACACTTGCTAAGCCTCACATATATAACACACACACATACGCACACAGCAGCAGGCACAAAGAAGTCTGTATTCTCTTTCCCAGGCTCCTCTCTCCCCAGCTGGCATGGTCCTAATGGGTCCAAAGAAACAGAGAGACACAGAGGTGGAAAATGTGTGAACTGAAATTCAAAATAAACATGAACTGATACCAACATTTAATTAGTACAGCAGTACTGTGGGTGGCACAGTCAGTGTAAAGGCAGAGAAGTGCTTTTCATTTACCACCCACGGTAGCTAATGCAGCGCAATCAGATTTAAGTTTTTAGCCTCGGTTTTGGAACAGAAAAGCCATGACCAACTTAGCAGCCACAGCTTCTTATGATTCTTACTACAAATCCACAAATCCTGGTATTTATCACCAAATCCTCAACCACAATTGTCATTTATATAAAGCTGATTCAAATGTCAAAAATCTCCAGGTTTACAGTGATTCTGCTTTCTTCTAACTTTCTGGTCTGCAATACGTGCCTAACAGAGTCAATGTATGTATGCTGAGCTAAATTTCTGTTACAATTAAAAATATGAATACTTTAGTACTTTCTTTGCTTGGAAACAAATTAGTAAATCATGGCACAGTGTTCGTTTATATCCCAACCAATTTCTTATTAAACGGGATCCTGATAAGGCTGGTAAATGTGTGCAGAGTGAAGGCAGATTTGGTGATCGCTGATCTGATTAGGGTTAAGAAGGGGTTTCCCTGCTGGACATAAGGAGATTATAATCCCTGTACTTCTCCTCCTCCTCTCTCTGCTGCTTCTCGGCGCAGACATATGGAGAGGCAGACTGTGAGATGGAGCAGAGAGGAGGAAACTTGTGAAGGAAGGGAACAAAGATGGAAGTGAAATACTGAGAGAGAAATGCGTTAGACTTTGCGCAGAGGAAGAGAAACACAGAGGCTGTCTGGCTGACTTAACGCTAAACCAGACACTCCAGTTCTCATTGGAAGACTATTTTATTCAGCATGTTGTAGCATTTTTGTTTGTAAATTATGATGTATCTTCTTTTTGGACTGACAGAGACAAGACCTGTTGCTTGACACTAAGGATTTTTTTCCTGTTCCTCTATTTATGGTTCTCTGACCATTATTTCTATCATGCCTCATTTTTATTATTTGCCTGAATGTAATTTGGTTTTTTAAACCAGAAATCTTTTTTAGGATGATATTTTTTCTATTTTGTAGGAAGTTCTTTCTTTTTCTGATGATTTTCCTATTTCTCTCTGCTGACCTCTTTTATGTTGCTGTTCCTCGTTCATATCTGTTTTGAACAACTTCAGTCCTGGCTTCAAGTTTTTTGAAAAGTTTTTTTGTCAGCTTCATTTTTATTTTGTCAACCAACCTGTTACAATGTTGAGTGCGTACTACTGTTGGCGTCCAGTGTATGATGGCTATGAATGTCTGCAGCTGCTGGAGCAGAACGGAGGTTTTGGCAACAACGGAGCCCAGCCGCCCATGCAGATCCACAACGTCCACAACAATGCAGGTAAGGGTTTGTTTTGATGACAATGCAATGCTCTCTGTGGGTTTGGGACAATGTTAGAGGTTGTAGGGTTGTGTATGTTTTTTATAGTGTTTATAGTGTATATGTTTTTTACAGTGTTGTAGGTTTGTGTATGTTTTTTTTATAGTGTTTTATAATGAGTTAAAGTGAAACTCTTAATAAAAGTTCAATTGAACAAATCATAGATTTGCTGAGAGGCAACCCATAACCCCATAAGGAACTATATAGCTGTTTTCAAGGTGCAACTGAGCAAGAGACTTAATTTCACTGAATTTCTCTTTTTTTATAACCCCTAATTTCTAATCAGCCAGGAACACATGTTCACAGGCACATATCCATTGCCCCCGAGACACCACCCGTATCACTGAAAATCACTCATGGCACTAAGTAATCTTATTAGTTCACCTATGACCACCTTACTGTGGACACTCACAAAATACACATACACAAAGGTTCCTATGTGTCTAAGGCCTTGTGAGGGTCATGACCAAGAGTCAGTAGGTCAGTTGTTTTTAATGCCAGTGGTCCAGATCCTCATATGTGTTTGTAATTGATATAATGAAACAGAGCCTATGGTAGGTGGTTTATAGAAATATGATAAATAAGGAGGAAACGCCCCAACATAATGACATGAAGTCAAGATGGTTTCTATGTACCCTACAGAAATAGCTCATCCTTCTCTTTTTTGAAAATTTTAATTGCAATTGTTAAGAGTATGAGCTGAAGGTACTTGGAAGAGAAAATCATATTTTATCTGTATCTTTTCTCTAAATGAGCATAATATGCCTATCATTTTCCTATCTATATATACACAACTATACAGACACACATGCAGGAGGTGTACTGTTCATTAAGAGGATTTCTGCACGGTCAGTCAACCATCTGTCGAAAAGGCAGGATGTGTTTGCTCTTTCCCTTGAGGAGTGGCTCCAGACCTCCTGCCCATTCATTCCTCGAGGCACGGGCAATAAATTATGTTGACTCAATCAGAGTCATCTGCCTATTGTTGTATCTCAACATCAGACAGCTCATTAGATAATAATTAGCATTAAATAACATTACAAATTCTGCTGACTGTTTCATGCAAAGTTTGCATGGATACTTTTGTTTTCATTGTATCAGTGCTCAAGCTATGACAGTTTAAATGTATCATATTTAGCATTCTTTTTTCTCCCCCACGATGCTTACAGGCATGTATGATCCTGATCAGTCAGGCAGTGGCCTCTTCGATATCTTAAGGGGAGGAACAGAGCGCTTCCTGACCAACATAAAGGACACTTCCTCTAAGGTCATCCAGTCAGTAGCCAGGTAAGATGCTTTAACCTTGTTACCATGAATATCATTGTTGTATGTATTCACATTTCATTTTAAGTCTGTTCAGTTCATCTTTATTGCCATTACAGATCAGATAACACTGATTTGTTGCATTTATTGCAGTCAGTTTTTTTCCTTACTTGGCATAACACGGACTTGTGTAGCTGAACTGATCTCATGATTCTCATGATGTTTATGCTTGTTAACCTATGGAGCTGAACTAAACATTCAGTGGAACATTTCACATTTTGCACTGGCTACTCTAACTTCACATAAGTCTGCTTATCATGTATTTATCCCAGACAATACCCCTTGTGGTCTTGTAAGGAAATGTTTAATTCAGGCATCCACCAAGTAGCGTAACAGTTTTTTACAACAATATGTTGCGGTTGTCAGTCATTATATTTCATCACAGTTTCATCATCCCTGAAGTAAAGGTCTGATTATTTACTTGCAAACTTGTCTATATAACCATTCATAATCATACCTACCCTGCCCCCAGATTTACCTTTACAAGGAACATTTTGCCACTTGGCTGTCTTAAATGTGGTTTTCCACTGTGATGGCAGACTTTGCTAATGATTATTCTGGGGAAAGACAAACCTTATTTCAGGTTATCTCTGTTTGTAGTCCTTTGCCCAATCACTGGCATAAGAATCAGTCAGTGGGATGGTGGGAGTAATCTGTATGTCTATGTATAAAAGGGTTAAAAATATTAAGCAAAGTGTTCCTTTAATAGCCACTCTATCCATACCCGTGTTTTATTTGGTTATTCTATCATCGGTTTGTTCCATTTGTTTGGTTGTTTTGTTTATTTTTTGTTGTTTCTTTTCTCTGTCCCAATCCCTCATGGTCCCACTATGTGTCCATCACCTAGCAACCCAAGGTAAATATGGGTCGGTGAAGTGCATTAACTCGTGCGTTGCTCTGTGTGTTTTCCACAGTTTGTGTTTAATTAGTGAAGAAAAAAAACCCACTACGCATTTTTTGTGCTGTGTCCGTCATCACAGCTTGCTGATCCTAACATCACACATTCAATAATTTAGTTGAATGAATGCAGAGCGTGATGTGAGTGGATAGATGAGTGAAAATAATTGGAAAATGACATCAGCGAATAACAAAACAATTGAAATATATCCTCTATGCATGGTACAGGAAATTATTGGCGCAAGTAGTAACAAGGTTAAAATTCAAGTCAAACATAAGAATTAAAGCTTATGGTGTTGCAATAATGGCCTTTGCTTGACACGGTTCATTATAGCACATGCATGAGACAAGTCTTAAATACCAGAGAGCAGTGCAAATGCAACTTCCCTCAGTGTTGTGGCAAAATTTAAGTGGTCTGTTAAAAATGCTGAAATTAATTTAGCTGCTTTTGGTATACTTCTCAGTAATTTGTATATTTAATTTGTAAGGACAAAAGTGTTTTGTAACTTTTAGCTTTCTGAAGCAGACAGCTCTATCCGTAGCCTGAACGAATGAGTGAATGAATGAATGGCAGTTAGACACAGATTTAATATGGCTCCACTGCTTACTAAATCACCATTTCAGCAGCATCTACGTCTTAGCTAGCATCACCTGTGTGTCCTAACACCATACAGATAAAACTGAGTGTCATCAGCATAGATAGATCAATTTCTTTGCTTGGCCTATAGTTTGTTTGTCTGTACTAAATTTGAATATAGGAATCATGCTGCGTTGTTTTTGCTGCTGTCATTGTTCCAATGTGATTTGTTTTCTGTAAAATAATTTCTACTTCAATTTTAACTGTAAATAAGACTCAACACATGGGAGCAATTGGTAGTAATGATTCCTCTGAGTGTATTCGCATGTGACAGCAAGCATCTGCCAGATGCGTGTGTTGCATTAAAGACGCAGAGGAAAGATGAACTAGGGACCATATTAGTCTAATTTGTGGGCCAGCCTTCATTAAAACTTCTGTATTGTGTGGTTGCCTTGGCTGAGATGTCCATTCAGACATTGCTCATTTACCTCTCCATCCTGCAACATTATGGTTTCAAAACCTGAGTCATATTAGAAAATACAAAGGAATACAAAGCTTTCTTGTTCCTGAATCAGCTTATGTTACTAAGCTGTTTATTAATGGCTGTATTTGTGCAGGCTGGCTTCCAGACCTTAGTCAGACTGTTTTTTTCTCCCCTTTTATTTCTAGTAGTGATTGGTGTTTTGTCCTCCCTACTACTTTGTGTGCCTACTCCTTTTATAAATGCATTTGTAATTTCTCTTACAGCTATGCCAAAGGGGACCTGGATATTTCATACATCACCTCCAGAATAGCAGGTAGGCATAGTGCTCTACATAAAACTTAATCATAATTTTTTTTTTTCTATTACTGCATAATTTTGCCATTAAAGGTGCTATATGTAAGTTTAATGCTAGCTATGTAGCAATAGCAAAAACTTACACAGAGCATCTTTTAGTAATTGTATTACATGATGACACATTTTTCTGTATTTGTGTGCGTGTGTGTAGTCATGTCATTCCCAGCGGAGGGGGTGGAGTCAGCGATAAAGAATAACATTGAGGATGTCCGTCTGTTTCTGGATTCACGTCATGCTGGCCACTACGCTGTCTACAACCTCTCCAAACGATCTTACAGGCCTTCTCGGTTCCACAACAGGGTATGAAGTGTGTGTGTGTATGTGTGTGCGCGCACCTCTTTGGTGGGGTAGATGCGTAGAGCGGGACATTACCAGACTCACCTGTCTCAGTCATAGTGTCCGTAGTGTTTTTCTATGTTTGATGCAATAATATATGAGTCTATTACTGCAACAGTGTTGGCTCTTGTTGAAGTAGGGTTCAGATTTTCACTAATGTGCAGTCAAACAAGATTCTTGTTATACTCAGCTGTGTATCTTCTGTGTGTGTGTAGGTTTCAGAGTGTAACTGGCAAGTGCGCCGTGCCCCCAACCTCCGCAGTCTCTACAGTGTGTGTAAGAACATGCATCTGTGGCTCAAACAAGACCAGAGGAACATCTGTATAGTGCACTGTCTGGTAAGTAACCTCTCGCTACTTAATAGAGGTCTAAGAAGACTATTAATTTAGTCCTTCATGCATGCACAGATGGAGAGAGGGTGTAAGACCACGACATAAATAGATAATGAGGAAAAGAATAAATGGGATGATGACACCTGTGTTATATTGTTATTTTCACCCTCACCCTCTGTAGGATGGCAGGGCAGCATCAGCAGTGGCAGTTTGCTCCTTCCTGTGTTTCTGTCGCCTTTTCACCACAGCTGAGGCTGCAGTCTACATGTTCTCAATGAAACGCTGCCCACCTGGCATAGCACCCTCACACAAGAGGTATGAAAACACCAACACATAAATTATGAGTTATAAAAGGTGTGGTTAGTCATCTTGGTTGGAAGTAAAAAGTAAATAAGAAAAGTAACAGTAACCTGATCTTGCTTTTGCTTTTGGTTGTTGTTGCAGATATATTGAGTATATGTGTGACATGATGGCAGAGGAGCCCATCATCCCCCACAGCAAGCCCATAACAATTCGCTCCATCGTCATGACACCCGTGCCACTGTTCAACAAGCAGCGTAATGGGTGCAGGCCGTTCTGCGAAGTTTATGTTGGAGATGAGAGGGTCCTCACCACATCACAGGAGTATGATAAGATGAAGTAAGTTAATACACACAAAAGGATGCCTTTCAGATTTCTCTTGATAAAAAAAAAAAAATGTTAAAAAACTGTAACTCTTTCATTCATTCTCTCTTTTGCTCCTCTTAGGGATTTTAAGATAGAGGATGGAAGAGCTGAGATTCCCCTCAATGTGACAGTCCAAGGAGATGTACTGGTGGTGATCTATCATGCAAGATCTACACTGGGAGGACGTCTACAGGCCAAGGTATACACACACAAGCTTCAGTGCAAATGATCCTACAAAAATACTAGAGACATCAACTTAAGCAGTTACTGTGGAAATTGACTTTTCAGGAGCACTGCTTCTGTACGGTTGCATTCATTCTTTTTTTTTTTTTTAAATCCATACTGTTCTATTTCAGATGGCATCCATGAAAATGTTTCAGATCCAGTTCCACACAGGCTTTGTGCCCAGAAATGCGACCACTGTCAAGTTTGCCAAGTATGTATGCTGTCTTGAGCCATGAAATATTTCTGAATGAACATTATCCATTTACTGCTGCAAATTTTACACTTCATGCTTGATAGTATCGGTTTTTCTAAGCTGAGAGAATGACAGGTTTGTTTTTGGTAGGTAGGTTTCAAAATTATTTAACGGTAATATCAGTAATAAGATGTACTGATAATATGAGGCTTGTTATATGGTTTATCCATAGCTACTTCTTTCCTGTTCTCCTGTCAGGTATGACTTGGATGCCTGTGACATCCAGGAGAAGTACCCAGACTTGTTCCAGGTCAACTTGGACATTGAGGTGGAACCCAGGGACAGACCCAGTGCTAAGACCCCTCCCTGGGAAGGCTTTCAAACCAAGGGCCTCAACCCCAAAATCCTTTTCTCCTCTCGTGATGAACAGCAAGAGATCCTCAGCAAATTTGGTAGGTGGCATTACTTTACAAAAGCCAGACTCGAGTTAAAAGTGATGAGGTTTGGTTTGGTTCACCGGGTGTGTCCATCCCATCTGTTTCTCAGTTCACTTTTATATCATACATCTTTCTGCTTTTCTTCCCTCATACCCAGTGTAAAAATGTTTTTGCACATGTTTCTGTTTCTTTTACCATATAAACTAAACATTAAATCTTATTCATCACAGGCAAGCCAGAGCTGCCTCGTCAGCCAGGTTCCTCAGCATTTTATGACTCAGAGTCACCCCAGCCGGCTCAGACCCCGGAGGGTTCCAATGCAACAGAACCAGAATCTCCTGGGAGTACCGATACCAACGCCAACAACTTCTTCCAGACGCTGGATTGGGAAGGTACTGTACTTGTGTTCTTGTGATAATATTTTGATATCCTGGTTATTGTCCCCCATTCTAAAGAGGAGGAGACTGCTTTGCATTTTGTTTACTGCCTTAATTTCCCCAGATAGGATTCAAACTATAAAACATTATCTAGCCTCAATTTACCACTGAATTATTCCAAAGAAAAATCAAGTGCCTTACAATTTCCACTGACCAGCTTCTTGTATCTTTAGATGTGAGTGGCCCTCAGGATGCCTCTGACAGTCAAGGAGGGGGATCCATGAATGACCAGGAGGAGTTGAGTGATCAGTCAGAAGGAGAGTCCTACTCTTATTCTGCCCCTGGTGGGGAGCCACTGTCACGTGACCCCAGCGAACCACTGTTTGATGCTGATTTCGAGGTGAGGAAAGTCTTGGATGCCTGATTATACAGTATTATACCATCAATACAGTGTGACCTCCTTCATCATGCATGCCAACAGTGTTATACAGTGGAGCTAAAATGCTTTGTTTTCCTCCTTCATCATTCCATAAATTTCTGTCTTTCATCTGTGCCCTTATCTCCCCCAAGACCTCCCCTCCTGCACCCCAGGAATCTCCTGTCGGTGACACAGCTGATCTCTTGGGTTTGAACTCTGACCCTCATCCTCCTTCGACCTCCTCCTCGGCTCCTCATCAGGGAGGCCAGGGAGGACTGAAGGCTGCATCCAGCAACAGTGACCTCCTCAACGATTTGTTTGCACCCCCTGCTGGTCAGACAGGAGCAGTGCAGGAAGACTTGTTCTTCAGTGGGCCAACCAGTGGGGCCACACCAGACTCAAAACGTAAGGGTTGATGCTCAATGGTTTTTTTTATATTATAAAAATCTTTCAGTTATTTTTAATACATTTTTTTCTCCCTTGCTTTGTCTGTGTTGTAGCCATGGGTGACCTGTTTGATCCATTTGGGATGGGTCCTGGCTCTGGTGTTGGCTCCAGCGTGGGTTCATCTCGGCAAGCCTCTGGCCCGGACCTGTTTGGAGACTTGTTGGGTTCTGATAGTTCAGCCACCAGTGGGTTCAGTTCAGCTCACAGTAACCCCACTCCTGCTTCCAACACCAGCCTCTTCAACCTCAGTAAGTGCATGACTCTGCGTTATATCCCAACTGTCCAATGGTAGCACGCAAACAAAACTTAACCTGTGATATTTTGGACATTTGTATCTGAACAGATAAGCTAGTAAATGATGCCCCTAAGATGACATCATCAGCCAGCCAACCGGACCTGCTGGGTGGGTGGGACAGCTGGGCAGCTGGTACCACCACTGGCATGAGCACCACCACCAACAAACCCAACTATACCAACACAGGTAGGTGTAACATTGTGTAGGGGTTTGTAGCTGAAGCCCTATCAATTGTCAGTATTACCTAGAAAATTATAAACCCTCAAATATCTAACTCACACATTGTTACTCTGCCTTTAGCTTCTGGTATGTCTATGTCAAAGGCCAAGTCTCAGACTTTTGATCCTTTTGCTGACCTAGGAAACCTGGGCTCCACTTTACCAGGTAAGAGTCAGATATTCAATTGCCTGTGATGGTGCTATTAACAGCGAGCAGTCTTCCAGAAAGGGAAAATGCTCCTGAAATTAAAAAAAAAAAAAAAGCTTCACTTATAACCTCATGAATTTATCTCAATTAACTAACTAACATCCCTCCATGTTTCCTGCAGCTTCCTCCAGCAGTAATTTTTCAGGGCCTTCTCTTAGTGCAAAGGCTCCTTCCTCCTCTGCTTCCTCCTCTGCTAAGCCTCAAGCCCAGCCTTGGCAGTCTGGTAGACCCACCTCAGCCCAGAGCAAACCTTGGATGCCGGGATCAGGATCCGGATCTGCACCCAAAACTTCCTCAGCGTCTCAGTCTGCAGGCACACAGCCAACCAAACCCAACTACAACCTCAACTTCTCTAGTGTCATCGGTGGGAGAGAGGAGAGAGGAGTTCGTGGGCCTGGATTTGGTAAGAGACACTGGGTAGAGGGGAAATGATTTTTATTTGCTGAAATTAGGGATTGGTTTAATGTTTTATTTTCCACAATTATCACTCAAATATTACACAAATATAGTTTTCCCAAGCTTATAGAAATGAATAAATGTGATTAGTAATAAGCACTGGAATTCACCAGCTGATGCAAATAGAAGGATTTTGTATTTCTTTAACCTTTAACCTCCGTAATGACCTTAATTTCTCTGTACTGTGTTGTAACGCAGGCCCCAAGCCGAAGGTAAAGGAGGATGATTTCGAGGACCTGCTGTCAACTCAGGGTTTTGCCTCTAAACCTGATAAGAAGGGACCAAGGACCATCGCTGAAATGCGAAGACAGGAGATCACAAAAGACATGGATCCACTTAAATTGCAGGTAACAAATGAAATACAAATTTGAAGGGCATGATACACACTGAAAAGCACGCTATTCAAAACAAATTCTTGAGTTGATGAAATGGAAATACTGCATTCATGTGACTGGAGGGTCACTGGTTTGATCTTTAGCACTTGCCTTTCTCGCATTACCACTACTGAGGTGCCCCAAAGCCAGTTCATTAAGCCCCCAGTGGTTGTACTAACCATCTTCCAGGTGTGAGTGTGTGTGAACAGAGTGTTCCTGAAGAACATAGGATAGGATTCTGAGTCACCTAATCAGTCCTTTCGGTTACTTGCCAAAGGGGCTGATTAGATAGACCAACATGGCTTTTTTGGCAGGTGACACTCAGAGCTTTACCTTGCAGTAGCTCCTGAGTGCTGACCAGTGTTTGCTCTTTCCATGCTAAGATAGTAAAGCTTTGTATTTTTTGTCATGCTGTAGATCTTAGACTGGATTGAGGGGAAGGAGCGAAACATCAGAGCGCTGCTGTCAACCCTGCACACGGTGCTGTGGGAGGGTGAAACCCGCTGGAAGCCTGTGGGCATGGCTGACCTGGTGACACCTGACCAAGTGAAGAAGTACTACAGAAAGGCTGTGCTGGTTGTCCATCCAGATAAGGTACAGTATACTATAGTTTATGCATTTAGCCAGGTCAGGAATTAAAGACTCTTTATTGACTTGCTAACTTATGCTCCCCCTCTCTCTGCAGGCAACAGGCCAGCCTTATGAACAGTACGCTAAAATGATCTTCATGGAACTGAACGACGCCTGGTCAGAGTTCGAGAACCAGGGATCCAAAGCACTCTTCTAAAACCCTGGTCTGGATCCCAGCTAGACCAGACCAGACCAGACTGGACTGGATTTGGCCTAACCAAACTGGGGTTAGACTGGGCCAGATTAGGACAGGACTGAGCCCACATTGGGCCTTAGGGGGCAAAGAGCCTCTGAGAGGTGTCCTCTCTACCATTCCCTTCACTCCCTTCTTCCATCTTTACGTTCTTCTGTTTCTACAGTCAAGGAAAAAAGACCTTTTTGCCTCATGCCTGGCTGTGGTGAAAAGTTTCCTCAGTGATTCATTAACAGCCAGTTAAATGTTGTGATTGTTCTTAAACTCACTGCCTACCTGTACGACTGCCTGAGTGGTGCTGCAAAGGAGGGAGGAATGGGTGACAATCACACAAAGAAGACAGAATGGGAAGGATTTGGGATAATACAAGGACTTTTAAAATGACCAAGATGATTATCATGACAGTGGTATTCAGATAAAAAGATTTAATGATCCTACACTAATAAAATGCTAGTAAGTTTTGACTGTGGCTGGTTTGTCATTTGTGCCTGGCACACAAACAACCAGTCATTCAGTTGACTGGTTAAAAAGAAAATGGCTGTATATTTTTCAGCATGTTAGTCAACATGGGAATTTGCATAAAACATAATTTGAAGTTTTTAAGCTTAAGAATCCTAAAAAAAAACAAAAAAAACATTGCTGATGAATCTTGGAACATACCAGCCACAGCAAGCAATGGACAAGACAACTTCTGAGTTCCTAATGCAGAAGCAGGAAGCAGGATTTTGTTGATAATACCCATTGTTACTTCTGAAGTGTTACTGCTGCACCTTTTGGGGGGGGGGTCAGCATTCGGTTTGGTTTGTTCTTGAGCCATTTCCTCTCCAGAAAGACAAGACTATTGCCTGCTGAACACTACTAGTGCTGCTTCTACCATTGCAGTTATTTCTACACACACACACTCCTCAGATTGATGTTAAAAACCTGAATCCTACAAACTTCTAACTTCTGACTAAGGAGCTGAGCCCCATATAAACCCGAGCGGGCTGTCTTTTGTTTTTTTTTTGAAGTGCTCTTTGAATTCCACCCACTCAGGCTACACTGTGTAGCTTAACTGCATGCTCTCCCACACCAAACCTCTAAGCAACAGGAGGTGGGTGTGTTTGATTTCAAACCAGGGTAGTCCAAAGGGGCGGTGGCTCTTTTATTGAAGTGCTCTTTTTCTTGTAGCGGAAACAGAGAAGAGTCTACCTACCTGATTTTTTGCTGAGTGGCAGGCAGACTACATGCCTCCCCAGCGTTCATACTGCTCACTGCTTTCAAGCATCTCCCATCGTCACTATCATCATTAACCCCTCTCCTTGTCTCTGTAAGCCCCACCCACCTCCAGCGCCTAGTTCAGTGGACATTTTGTTTGTCAGTGTATAGGAGGAGATCAAAAAGTGAAGGAATGAAAAGAGAATATGGTGATGGAATCTGTTTTTTTCTTGGTTTTACTCTTTCTTGTATTTTTTGGGTTCATTCTGTGTTTGAATTGAGCTTTTTGTCAGTTAATCATCACTTCATTGTAAATATAAAAATATTATCATCCATCAAGTGGCTTTGTTAAGATTACAGGCTGTTGACTTGTTATTGAGCTTCATGCTAGACTGTGTGAATGCTTGTGCGATTGGGTGTGTGGAAGCTAGTGTGCGAGTGTATGAGTGTGTGTGTGTTTCTCTCTGGAGGAGGATAATGAAAACTTGTTGGACATCATGCTTTCTTGTCTGCAATCACAATCTTTTCTTTTATTAGTTCAATATTTCAGCCACCCTTTTTTTCTTTTTGTGGATGTTTTGTCTTTTCAAAAATCTTTCCAACTTTTGCTCTTTTTGTTTATTTTTTATTTCACATTTTACCTCATGGACCAATCAAATCACCTGTTTTCATATTTATTATGTTTTTTTTGTTTTTTGTTTTTTTTGGAGGGTTGGGAGTTATAATGACATGTATTCATGCATCTTAATGGCACAAGTAAAAAAAAAAGCAGATAATATATAAGTGGAATGTGCTGAGTGCAAGTGGGACTGTTGGTTGATCACAGTGAGCCTCTGTGTTGCTGTTTTCATTCCAAAGCTTCTGTTATTAATACGAATGTGCTTTTACAAATATATATCCTCTCTGTTGTTATGCGGTATGTGTTTATCATTTGTCTGTCCACTCTGTCTTTTTTGTTTTTTACTTTTTCCCTTCTTTTTTTCTCTTATGGCAGAACTGAAGTTGTTGCTTCTGTTTTGCAGTTTGACATTTTGTTAAAATTCCAACACAAGGGGCCAGTAAATCTAAGTAAGAAAAAATAATAATAAACTTATTCATACTCCTGTTGACAGTGTGATCATAATATAAAGAGGGAGGATTGCAAAACCACATATTGGCAGTGTTTACTGAACCAAATTACGTCAAACTAATATGAATGTAGATTTCAATGCAAAAACAAATAATTAAAAATCTTTTGATCTGAGGCAGATATTTTGGTGTTTCATTGTCTTTATTTTAAAGTTTATAAGAATGTATTTTAAAACTGGAGAGGTAATCATCTGTTCCTTGGTCTCATTAGAAACAGTCAGCTTTTTCAGTGTATCTTTCCATTTCTTGCTTTAATTACCTTTTGCTTGTGATCATTATTTGAATGATTCTATATATACTTATAAAATATTGATTGTTTTTAAAACAGAGCCAAGCTAAGTGGATGCTAACTGAAGAGTATTATCAGTGTTTTTTAAAAAAATACTATGACTTCTCTCTTTGGCAACAGGTTATGAGTTAATGAGTAGCAAGCCCGATGCTGTGTTTATGTATCCCTTTTAATAAGTGGCAATTTCAAAATAAAAGTATACTCTACAACTGTCATACCTGATAGACAAGCTTCTGGGTTTACATATATTGTTGTAAACTTTTAATTGTAATTTTTTAATTTTTAATTTGAATCTTTTTTGCTTGTTTTTATCCCTCTATATATACATATAGATGAAATCTCTAAAGCTTATCCAGATTACTCTTTGCCCCCTTCAGCTAAAGTTTATGATTAAAAATGAATTTTACTAATCATTTTCCATAGGCCAGAAAACAACGCTAAAGTTGTTACAACCACTATTTTTAATATTGGTTGGTAAATTAGGGAAAGATGACAGAAGTTGAATCTTTAAAAGCTCCCAAAAGATTTTGATCAATACAGAACTGATCTGGAAATTAAAATGTAAAATATATATTATGGCTTAAAGATTCTCTATTGCCCCTTTCCAAGACTGATGCATTTGTGATTTTCATTTTATATGTACATTTATTTATATTTTAAAATCTCTATTATTCTATGTGTGAACCAGTGTGTGGAAAGTCAAACACATACTCCAGCATCACGATGAGTTACAGCTTTATTTCAAAGTTGGATGAAGTCAGACCATGACAGCCCAGTGATGATCCACCAGATCATATTACATAACATCTCTCCTCCAGAGCACAGACTTTGAACACAAAACTGTAGCACATCATATGGTCTATACAAAATGAATTTAAAAAAAGGAGAAAGTGAGAAGAAAAAAAAAGAAACTGAAAAAAAATGGCCTCTGAATTCGTCCCCTTCATATCCGCCATTCTCCAGAGGCCACTGAATGGCCTCTATTGACCACAAGAACCGATTGCCTGCTTCGAACCCCTTCGATAACACACCATCAGACGGTTTCTTCCTTGACCGTCAATAAAGCTTGATCGTCAACGTTTTCGAATTCGTCCACGATTGTGAATCAACGACTGTCCGTCCTTCGACGGTGCATCGCCGCTTGGCGAGGCCAGCGGTCATCATGACCACGAGCCCAGCACGAAAGACATCCCAATCACCATCATTCTCCTCCCGGGATGAGCCCCAAGGTTCACCCTGAACCGTCCAGCAGTGAGCCTCCAGCTGCACGCCTTGTGACAGGATACAAACCAACATGTACATAGTTTATCAGCACCCACCGCAGAACCGCAGCTGTTAGCCGACCTCACAGAAAAGAGGTTGACTATCATTGTGGTTTTACCATTGTTGCTTGCAGATGGATGACTTTACAGCGTGCGAGGGTTAAACCATTAGCAACCACATCACCCCGTGTGAGCGTGCCATAAACATTGATTACGTGACATCGCAGCAAATCATTTATTTTGCCATAATCTCACCCAGGGCGACCGGTCTGAAGAAAGATGAACGATTTCCGACAAGAAAACCATCCTCCCATTATTCTTCAGCGGGTTTGTCCCGTGATGCCCGCGGTCGATTTAGTGTCCTCGTCACTGGGATCACATATTTCGAAATAGCCCATTAATTGTGCCCGACACGCATTTCTTTGAACGAATTGCCGTTACGGGTATAGGGTAGACTTCAATGGATTTCATCCCATGACGGCGTTACATCAACGTCAACAGCGTGTCATTACGCATTTTTACGCTCGGTCATCATCCAAGCCGGCATACCTGTGTCCACATTCATCACAACCACAGCAAATTGCAACACCTGGCAGGATCACGTCAACATATTTTCAAACAAGCTCTGATCATCACGTAGTCCGATCATACCTCTTACCTTCAGGGTTAGAACATGAATATTTGTCAGGAGGGAACGAACTTCAGGAACAGAACAATCAGCACGCACATCAGCGGTGAACACAGCAGCCCGTAGACGGACCCCCGCTCACGGTGAGCCTGTTACCTCACTTTAGCAATTATTACCATCCCCACTGAACCACCATCAACTGGCGCATCATCAACTTCCGCAGTGGTCGTCAGTCAAACCTCGACAAAAATCGTAGTTACGTTCCGGTCTGCATAAGAAGAATTGCGTTCATAAGTACCGGCAACAGGCGCACGATGCAGTTCACCATTGCAGAAGACGTTCTTGTCCTACGCACCAACTGCTCAATTACCTGAACCTGTTTACGAGTTGCGCGAGGAATACGGCAGCTGAAATATGGTGTTCAACAGACACGAACCGAAAACGAAAAGTCTGGCATTACGAACGTTTTCACAGGGTTTACATCCGACCCATCACGCAGCATCCAGCAAACACCGCATCTGCCCGTCATGTCAGTTCGTCATCGTCTGCGGGGCAGCGCCTGATTAATCATATTTTAAACAGTCGAAAGAGATCTACACGTGACACGCGTAATTAGGTCGTGCGTTAATGAGCCTTCACTGTGTTCAAATGTACCGATTCTTCACTCGTTAATATCTGCGAGCCTGCGAGCTAATGAGATTGAACTAGAGAATGCACAATAACAACATATTTTGAACAGAATGAGCCCCATATTGTATACAGGTGCAGATCGCTCATTGCCCACCACAGTTAGTGGCCTCGTTCCCGTTGCCGTTGTTGTTCCTTTCCTCATCAGAAATAATAGCCGTGCCAACCGCGTCAGTCCGAAGACCTTCACAGTCACCACGGTCAGCTCTTCTCGGGACGCAGGCATTTCAAAATCAAACCCCTCACGACCACCATCCGATTCGGTTCCGGATTACCTTGACACTGGCGTTTGGTCGAAAGCTGGATGTGCATGAAGACACAGTTATCGCCCGCTCATGCCAGCAGATGCAGCATATCCAATGTGCCGCCCCGGAAGTGAGGCCCTCAGGCGTTGGAGTATCTCCAGTCAGCCAGCCCTCGTTAAACAGACTTTGTCCTGACAGTGAAGCATAGTTCGCTGGAGTTTGCCGTTAACTGTTCGATAGTTACCATGGCGCAGCAGCAGCACATCAGCAGTGAGCAGTCTGGTAGATGAAACTTGCTTGAGGTGTTGTGTATGTAGCTTTAACACCATCATTGTCACCACTTTGTTACATTTGAACAGTAGTAACAAAATTGCCAGTGTTGCCAGTTCCAGATAATGAAGGCCGCGTCAGTCTCACATCGGTTATGCTAATCACATCACAGCCACAGGATAATTAAAGCTGCTATATGTAGCATTTTTAACATTGAAATATCACTGCCAAAGCTGTAGCTGTGATGTGATTAGCATAACCGATGAGACCCAAACATAGCCTTAATTATCTGGAATAACATCAGCACTTAAACTGATTTTGATTTACTGCATTTATTCAAATGTAACAAAATTAATTTGGTAATGATTCGATGGTGGTAAAATCCTACATACACACAGCACCTCAAAAATAAGTTTCATGCTCTTACCGGACTTCTCCACTGCTGGTGTGGTAGCTGCTCTTGTAAAACCCATGGTAGCTATCAGACAAGTTGGCAGCAAACTCCAGCTGAACTTCATACTTCCTCCCTTTTGTCAGGACCGAGTCTGACAGCAGGGCTATCTGATGGAAATGGGGATACTCCAACACCTGAAGAGGCCTCACGCCTTCAGGTGCCAGGAGCAGCACATTGGATATCTGCATCTGCTTGGCATGGAGGATGACGATGCTGGTGTCTTCATGCACATCCAGCTCGATACGAGCAACGCCGGTGAAATCCAAGGTGGTCAGGTTAGGGTGGATGGTCAGGTCATAGTGTAGGGGGGAGACGGTTTTGGGAAGTCGCATGCGGTCCCAGGGGAAGGGCTGACCATTGGTGGCTATGGGGAGGTCTTTACTCATTTTGCCTACAGCCAGTTCTGATGAGGGAGAAAAGGAACCAACAGCAGCAGCAGGACAGGAGCCACTAACATGGTGACAATGAGAGCAGGAGATCCTCTCACCTGTAATACAAATGTCATAGAAATGCATTCTGTTCAAAAATACTATTATTTATTTATTGTGCATTCTCTAGTTCAATCTCATTTAAAACTCGCAGGGACTCACATGGATAATGCTTAGTGAAGAATCAGTACGACGTTTTGAGTAGAGAGTATTTAGCACCACATTTCGTTACATGTAGGTGTCACGTTCTTAAGATCTCTTTCGTTTGTTTAAAAACTCATAGTTAATCAAACTCCTGCTGCCCTACACCAAAAATAAGACAATGACAAGGCACAAACATGACAGGTGATCTGGGAAGTGGACACTTTCGATCTCACATTGATTTCCATTCATTCAAGTTCCTATAAAGCCCTATAGAAAACATTCATAATCTACCAAACTTTCATTTTCAGTTCATTATCTGGTTGATTATAGACTTCATTTTTTCATATTTCAACTTACCGTGTCTTCCTCTGCACGAAGCTCCGGCACAAATAGTTCAAGAGTGAAAGTGAAACAGTTGAAAGTGGAATTGCATGCTGGGAGAAACCACAGGAAACGTCTTCTACTGTGTTAGATACCATCATGCACTGTAACACCAGTACCTATACCTGTGGTGACATGACTGCAAGGTGACAAGATTCTTCTTCTATACAGACCAGAACATAGCTACGAGTTTTTATCAAGAGTTCACGGCTGACACATTTTTCGCAGAGTTACATTAGTGCACCAGTTAGTGGTGGTTCAAAGTGGGAACCAAAGAAAGAGCAATAATTTACTAAAGTAGGAAATAGCAGGAAACATTCACCGTGAACAGGAAGTCCCGTGTTATTTTGGGCTGCAATAATATATTTCACCACTAGAGTGTGCCATTGCTTTAATTAATGATAATTTCTGTTTCCCTTAAGTTCATCACGAACCCTCCTGGCTTTAAAATAACCATATTCCTAAACCCTGAAATTAAGAGGTATGATCTGGTTCATGTATTGAGTAGAGCATTTGAGAAATATGTTGACATGGTCCTGCCAGAGTGTTTTTAATTTACTGTACAGTTTTGTAATGAATGTACAGACACAGAGGTATGCCGGCTTAGATGTTAATAGCCGAAAACACATAAAATGCATAAAGAATGTGACAACACAGCACACTATTGACATTGTGTAACACTAACAATCATAGAGTTAAATCAAATGTTAGAAGTTCCTACTACTTCTACATAACACTACAACATTTAAATTCATTCTAAAAGAAAATACATTGTCAATTTTAATTAATGAATTTCTTCAAGTAACATAACAGTCCCAAAGTGACAAAGAGTTTACTAAATCAGCCCATAAATCTCCTGGGATAAGTACACTGAAAGAATAAATGGGAGATGGTTTTCTTGTCAAGTCGTTCATCTTAACCCTTTTCAGACGGTCACTTTTCATTTAAAGTTATAACCAAAATAAATGAGGCACTTATGATAATCACATGAAATTCCAATATTTATGGCACACTCACACAGGGTGAGTGTGGACACTGAAAATAAATGGATTTACAACCCCTCACACATACACAAAGGGCTAAAGTCCATCCCATCTGCAAACAGTAATGAGTAAACCTTACAATGATAGTGCCTCTTTCTTATGGGAGGTCTCTTCAGCTGCTGCTCTGGTTCTGCAGCGATCATTTGGGAATCAGGTGCAATAAATTTCTCTTACATAATGGGTTTGTAAGCAACATCCTGTCCCCAAAACATTCTGACCTTTGGAGAAAGCTCACTGCACAAGATTCAGTTCCAAAGAAGAGGTGAACTATTCTCTTGAGGAGCTCATCCCAGGGAGGAGAATGATAAAGAAGGTATTGATTGGGATTCTGTGTAGTGCTGCCGTGCTGACCGTAGGTATCCTTATTGGCCACTTTGGCATCACCAAAAGCAGCGGCTCTGCACCATCCTGGGTGAGGGATGTGGCGAAGGATGTGGACGAGAGTCTTGTTGAGAAGTTCCTGTCTGAGGTGGACAACATCCAGATTCAAGAAAACTTACGGTGAGCTGATCAAACTTGTGAAAATAGAAAGTCCAAAAAAGGAAAAACATTGTCTGTGTGAATGAGAAAAAGGTGTATTATGAAAGGGTTTCAAAAACTTAGAGCCAATCTGAGTTCTTATGAGGTCCAATAGGATTCATTGAGCATCATGAGATTCTTTGCTATAACATATTCCTGACGGTTTCCTGAAAACTGTAGGGTCACTGTGTTGTTTCCCCAAGGAACCACATTTTGTTTTTCGCCAATATCTTGCACATTATTGAATCAAACTTTTCTTTATCCTTGTGCTACTCCTCAGGGAGTTGACAAAAGTGCCTCATATGGCCACCACAGCTGGAGATGAGCAGACCGTTAAGTTTATGTTAAAGAGATGGCAGGACCCTGAAAGTGGTCTGGACCAGGCCTGGAGAGAGGAGTATATGGTCTACCTGTCCTTTCCTGACCCTAAGAACCCCAATAGTGTCACTGTAGGTGAGTAAACAGGTTCCTCAATGTGTGGGAATCAAATTGGGGAATAGTGAGGATTAATTCTGCCAGTAAGTTTCATTTACTTATGAGCAGACCAGTCACCATGAGTTGTTAATTTCAGTGACCCCATCTGATGCTGTGCTGCACACTGTCAGAGAAAAAGAGAAGCCTTATACTGCGGACCAAGAAGATCCTGAGGTGGTTCAGCCATACGCTGCATACTCTCCTGCAGGACACCCAAGGGTAAAAAGCTACATCTCTGTTTAAACAATCAACAATCAATGACCATTCTTTGTAGCTCCTAAATATAGAAGCCAAATAATACAGTACAGTCTTGCAAGAAACACCCAGTATTTTTTTGCGTGTTTGTGCCGAGGTACATTGATGGGTAGATGAATAACAAATAAAACTGCCTGTTAAAGTAAGGCATACATACATTCCAGGAAATAATTCACTGAAACTATAAAAAATCACATGATTGTCACATCTCTGCCTCTCTGCCTCATCATAACCTTTGAGGCCTCTTTCTTAACTTCTCTTGTCCTCTGACAAAGGACAGATAAGGGACATTTATCTCTTATTCATCTTTTATTCACTTTCATTGTAGGCTCACAGGAATATCTGTGGCCATGCATGAGTTTGCAATAACTTGACCGTAGTGGTGATCAAAGAAAGACCAGGAAACTCTCGACCCAATGAGCAAATAAAATGATGACATTAGATAGAATTGAATGTTCAAAAACAGACAGAAAGCACAAAGAACAATAATTTGGATCTATCTGTTTTAGCTGTTTCACTCTCTCTAGTTTACTGGTGCCACAAAACTGTATGGCATCTTCAAGGCCAAAACCTTTTGCATGTCTTATCAAGTACTGATAACATTACAAGCTATGATGTGGACTGAGTCAATAAACAAGTGCCCATCTGTTAAGATTGTCAAAGAAAAACCAACATGCAATACTACTATCTGTACCCATCTATATTAGAGGGGATGAGGAGGCTGTAATAAAGAATAATAAGATAAGGATGAATAGTCAGCATTGTATTTGAAATCACAGAAAAGCACTCAAGTGTAATGAAAGGATTTTCAATGGAATTGAGGTTTTTGAGAATCTGAGAAAATACAGTGTCTATATTTCTTGGGGAAAAAGCAGCTGTGATTATTTAAATTTGTGGAATAAAAAAGATCACATCATCCAGTCATAACATCAGTTGGTTGCTTCTTGAGTTGCTGCTGTTGACATATTGTTTTACTTTTCTGATGGTTTTAGGGGAAACTGGTTTATGCCAACCAGGGAAAGCCAAGTGACTATGAGCTGTTGAACCGGACAATTGACCTTAATGGCACCATTGCTATCACCAGATATGGTGGAGCAGGAAGAGCAGCTAAAGTGAGTTACACACTGGATTAATTCTGCATGACAATCAAGTTTGTGTTTGGTCAGAAACAATCTGCTGAGACAAAACAATAAAAAATCTGTGTCCAAAGTGGCAGTTGCATGCTAGTGAGCTTTTAGTGCTTTGACAAGTGTCATCCATATAGTCAACACTTCTAATCTTTAAACAACACTTTTTATTGAGACAGTAAAAGGTTTGGAGGACAAACATGTTATAATGTCACTAGTTTGCCATCTAACAAATCTAAATCAGACAAGTCTTTATGGGCCAGAGTTTCAACACCGTGACTGTGCTGTTTCTGTATGTAAAGCTATGACTCTTTAACCACGGATTCTGTATATAATATCATGAATCTTTACACTACATAAATTATCAATTGAGCATTATGTAAGGAGGATTTACTACCACAGTTTGAGTCACATTCTCCCTGATATCTGCTCCTGATGACAAAGGTAGTCAATACTGAGAAAACTGAACAAAAAGACAGATATGAAACTCAAACATTAAAAGGTTTGGACAAGCTTGCATGTCACATGAGTATTGTCACTGTTAAATAGTGTGAAATAGTAAAATAGTGGTTGTACTGGAAGCTTCCAGGTGGGAATGTCTGTTACATTGAGTTTAATGAAAAGATTAATTTGTAAATTAGTAAATCAAAGGTTTCCCAAATGCCATGTGTGTCTCATCCAGGCCATCAATGCAGCACCCTATGGTGTCATCGGTGTGCTCGTCTACACAGACCCTTTGGACATCAACGATGGTCTCATGTCAGATATCAATGAGACTTATCCTCACTCCTGGTACTTGCCGCCCTCTGGTGTAGAGAGAGGATCCTTTAAGAATCACTATGGAGACATGCTCACGCCTTACCTGGCTGCCAAAGGTAACCGGTGATTTGCGTAAAAAGCAGTAGCTTAGTGGGTAGTTTTTCTTTTCTTTTTTTATTGCGTGTTTACTCTACTACCGCCGCACTTTGGCTCCAATACTATCTTAGGGGCCACTTTTACAACAGCTACAAACTAAAGATAAAACCAGGTTTTTACCCTTTTTATTTCAATATTTAACTTTTCCATAAACCTCTCAGAAGCAAAAACCTGAGTTAACTAATGATTCCTTGTTTTGCAGAGGAAACCTACAGAATTCCAGCCAAGAACGTTACAGGAATCCCTCCTATTCCAATTCAACCAATCGGATTTGAGGATGCCTACATATTAATCTGGTCTGACATGAGAGAAACATGTGGAATTGATACAGCTCAAAATAGTTGATTAAAAGTGTAACTTTTCTTTTCCTTTTGGACATTTCAGTAAGCTGGGTGGAGAAGCTGCTCCATCTGAATGGCAGGGATCATTCAACTGCACCTACAACTTAGGCGGTCCAGGGTTCAAACATACATCAACATTCAACAACAGGTTGTCAACTACCAGACATATTCAGGGAGTAGCTGCATTGAAATCTGAACTAGGAGTAATTATTTTTATCGAGCAATGTACTTGTTTCATCAAAATAAGTCATGAATACATGTTACAACAGAGGGGAGTGACAGTTGCTTCCAAATCAGATAGGAGTGTGGAGTCTATTTGTCTGTCTTCCTTGTTGCTTCACACTTCTGAACTTGAACCTCTGTTCCAGTGATGTGAAACTGGACATCTTCAACTATGAAGAGATAAAGAGTTCCGCCAATGTGATGGGAGTTATCAGAGGGAGTGTGGAGCCAGGTGAGACTGGTGGCCAAAAACAAATCAGCCATATGACAATATCTGTTTTTATCTTGTGATTAATCTGTGGCTGCTCCGTGTTTGTGCCGTGTGTGTGTTTACGTACACAGACAGGTATGTGATCTACGGGAACCACAGAGACAGTTGGGTTCATGGTGCCATTGACCCAAGCAGCGGGACGTCAGTCATGCTGGAATTGTCCAGGGTGCTGGGCAAGATGGTCAAGCAGGGTGAGGAGAGTCACAGCTTCTGATTGTTTTACACTGCATATGGTGCTTGATTAAAAAAAAAATAAAATCTGTTCCTGTCTGTGGCAGGCAAATGGAGGCCTCGTAGGTCCATTATCTTTGGAAGTTGGGGGGCAGAGGAGTTCGGCCTTATTGGGTCTGCAGAATACACAGAGGTGATTTACAATAAATCCATAAGATAAGACATAACACCAAGGAGGCAAATATGTACATAATTGTACCTCTATGCCACATGTGTCTTTTTTGTAAATGAAGACCAGTAATTTATAGTGGCTAATGTTAGCTAATGTCAGCAAAGTTTAGATGAATATATGCCATTGAGTCATTTTGCTCTTTTCTATTTTACAGATATTTCATAATTGTCACTACAGTGGCAAATCATATAGCTTGTTTTAAGTATTGCTTGTATACTTACCTACACTGACAAATCTGACTGTTTTCTCATCTTTTCTCCAGCAATACTTCACCAAGCTCAGTGAACGCACTGTTGCTTACATCAACGTGGATATAGCTGTTTTTGGTGAGAAGCTGTCAGGAGAAAAATAAATATCTAATGCCTTGTAATAGTCTCAGTCCCTGGACAGAGGCAACCACTCCAGGTGATAGATAATTTTGTGGTACAAAATATTAAATTCATGAAGAGGGATTCCTATAGTTCCTGCTGCTGCAGTTTGTGCCTTGGAAATTAATTTAAGTTAATAGTGAGGTTAATCTATAATATTCATCTTCTGCTTCTCAGCCAATGCCACCCTCAGAGCCTCAGGGATGCCATCAGTACAGAATGTCATCTTCACAGCTGCAAAACAAGTCAGTTCTTAAAAAAAAAAAGGCTTATGTCAATCACATGTTAGGTGTTTCTGTTGTTTTTGTAACTTGACCAGGACCCTGTCACATTAAAGTGTGTTTGTCCTCTAGGTCAATGCACCTGGACTGGACTCCATGTCTGTCTACGACAACTGGATACAATATGCCAACAAGACAAGTCCAGCCCATGGAACCATTCCTAGGTAAAATTTAGTCACAATGGATTGATGAGTTTTTAAGGCCTGTGATTGGATATTTGAAACAGAAAATGGTTAACCGGTTAACTGTGCATAGCCTGTATCAGATGGCCATGTACTGTCTTTCCACGCAGTACATGGTTTATTAACTGTGTTGTGTGGTGATTTGCATCCTGAATGTGTTCATATTGAAATATACAGCATGTATCCCCACAGAAGTCTCAGGTCTGTCAATAAATCATTAAATTGATGCAATAAATCAATAAATAGATGCTTTTTGTTTTCTGTATTCCATTGACAGGATGGGGTATCTGTCAGGTGCAGGGAGTGATTACGCTGCCTTTGTCCATTACCTGGGAATCACTTCGATGGACATTTCCTACACATATGACAGGGTATGAAACTCACTTTCCTTTGACTTAATAGATTTTTGTCTGATTGCAATGTGAGTTCTCTTCAATCTGTGGTGCAATGCACAACTGACAGTTTTTTGGCATAAAATTCAGAATTAAACTCAGTTCTTTTACCCAGCCATGTAACTCCTATCATATGGATATTTTTCTTCATACAGAGTAAAACAAATGCTCGCATTTACCCTGCATACCACACAGCGTACGACACCTTTGACTATGCCTCAAAGTTCATTGATCCTGGTGAGCGCTGTCTCTCTTGTTATATTGAATTTTCTTGTTCTATATTTGTTGCACAGCCAACAGTCAATGGTAGAAATCACAGTCCTTCATTTTTTTCTGTCATGGAAAAGTAGATTACACTTTCTTTTATGTTTTACAATGGAGGTAGTCAATTTACCATCCATTTACAATTAATTTCAACAACAAAAAAATCCCCAACAATTCCTGTGGTGTATAACATCTCATTCTATCCCTTCGTTCTCTCAGGGTTCACGAGTCACCAAGCCATTGGCAGGACAGCAGGAAACATCTTGATCCGATTGGCTGACAGCTTGGTGTTGCCATTAAATTGTAGTGACTATGCTGAGAGTCTGGAGGAATACCTCAAAACAGCAACTGACCTGTATCAACATCAACTAAAAGCTAAGAATATATCCATGGGTAAGAACAAGACAGTTTGAGTTGCCTCAATGATGCAAGAGAATACTGCAGTCATTTATAGAGTTTAATGTTTCAGTTGGGACGGTATTATATTTTCAAGGTTTAGAATTTCTGCTATCTTGGGCCAAGCAATAGGGATAATTGTTGGGCCTAAGATTAACAATGCCCCCGATTTTTAAAATACTCTTTATAGCAGAAAAACACAGACAAAAGTGATAATAGACTGTCTTCAGTTTGCACCTAAGGACAGAACTGACCAAGCAGCCACAGGAGATTTGAGAGTGTGAAAATATTGCTGAGAGGTGGCAATGATCTGTGTCTGGTTTCAGAACCATTAAAACATGCAGTGGCCAGCTTTCGCCGTGCAGCTAGTCATTTGGACAAGGTGATTCACAGTTCAGACCTGGCAAATGAAACGTAAGTCATACAATCATACATACATAGACATATTGTTATCTCCTCTGCTTTTCACGTAAAAATGAATGCAAGTCACCCTCCTCTCTCTCCATCTCTTCTCTCAGTCCGCTGAAGGTCAGAATGATCAATGACCAGCTCATGCTGCTGGACCGGGCTTTCTTGAACCCTCTGGCCTTCCCAGATAAATATGGATACAGGTTAGAAGATGATTTTCCAGTCTCATGTCTGTGTGCTATTTGCAAATAGAATTAAGCTGCCATGTGTAGTTTGTTATGTGCACTTGAAAGCTGCAAGGCAAATGCATGCAAAGAGAGCAGGAGAAGTGCGGGGGTGGGGAGGGGTCAATGGATTGACATGAATTTTTTGAACAGACATTCATGGTTCACAGATGATGCCTTGACTTTTCATCTAGTGTCACCATCAGGTTGACAACTGTGACTGTATACTGTCACTGTGAGTATGTTAGCATGCTGACCTTAGCTCAGGCCACTGTGACTAAATACAGCCTGACAGAGCTGCTAACATGGCAGACTCTAAGGTTTGTTGTGCAGACACAGAAGCTTTCATTATAAATCGACTTCTTATCTTTTATTTCATACATGCTGTATCAATAAGTATTCCCACAGCTCTGTTTCTTTGAAAAATCTTTTCCGTCTCTTCCTCTCTCTGTTACATTCCTCTCCTTATGGCATTGATGGGAAAATGACAGTGATTATCTGCTTTATTGTGACTTAGCACATCCCTGTTAATTGTTCAGCTGCCTCTCATTGTTATATTTCTCCTTTCTCCCTTCACATCACACAGGCATGTTATCTGGGCCTCAAGTAGTGCTGGCCAGCCAACCTTCCCAGGTTTGGCTGATGCCTATGACAAAGCTGAGTCATCAGGTCAGTCAAACGATTGGGACAAAGTACACTACCACCTGTCAGTCCTGAGCCAGGCCATTGACGGTGCTGCCCACATGCTGGTCGATGTCATATAGGCGAGGAGGAGAAACTGCACTCGCTCAGGGATTTTTTGTTAAGAGGACAGGGACCTGCAGCCAATGAACACCAATCATCTGGGTGATGATGTGACTTTATGGATGATATTAAGTGAGGTGATTCAGTGTGTATGTGTATTTTTCATTTTCATTCATTAAAGATGAAATATAATATTTGTTGCTATCACAGTTGTGGTTATTTTTAACTGTTAAAGTTTACTTTCACTTGCATAGGTTTAAAGCATGAAAACACACACACACACACACACACACACACACACACACACACACACACACACACACACACATATATATATATATGTATGTATGTATGTATACGTATATGTATATGTATATGTGTGTGTGTGTGTGTGTGTGTGTGTATACAGTGTGTGCCAAGACCATTTCATCTTGACAGTGGTGGTGGTAGTTCTGATCCACTCGACTGTCTGGAATGAGGATAGACAAACACTGCAGGCAGAGACATTATAGGTAAATGGTAGTGTAAATTTCACGGTTTTATGATCCAGACCTTAATGGATCAAGACCATTGCACGATTGGATGGTACATTACACACAATGAAAAGTGTTAAATTATCACAATTACAAAACACTGGTGCAAAGTGTGTGTCGTAGGCATTTATATACTGAGAGCAATTGTCAAAAACAGAGGCTTCACCCTCATTAAAAAAAACCGGACATGTATTTTGGGCTTCTGCTTACATCCATTGCAGACTCATGCCCTACTGCAGGCCTGGATGGGGGTGTGTAATAGCAGAAGCTGCCAAATAGGAAGTCAAAAAACGCTTTGAGTCAATCCCAGAGGCCAAGTCAGCACTTGGGATCCTAAATGTTGTCTCACAAAAATGGACTGACAGTTGAGTGTACAAACCCACCCAAATCAGCCATATGTAAAGGTACTTAATGTTCCACCTTAAGATAATACTGTCAATAATGCTGTTAAGCCTGCTATGATAGTCAGGTATAATGAAGAACAGTTAAGACAAAAAAAAAAAAGCTAAGGAGAAGAAGAATGGAAGACTGTTCTTTCTGACTTCACGGTCTTTAACTTTCTTCCTATTCGGGCTCTCTGCAAACACAGGTCTCCTCAGGGACCGGTTGAGTTTTATCCAACCCTCCCTCTGCTTAAAATTTACAGCGTAGTCACACCCATCTGAGCTTCGAGCTGGCCAGAAGCACAACTAGGGTAGCACTGGTGTATAAAATGAACAATCAGTGTCTATGTATGATGTAGAGGTGGGTGATTCATTTATTTTTAACCATACCCCCTCACAGAATAAAAAAGGTGGCCTTGGTTCTTGATTGACTGAACATTGCTACCATGTGGGTCATATGGATTGAATAATTACTTAGCAGCATTTGTCGATTGAGCAGTGCCAGCACATGCCAGTCACAAAACAGCAAATATTCATATTCACAGTTAATCATGACTACTTGAGATGAGATAGAACAGAAGGATATGTGAATTAAAAGTAACTGGCAAGGATATAAAGGACATGTGTGTGGTTTGGAAACACACCATCTTGGAGACCAGTGCAATGACCCTGTCAGGAAGACAATTAAACTTTTTTGCAAGTTCAGGATCAGGCCATAATCCATTTTTTTTTATCTTATCTTCCAGCAAACTCCTTATTATTTTATGGAGCAGTGTGTTGCAGAATGACTGCCTGTTTCTGCTATAGTGTAAGAGGCATATAGATGTTCAGTATTTTTAGTAGGGGAATATTTATAGAGCATGGATTCTCTTTTCAGCTATGACTGAGGAGTAACTTGACACAGTTTCATATTAATATTTGCAGAACTTCCCCAGAACAACCAAAGACTGTCTGCTCCTTATAACTCTACCCACTGAGCAGTTTCAGTGTGGCAGTAGGGAGTTGGGATATGAGGGGGTTCCTCTTTGTTTTGATTTTTAAACAGTCTGTAAAAAGAAAATGCTTTGTGACTGTTAGTCAGCTGCCTCCTTTATATTATGTTCGATACCCCGAATCCAGGGTCTGGACGTTATGCTCCAATTTGCTATTGTCAAAACACATGCATGTAATTAGAAAAGTTTTGCTCGAGTGCTGTAAATAAACAACTTATGTAAGCTTGATGGAACATTACCTCCTTTGTAAACTGATCTTGTTATTGATGTTTTCAGATAATTTTACAGCTGAACTAAAATATTGTAGTGTGACACAGGATTTGGTTTGTCTTGCTAGGTGGCTAGTAAAATAAACCGTTTTGACGAAACTGACTGATTTAAAGAAGCATACCACCAATTTCACAGATGACGTTCAGATTACTTGTCATGGTTAGTTCTACTTCCAGCCTGTAAATCAATCTGAATGATACTAAGGACAAGGAACTTTCCTCACAAAGACTGTACTCAAAAATGAGAAAGCAACTCCAATTACAGCACAAATGCCTAATGGACATGTCTGCATAATAAATAATATTTGTTTCAGTGTACAGAAGTCATATCTAATGGGTCAATATCTGTGCAAATACCAACTTAGAGTGGAAAGTCAAAGTGTGCATCAGTGGTGATGCGGGTAAGAAGTGGATTTTCACAATGTCTGTCAATCAAAACAATGAAACAAAAGGCACCATCAGTCGCAGGAGTTATTCTTTTAAATATACATAGACTTTTTCCCCATATTAAATACCACTCTCCATCCCCTCATCATCCCTCCTCCCATTTCTTCCTCACTCACCTCTTTTGCTTTCTCTGTTTCTCTCCACCTCCAGAGAGAGAAAGCTCTCGTCCGGGTTGAAAACACACTCTACTTTGTGTAGTATATTGCTTATTAAGACATTTATGAAAACATAAATTAAATACTACAGCTATGTCTTTTTCATTTTCACCAACATCAATTGTTCTGAACAGAATAAAAAAGAATTAAAAAAAGAAAACAGCATGTGTCCCCAGTCGGCTACATAAAATGAACTGAAATTCTCTGTTTGTCTTGAACACGTACAACCTCCTGCCTTGAAGTTCATATGGTGGTCTGTACCATGATATGAAAGTTAAGAAAATTGGAGAGAAATTTATTCTTCTTCAACAGACCCAAATGTAATATCAACCATGTTCTGTGGTGGTTTTCATTGTGTAAGTTAAGTGGTAAGACATCCAATCAAGATGATGGCTGATTTTATTCAGCCTCGCCACCTCCGGGTGGTTTGTCTCTCTGCTCAGTGTGTGTAAAAAGGTGGGTGGAGGATAATCATCTTATACACCCCACAATCGGGATGTGTTTTGTGTTTGTGGCTTTTGTCAAATCCAAAATTGTGGGAAATTATTGGTCCAATGAGATTCCAAGCTGAGCTGCAGGCAGAGTGAAGGACAGGTGACACGGCACTAGAGGAAAATCTAGTGTTTAAGTCATTAAGCAGCATGACAGCACACTCAGAGCCGCCACCAAGGGTTTCCATAGCTGTGACCCATGTAATATGCTGCATGAGTCTTGTCGGTCTGTTTTTGGTGTGTGTCAGTGTTTGTGCATTTCTTTCTTTGTTCAGATAAAGGTGTTGGAAAAGTCCTGCTTTTGACTGCATGCATGCTAATCTGCTCCTACACAAATATTTCTAATATCTTTACTATGGTCAGCAAATGTAAGATACAAGGAATGCCATGTTTGGTTGAGTGACATTTTATATCTGTATCTGAATTTTCAATGGAGAATAAATGCATTAAAAGTGGGACTTTTCCAACGACCAACAATGTGTCATATGTGTATGTGTGGCACGTTTCATCCAGTCTTATCGAGTTTTCTGTCCATCATTTTGGAAGTCTGTCTTTTTCCCTCCCTCCTCTTTAGGAAGCACAGGAGGGGCTGCGTTGGCGTTGGGGAGGGTTGAAGGGTCAGGCTGGGGTCACACGCGGGGGGAGTATTTGGGGTTTCGTGGCACCTCGGTGAAAGATTTCAGCTCATAAGGGATCCCCGTGTCCACTTCGATGGATTTGCGGGAGAATAGCAGCCGGATATCGTTGTGCAAGTAGATCTTCCCAGATTTGGAGCTCTGGAATCTGAAAAGGACAGAACCAGAAGTGTGTTATCTAAACACTTTGTTTTAACTCAACAAAACTGTTGAAGTAACTGAAACAAAGCTGTAAATGAATACTTGTGGGACACAATATGCTCATTGGCTTTCTTGCCAAGAGTTAGATGAGAAAATCAATACCACTCATATCTGTCCATTTAAAACTGGGCTACAGCCAGCAGATGGTTAGACTAGCTTAGCATTAAGACTGGAAATGGGGCTAAACAGCTAGTCTGGCTCTGTCCAAAGGTAACAAAAGCCACCTTCCAGAGTTACGGGCAGAAGTATTTCTTAGCGGGGCGCAATGATGGAACTAGGCTAACTGTTTCTGCCTGTTTCCAGGCCAATCTGTTGCTGACTGTAGCTTCATGTTTGCTGTACAAATATAAGAGTGGTATCAATCATCTCATCAAACTCTTGGCGATGCAGACAGCTGAAACCTCAGCCCTACCTGAGATGTATCAGGTAGCAGAGAATCTTCTTCCTGTCTTGCGCCCCTCCCCCTGGAGACGCCTCGCCTTTCCCCTCAACCCCCTCCTCCACAGGCACCAGGAAGATGCGGTGGCGCAGGAAGGTCATGTGATTGACAGGCATGTCGCCAAAGTTGTAAGTCACCAGGAACATCTTCACCACAGTTTTGTTGGGATTAAATAAGGTCTGAGGAGATATATCAGACCAAAGTCAGCATTTCAAATGGCTAAAATTGAAATAATTATCAATGTTTTTAATTCAAGTGTAAAAAGGTTATTTTTCCAAATTGAACCCACAAAAGGAGTGAAAAAATTCATACACACAGTTTAAGTCTTGCAATGACAAGTACCTGATCCTTACATTATGAAAACCGCAACATCATCATTTTTGTAGACAATCTGGCCATTTCCTGTGCAAAGAATGAGCTCAGAGTAAATTAAAATGACAGACTTACCACTTGAATGGTCCCTGCTTTGGGTATGCTGTATCCTTTCTTTCCAAGAGGCTCAAGGGAAATCACCCCCTGTCAGGGAAAGAGACAGAGACATGGCACAGAATAAACATCCTCAATCACCGTAATGATAGAAGTAGTATTCTGCGGCACATTTTAATGTGTGAACTTTTACATCAGGATCAGGATTAAATGTACTGAAATGAAACTTTTAGGGAGCTGCAGTATTACAATAGTAATTTTCATTTCTGGTTTGATCCACTGATGACACACATCTGTCCTTTATGCATGTAGAACCATCATCACTAATTCTAAACACAGAAAAACAACAATCCTAAATGAAAGCGCAGAGGCTCTAAAATAACTACATTATGATGCAGTTACAAAGGCAGCAACACAGCATATTATATTATGTTCAATGCAATTAATAGTTCAAAGAACTGAATCAAAAGAGGCACAACATTCACCACTTTTATACACAGCAATTCAAAGTCGACTGGAGGCATGAAGCTAAGAAAGTGAAAACAGCTGGTTTCCAAATGGCCCAGTTTAACAGCAGACATGATTCAAGACTTCTTTTGAGTAGGACTAAAGTTGTGTACATATTAATGCTGGTCCTACCTCACCAAGTACGTGCTGGTCCTATATGATTACATATCTGATGAATGTATAATGTCTAGTACTGATGTGGAAAAAGGCTTCATCATATACACATAAAGGGAAAAACATACCACATATTTTTTTACATCTGGTTTTGAAGGAGCAAGCCAACCTCAACGCCGTTGAAGCCAATTCTGTATTTGTTATTGTTTTGGGTAATTGCTCTGATCTCTAATTTTGTTTCGTTTTTCTTTCAGTGAGTGTTTTATTTTCATACTAGCAAACAAACTTGCCATGTGCAATAAACAACACTGTTTTTTTGTTTGGCTTATAGTTTGTGCCTGACTAAGTACACAAATAACCACACACAAACAAAGAATATCTAACAGATGCATATATACGCAGACTGACCAGGAAGGGTGAGGGCGCGCTGTGCTCTGAGATGTCATAGTACGTCACCTGCACAGGCAGGGTGACGTGCTGTGGGCAATAGGAGCCGCTGGCACCAATTTCCGCTGTGAAGCCTTCGATCCGACCAGACGGAGAGAATCGTCCCTTCAGTATGGACTCCTGCAACACGCAAGACAAAGAGAAGAGCATATATAGTCAAGACCAGGAGCCTCTTAAAACTGTTTATACTGTACTCTTTATTAGGGATAGGCTGCTGCTGCACTGTGGAGTTGTTTGGACCATATCCATAAAAAAATCTAATTTTACGTATTTATTTTAATTGAAACCAAAGCAGTGTAATAAAATATGCATCTACTGGCCAACAATAACGTGAGCCTGTTTTATCTCATATTAATCCCAATATATTATAACTGCTATATTAGCACTGCTGTCTTTAAATTAGCTACACTAAGGAGTAAATCAAATATGTTAGACATATTAACCATGTCATTTTGGCACTGACTTATGTTCTGCATTTACTGTTCTTATAATCCTGGGTGAGGCTCTGCAACAGTTAGAAAAACAGCAAGGCCTGGAAAGACCTCCAACAATTGCGTTTTTTTCAGTGATATTCAGATTAAACAGGGCATAGTGGGAAAACAGCAGCAATAGCTTTACAATATTATGCAGCTTATTAAAGGTTAAAATTCCATCTTCATTAAAGTCTTCTTTGAAAATGTTTGATATATTGTTATGAGCCCCTGCACATTACTGTACACTATTATTTCAACATAACATCCTCCTGACAAAGGTTTACGTCATTAAGTTTGCTTTTATACACATGGGATCACTGTGACTAGAGATGTTCAGTGTATGTGTTAAGGAAGTACATATAGAAACAGACAGATGTAAGAAAGACTCAAGGACACAAATTAGAGACAGAGAGAACAGTGAAAAGAAGACTTGAAGAGAAAGAGCAGGGCTCAACAGTCATGAGACACGAGAAAACGAGACAGGATTATCTTTGACCTGCAGCCACTTGTGTCTCTGGAAGTTGTTAAAAGTAATAGTTAAAATTTGTACCTCAAAGTTGCCGAGTAGTGATCTGCTGATGGAAGATGAGGGCCAGCTGGAACGTGTGGATCGGCCGGTGTCTGTGTGTCTGCCGCTGCGCAGCTGCCGACTGAATATGACCACAAACACACACAAAATAGACCGGTGGTTAGCGGTTAAGATTACACTAATTTTGTCTTAACCAACATGTCACATGCCTCTGAGTGTGTCTGAGTATTCAACTCCAGACACAAAACCCTTTAATTTAGAATAACATACAACCTACCCTAACTCCCACCTCCTTTCCCTGTGTTTATGTTGCTGCAGTCAATCTGACTGACACTGAACTGATCTCATCCATCCACATGTGTGCTTGGATTTACATATACAAACCTGCTAAACTTTGAATCCTGCTCTCTCAATCCCTTTTTAGTAGATCTTGTCATTTTATGTTGATATTTTTATTCATGTTATATAACTTGAAAATTTGATGGATGACTTACCTTTTCAACCGCAGCCCACTTTTTAGTCGTCTCCCTGATCTTGTGCAGTCTGTGGCAGTCTAGACAAGGAGATGGCAAAAAAAAATTACGATTTGTTTTTGTCTATTAATATTCAGATGTATTACTTAACTATTTACAAACATCTGTACTGGAAATTTTTAAATGTTAAAAATATATTTATAAAAATAATGAATGGCTGTGTTTGTGTTTCTGTGTTCCTGTGAGAGAAATCTGTATGAATAATTGTGTGTTTCAGGTGTCCTCTTACTTACTGAGCATTGACTACTGGACGTTGTGTCATGCGCACAAATATTCCCCATTTCCAGGCTGCCACTCATCCTAAAGGCCACCCAACTGTCAGATAACTCCTCCCTAGCCACCCCTGTGTTACCTGCTAGCCACTTGCTCGCAGCAAATGTTTCACCCATGGTTTGCTTATTGCTAATAGCTAACCCTCGGTTGCACTGGCTCTCTACCGAGCTTGAAGCTCTTTGTCAGCTGGTCGCCTCATCATCACACTCGATCAAAATCACATACGGCATTTTATATCCAGTCTCGCCTGTCTGTGTCTCTTGAATACCTTTTTCTAACCTTTATTTACAAAACTATCACTTGTGACTGTTTAACCTTGCTCTCTCTTCCTTTCACTGTTCTCTCTATCCCTGATTTGTGTCCTTGAGTCTTTCTTACATCTGTCTGTTTTCTCCCTGTGCTTCCCTGACACAAACACTGAGCACCTCTTGTCACAGTGAACCCACCACTGTATGAAACCTAACTAGTGAACTAGTGAACCCTATTGTCACCATTAGCACACACCCCATCCCACAAACCCACACGCTCAAAGCTCTTTCTGGCCTCCCAATGTTAAAAAAAATGGCCAAATCACTTCCAGAACCATTTTTTAAGCAGGATGTATGTATATGTGTATTTGTCTATGTGTGGTTATGTGTGTGTGTGTGCGTGAGAGACACAGTACACTCATGTTGGAGAACAATGGACCCTCCCTCAATGGGCTTTATTCTGGAGCTACTCAGCCTGTTCCAGCGTGGTGTGATAATGAGCCGGCCATCACTTCACCCTTTCACTTTTACTCGTTCTCTTAGTTTCTCTTTATTTATGCATCAGCCTATTTTCTAGGACTGTCAAGGCTCACAGATATCTGAATGAATCAACCACTGACTTTGAACAACTACTCCTTATTCCATATTCAAAGTTTTAAGAGCTTCCACATAGTATGGGCCTAAATGGCTTGGGGTCTAAAAGCATGGTATTTGCATGTAAATGTGGATATGCTGATTTTTTAATTTATGCTACAATAAAATCACCTTAAGTCTCTTTCTAGCTGTAGTTATTAGCATTGGAAAACTGTCAAACTATCATCTGGTCATTAAAGAAAACCATTTTCGTCAACTCTAAATTCTGTCCTTCTGTCTTTTGTTATATGTGGGCATTTTAGACTCTTTCAGTCAAACTGGAGGTTCATTACTTCTCTTGCTCAGAGCAGCTAATAGTGTTTCTGCCTCCAACAGTACTGAGAACTGATAAATTTGGTGGTTTAAATTTGGCTTGGTGATATTGTCTTGTAACCTAATAGCTAATGTTAGCAATTAAATAGTACAGTAGTTGGAACTGTAGGCTGATGCAGTTGTTGGCAAATTGGACTGCTCAAAGCTAATTTCCAAGAGAGATGTATGATGCGTGTTTGTGTTTGTATGTGAGTGTGCTAACCTTAGGCCGGTCCCATGCAGAGGGCAGCAGGTGGTTCCAGTAAGGGGCAGCTTTAGCATCAGTGCTGCGGCATGAGGCAGGGCCAAGTCCTGGAGCCAGCAGTGACAGCCTGCTTCTCTTGGATGTGGAGGGTCCCTCATCTTCTGAACATGACTCCCCTGTATCGCTTGGGGACAGCAGCCTCTTTTTGGCTGGCCAGTGGCCTCCGGAGGATAGACGGTGGCCGTTACTGCTGGGCGTTTTCTCCCAGGAAGCCAGGCCATTGGAGGAGGAGGAGGCGGCCTGCGTGGCACTTCTCTCGGGTGGGGAGGATTCAAGTCCAACTTCCCATTCGGTGGCCTCGCCTGGTTCCTGCAGCTCTGTGTGGTGTGGGGGGGAGAAAGGACCTGGAGGGCTGGTGGGACTGGCAGGGTTGGGAGTCTCATATGTGGACATTTCATATAAGTGGGGGCTGGGCTGGCCTCCAGATGAGCCATTAGTGCAGCTCTCATTTCCAGGGCTACCTAGTGAGTAGGTGGGTGTGCGACCCCCGTTAGGAGTTTCAGTCCTGGCTGAGCTTCCGAGGGAGTGGCCCTGATCACAGAGATGGCCATGTGGGTCACACATTGGGGGTGATTTAGGTGAGAGTGGAGCAAATACATCAGGAATGGGCTTATCGTGATTGTGCTGAGTTGGGCGTCGGGAGGGGTTGTGGCTTGGGGAGAGGGGTGGAGACCTGGGCGAGAGCCCCCCCTCAGAGTCTCTGTGCTCCATCTGTGTGCAAGAATATACAGGACCAGGCCCACCAGGGCCCATCGTTAACCCCATCCCAACACCTTGAGCTGGGGCTGGCCCACAAAGCACTCCTCCCTCCAGTGCCTCCCTGTCTGAGGAGTCTCCTAGGTGAGGACGCTTATGAGTCAACTGGGGCTCCTCTAGTCCCCTTTTCACGCCTAACCGGACAGGCCTCTGTTGGGCATCAGTGTGGGATTCAGTGGAGGTAGAAAATCCCCCCAGCTGGGAGAAAATGGAGAGCTGGTAGACCTTTTGGAGCCGCAACTCCTCCTGACCAAAGTGTCTAGGCGCCCCTGGTCTGACCCCAGGGTCTAGGCCCTGTGTTGGGGCTGTAGGTGGAGGCAGGTCCCCCTCCTGGGCTGGAAGCTCTAATGGAGCCTTTTTGTGGGCTAATTCCACGTGAATGTGCCGCATGGTTTCTATGCTGGAGGATAAGAGTCTTGACTAATTTTTGTGCAACAGGTCAAGTAGGTCCTCACAAGTGCCAGGAGGCAGAGCAAGATGTTCCACAGGAATAGGAAGTCCTATAGTTCCTGCTGCAATATTGTCAAACAGTGTGAAACAGGAAGCTGAGCCGCACAGCACCTGAGAGGAACAAAATACAGTATTACTATTCAGAACAGATTTTAATAAAGTGATTAACGGTACACTGTATGAGTGATGGAAAAAATAAAATAGCATGAAAAACTTCCAAGGACAAGAAGGCACTGTGAGAATATTTTTGTTATCTGCAATGTAGGGTCTTTGGGTTCTGATAATACATTTTAACATTTTCATTGTATTACACAAGGAAATTTTGCTACATAACTGAGCAGAATTACAGGTGGTAATGGTATGCATGTTTTCTATTCTTCTGCAGTTCTCCGCATGACTGACTAACTTCTGGTACATGCTTGATGATGACACTCACTTCAGCCTGGTGTTGTCAAACACACCCATCTTATTTTTACCTCAGAAGAAGTGCAGAACGAAATGATAAAAATGCCCCCAGCTCTAAAGTAAATAGTTAAAGCTGAGTCCCTTTTTGCTGCTGTCTTTATTGTGACTTCAAAGGAATGGTATGCTCTGATTGTTGACACTGCCTTCACACTTAAATTTAAATGGCTATGATATCATGACTTCACAATGTCCTGGTGTTGGCAGGGGGGAAATCAGGTATTTATCCCTTCTCACAACCTTCAAGCTTCAAAACAGTATGAAAATACAGCTTTTTTCACTGAAGGTACATAATGCAAGTTAAGCAAGGAATTCAAAAAAGTCTAATTTGTCTCCTGTCTAATTGAATAATATATAATGTAAGACAATACCCAAGATCAGTATCTCACCTCTGTGCCCGTCCTTGTATAATTCTGCCCGTGTGGACAAGCTGCATCTGGCACAACATCTGGAAGTTGTGTCTACAATGGCCTACTAAAGGAACCTGTCTAACTCCATGGCAGATGCCACAAAACAATGCCAACATCCCCAGATAGGTAATCAGGAAACAGTATTGACTCCAGAGGAAGTAGGAGTAAAGGAGGTGGGCACAGGAGCTACAACCTGTGGAGAAATAAAAAGATTGGCAGTTTGTCAGTGAGTTACTACAATGTGTTGATGTGTAATGAACTGCAGTAAAAGAACTGAAGACATTCCACTCCTGTTATAAATCTTAGATACATTTCTAAGAATAAAAAATGTTAATATATGTATATTATATAATATATAATGTTACATTATATTTGTTGGTTTAAGAAAGACATTTAATATACAACAGTCTGCAATAAGTCACTTGGATCAAATCATCAAGCTGAGGGCTAAAACTTACCGGGGGGGGGGGGCGGAGTGTCAGTAATGCACAAGGCTCTTGAGAGGAAATGTTTCTACACCAGAATCGGAAGTAACTCTACTGGGGCTCCCCCTGTGATTGGCCAATAGCCAGGCACGCCCTCCTTGGTCACCTAAACGTGGGGTGCAGCATGGCTGTGGCATCATGACAGGGTCATTCCACCCAGAATCCCTGAAGAGACAGAAAGACAGAAACAAATCAGGCCAGTTGAAAGCCACAGAAACACAAATACACCCTGATACCTATCAACACTGCAGATGAAAGCAAACATAATGTGCAAAGACCACAAGTTAGGAGGTCAATATTTAAGTGAACTTGAGAAGAAAGACAACTCAATCAAATAATCTACTTTCCATAACAAAATACCCCATTTTGAGCACAAAAACCCAAACACTCTGGGTTGAGGATCAAACATGTGGCTAACTTGGGACTAAATGGTGCTTAGGCCAAGAGAAGTGGGCAATTTCCCGACCCACTTGGACCAGAACTTGGGAATGTGTAGGGTTGGGGGGGGAGTCACAGTGAGCAGTCACCATGGCAACCAGTAGCCCAAGGATAACGGCTCCTTTGTGCTTGGTGACAAAGAGAGAGAAAAAGAAGCAGGGCTGGGGAGAGAGAGGAAGAGAGAGAGAGGGTGGACGGTGGGGGGTGCTGGGGGGGGGGGGGGGGGGGGGGGGGGGGGGGGGGGACTGGCAAAGATGCTTGTATGTCCTTTTAAATCATCATGATGAAACACTGATGACACATGAAGAAATCAGTTGGAGACATAGAAATGATGACAAAGGCAGGAAAGCAAAGACTTGTGAGAAAAAAGGAAACGCAGATAATGTGAGTTGTTCGTGGGTATTTTACACAAGATTGAAACACATCTGAAATGTATCCACTGGGGAAGTGTGAGGGATGTTGAATAAAATCCCCAAATTTCTATACAAATGTGTGATTCAAAGACAGTAAGTGATACAGGGGGTATTACTTACCTAGTCGCACTCTAGGTGACCTGTGGCAGGTATTTAAATTGCTTGGCTGACAGCAAGTGTTTATGAGCATATATTATGTTTCATATCTTTCCTCCAACCAGATTCACCATTAACTTGGGACAATACAGTCCTCAACTTGAACATGAAAGGAGGGATTATCTATCTGAAGAGGACACAAGAATGAGAGGGATCCAGACAGACTGGCCATGAACTCCTCCATATACATTATAACCCGATTATATGCAACTGCAGTATAATGGTATATCATCAGGTAATCATGCTTTCCTGTCACAGAACATGAGGAGACGAAGTCAGGAGTGAAGTCTTGTACTCACTTGTAATTACTCACATGACATATGGTCTCTGCACTAACACAGTGCTACCTTTGGGAAAAACCAGGTTGCAGAGACATACGCACAAACAAAAGTGCCTCTCCCAAATTGCACAGCAAAATATTAATTTATAGTACTGCACACATGCACATAAAATAAATCACAGTTTAGTAGCAAAGTACAGGCTTAGAAAAAAATACAACCTAAAGTAAATATCCATCTAGTAATCTAACAACCTAAATGCCATTAAATTGCCTCTGTTATAACTCATAGTTTTCTTATTAGAATATGAGCAGAAAGGAAAATGGCAATATTTCTATAAGTTCTGAAAAACATGAGGAGTCACATATCAACTGCTGCCCAAGCCAGGGCATTTGGAAGACAAATTAGTAAACCAAGGCATTTGATTAGTTTGCTGATATTTCTCAGGGTGGGGGACACTCAAGGGCCAAACCAGAGCTGTCCATATCTGATTAATTATCCTTACCAAGTCAAATAACAAAAGATAGGCAGCAAGACTTCAGTATGTATCTTCAGTCAACACAATACAAAAAATCACCTCCTCTTGTTTTGTCACCCCTGAGGACTGGTGGAGTCTCCTAAGTGAGTGCACAGGGGCGGATGCAGGGAGAGGGGGGTGGGGAAGAACGGTAGAGGAATCAGCAGCAGGTATTAATAGTTATTGCCTATGTCAGAGCTCACTGGGAGCACCCAATGGCTCTCTGCTAGGTCCCACTTGATTTCTGACCTTATTTTGAACTAGCTGAGCAGGAGCCTGGCAGAGCCTGCCCAGCCCTTTTCAGGCTTGATCCAGGATCCAGCAGTGGAGGGGAGACACTCTGGCTTCACCCCACGAAAGGCTTCAGGTTGCTGGGTGTGTGTGTCAGCTCAGACTTGAGAACTCTTTCTCGAGTTCACTAGATCAATTTCTCAAATATGGGCAACCAAGACAAATATAATCTCATCTAAAATCACTACTTTGTCCCTTTTCAAGCTATTTTTAATAGCCATCACTGTTTTCAAAAAATAATTACCCTAAACATTCAACTCACATTTCCTTAACTTAGAGCTGCTGACATGAAGTATGAAAATGTTGCACGTCATTGGCAAGCCCTGTGCAGTCTCCACGCAACATCTTTAGCATTGCTGGAAGTGTGGCAATCATTCAGAAAGAGACAGAGCAAGAGTGGAAATGTTGAGATGACCGACAAAGGAATGAGAAACACCTGACAGAAATGAATCAGCCAGACAGAGACAGAGAGAGGAGAGAGGAAAGAGAGGATGGTGGAACAAACAGAGACTACTGCCAAGCCAAAGACCTTGAATACAGCAGGAGCAGGTAGAGCTTAACAGTGTCAGGGCCAACTCAGAGTGTTCATGCAATGTGTAAACCAGCAGTTCTGAGGCTTGTTAACTCAGAGCCTGAGAAATTAAAATTAAGACGTCAGCCTTCTGTGAATATCAGTGAACCTTTTCAGATAAAAAAAAACAACAAACATTTAGAGCCAGAAACCTTCTCTGACAAGTCATTACCTCAGCAAAAGAAGCTACACAGTAGAATGTACAGTATATGACAGTAACCAGAAAACTGTTTTCAGTTTAAAAAAAAAAAAAATCGGAGTTATATAATCAACGTTGGAGCTATAATTAAAAGGCTCAAAAATATTTTTTTGGCATGGGAGGGAATCCACACAGATGACTAATCAATTAACTGGAGCTCAACATGTTTAACTCACATTTCAGGGTTAGGTTTTATTTGCATGCACAAAGAAGGAGGAGAGACAGATGAGAAAAAAAACACATCTGAAAACAATGACAGAAAAAAATGAAAAAAGCAAAAACCTAATCACATGAAGACCCAGTAAAGTGGTGTACAGGACCAATGGGACCACTGGACAAAATATATTTAAAAAAAAAAAAAAAAAACAAGTCTAGTTTGACTTGGCTCAGGCTTAGCTCTGGACCAAAATGAGTCATGCTTACAAAAACATTCAAACAGAATTAGCTAATAATCAAACCTGGGAAACAATTTTCCAGCAGCAATAAACAGAAAAATAAGATGAGACAGTGAAGGGAGAACTTCTGTCTGTATTTACTGCCAAGATTCACAGCAGAAAATAAGGGAAATTACCATTCTAGAAATGATTATGGTGACTGTCTAGGGGGAGTTTGTTTGCTGTCTAAAATCTGATCTGGCTACTAAATGTTATTTTGGACTAAAACCTAAGGTGAAACCCAAAGTTCACATGAGCATCCTGACCTAAGAAAGACCATCAAGAAACACTAACACCCTTATTCACAGTCATGCATAGGGAGGTCAAAGAGTTCAGCACCTTTGACTTGGAGCTCAAACATTTTGCTCAGAGGATGGCTGTATCCTTCAAGGAGGATTTTTAACTGCTAAGGTGTGGTGAAATACGTGCAAGTCTGTGTGTTCATAACAGTGACTGTATATGCAGTAACTGGTTCATAAAAATGCATTCACTCCTGCACATAAGCACTGCTGTGTGTCAATATGAGTGTGTGAGCACCCTTTAGGCCAAGGAAGACTGTGGTCATGGCTAACAGTCTTGGATCAGGTGACATCAGGAGGTGCAGAAGCATTTCATTTCATCATCATGAGAGAGGTGGTGTTAGGGGTGGTGGTTAACACAATGGCAAACAAAGTGCTGATCTACATCCCAATGTACGTTGCACATAGGGTTAGTTCTACTGCCTGTTACTGAGATACATAATCAGTTATTGGACTGGCAACAGGAGCATCAGTTTGTTATGCAAAAGCATCTAAGCAAACGTACACACAAACTCTGTGAACCCTGTAAACTTTGAAAAGCTGCACGTGGGTGGAATAAAACAGACTTCCACACACAAAAGTAAACACAAACTTGACAATAAGGGGTATGCTGGCAGCTCTGACCTAGAAACCAGCTTTCAGTAAAATGTATGGAGGTGAAGGGGGCAGAGTTCATAGCCGGCACCTATCCTCAGAAAATACCCTGACATTTGGCCTGTGTACATTCATCACAACACCCAGATGGCGCATGCATGTGCACACACACAAACACAGGCACACACAGAGCACAGCATTCAAAGCACCTTCTGCACTTTTGAGGCTGTGGGCATGCGTTTCTATTTTTTTTATCCTAAACATATGAACAAACAAAAAACATATTTAGTCATTAAGAAAAGTAACATTCTATTTAATGTCCTTTTTCTAAGATGCACATGCAACTGTATTAGCAAATAATAAAATCACCCAGTAATCAATTTATGACACTCTTTGGAAGAAAGAAGGGGGCACTTGAGAGCATTTAACTTTTTCTGATATTATTTCTTTTCAAACCATGACATAATCATCCCAAATGGGCCATCTGTGAAAATCTGTGTCCTGAGTCCACCCTTGACACTCATCCTGTAACAGAGGTGTGATAGCATCAGTATGAGTTTAGCAACCTCCCAAATGCCTCGATTGTCTCATCAACTTTTAGCAGAGCCCCACCCGAGCTCCTCCCAGGCCTGTGCCTGGAGGCTGATAAACATGCACACACACACACTTACATACGCATTCCCAAACATGAATAGTTGCTAAATGCTCCTGTAAACAATCACCTGTTGATTAGATTGCAGGAGCCATCTACAGTTTGGAAATCTGATGTCAGTGTGCACAAGGGGATCAAATGACAGTTGACTGTGCCTGAGTGTTAGTGTGTATGTGAGTGTCAGACAAAGACAGAGGATAGGAAGCGGCAAACAAAGACGGAAAGTGACAGAGGGAGAGAGGTAAAGTTGATTGAAACTGATAAACCTCGGAGTGAGGCAGTGTTACACCAAACACACATACAGTGCTCAGGCTGGGGAGTCATGGCAGTCTAAACTAAGCTGGCTCAGTGACATAGTTGCTGAGAATGCTGTTTGACACGGGGTCCCTTTCTGTCTCTCCCTCCCTTGCTCTGCCTGTATAACTGCCTGCCTATCTGTCTGTCTGCCTGCCTGCCTGCCTTTCATGTAGCCATTTTAGGAGACGTTGAGTCACCCGAGCCCAGCTGACAATATGACAGCAATCAATAGGAGCAACATTACTTGACTTGACAGCAGGAGAACTTGTGACACTCACCCTCTCAGAGAGATGGAGTTTAGCTCACTGTCTCACTCTTTGTCTCTCTTTCCTTCCTCTATTTCGCCTGGTGGCTGGATGGGTGACTCTGCTGCCTTTTCTCTCTCCTCCTCCTCTGTGTTTCTATCACTGGGTCAGACTGCCTCTTCTCTTGACTCTCCGGTTTGTTGTGTCTCTTTGCTTCCTTCCTCCTGAATAGGTGGTGTTGAGAAAGATGGAGAAAAGTCAAGTTGTTCTCCGCTTGTTTTGTCAGGATGCCCAATGGGCTACACTAGCTCTGTGTGTCTCTCTCTCCGTATCTTGTTTTCTTCCTGCCTACCTCTCTCCACCCTCAGTCACACACATACACAAATCAAAAACCCATCAGCAGCTCTCACCCCCCACCCGTCTTGCTCTTTCCCTCCCTCTCCTTTTCTCTCTCGTGCTCCCCCCCTCGCCCTCTTCTTTTCTCTCATTCGCGCCCCTCCAAAATATCTTGAACACAAAAGCCACTTCACATGCTGGCATTCCCCCTTTCCTCTCCTCCCATTCCTTCTCTTCCTCACTCTCTCCTCTCTTCCTCTATCTACTTTCAGGCCCCTCCTTTCAACCCTTTCTCGCTCTCCTACCCCTCTCACTCTCACTCTCGCTCTCTCTCGATGTGTGTTCTCTTTATGTCTGTTTCCTCTCAGCTGATACGAGTAGAGCAAGGTGTGCTTTGCTCACTCAGCAGTGAAGGCATACAGGGGAAAGAAAAGGGTGGGGGGTTGCTGCCAGCTGATTGGCTAGAGAATAGGGGGGCCAGCTGTAGTGGCTGAATTCCTGATTGGCTGGGGGAGGGAGTAAAAGAGGGGAGGAGGCGTGGGGAGCTGAAACTCCGCCCACTTGCTCCTGCTCGGTCTGTTCTGCAGAAGAGCCAGACTTAAGAGCACTTTCCCCATAACAATGTTTGTGTGTTAAATGTGTGTCCTTGACAGCTTCAAGCATGTTTTGTGTACAGTGTTTATTTTGTGTAATCTCTTCCCAGCCACATGTGTGGCTGTGTGTCTGTGTTAAAGAACACCAACTAAAAAGGACTCTGTCTCACACACACACACGCACTCCTATGTGCAGTATGAAATGTACACAGTGTCTATAGTCTGCACAAGCCCATAAGCAGAGGGCTTATCTGCTGCTGGAGTACAGATAGAGAATGAAGTGCATGTGTTTATCAGCTGAGTACCAAGAGTGTGAGTGTGTGTGTATTTTGCCATCTGTGAGCTAATAAGGAACAGCATGTTGACTAGGCAAGAACTATTTTTTGTGGTGTGGTTAAAGTACACACAGTGCAAGCAAGTGCATCACACACTTGCGTGCATTCTCTCGCCTCACACACACACACACACACAAACTGTGGGTAGAGATTACGCAAGATCAAGCACTGTGCACAAAACATACTTGAAGTTGTCAAGAACACATATTCAGCAGACGACTGTCTGACCTTCTTGTTACAGTAAACACACCTAACCCCGGTTATCTTTATTTGTGAGACCAGGGGGTTGATCATATCAGATGCTGGTCCAGACATGTGAGACAAACCTATTGATAGCTCTCTGTCTCTCTTTTCCTGACTCCTCTATGTCTATCTCTTGCTCAGTTTCCATCTGTGACGCCAACTATTTCTGTTTCAAACAGGATGAAAAATGTACATACGCCAGTTGCTGCTGCACTGCCTCAGTATACCTGTTATGCATATAGGTATAGTTTTGGCACTTTAAACGCACCAACTTATGGTCTACATAGAGAGTGTCATAAGGATGTAAAGATTTTAAATCTCTGTATTTAATGTGTGATCTGGGGTTATTTAAATAGAGATACTTTAATAGTTACGCTATTTTAAACAATGTCAACATCAGGTTGAGATAACAAATGATCATTTAAAAGGTTTAGACTGCTTACTTTGTTCACATGTTGTCATTTTCAACATCTGTCTGGTTGGTTCTGAACTGCATTTAAAAAAACTCATAATGGTAACATATTTATAGGCAGATGTAAAGTCATCTGCAGCCACCAGATTCCAATATCAAATACTGGCTTCTAATTTTCACCTAGCAGCCTCATTATTCATTAAACAATTTGCCTGTAAAATGTTGGGTGAGGACAGAAAAAAATTACCCATTATAATTTCCAGAGCCCAATGTGGAGAATAAATGCTTGTTCTATATAACCCACAATCCAAACCAACAAAATATTCAATCCACCATCATATAGGACAAATAAAAAACATGTCATCCTATGATTCGAGAGATAAGAAATGTTTAGTTTATTTGACTTCAAAAAACGACTATAATGATTAATCAATTATCAAAACAGTTGCAGATCACCGCTGATGGACTAATTGATCATCAATTTATGGCTCTGCATGAATGCTGTCCAACATGGATGGCATAGATCTGTGTGGGAGGATGTCACACTTGTTTTCCTGAGTGTATGTCAACAGTAAAAGTGAGCAGAGAGGGAGGTTTGAAAAACAAGACGTCTCAGCCACATACCTCCAAATATAGAGATGTGGGATTGGGGGGGCAGATAGAAGACAGCATTAGAGACAGAGGAAGGTGAACTGACAGAGAGGACTGAAACCAGGCAAGGTTTTCTGTCATCAAACAGGCTGATACTGTTATTAAAGTAAGCTTTGGATAAAAAGGCTTTATTAATGGTGACTTTCTGGTTTTAAGCAGTGCTTTAGTTTGGATCTTGTGTTTCAGCATACATAAACACACACACTCACGCATGTCTGTACCTTTAAGAGCCCATGCTGCCTCTAAGGGACAAAAGGGTGTGCTTCTATTAAGACCTCCTCCATTCTAAGGGCACTTCCTGGAGTGCAGCTGAGGAGAAAGAAGCATTGAAAAACACACACTCACCATATCTCATCAAACACATGCATTGATGCAATCCTGACCTGAGAGCATGGCTGTGCTTGTTTTGATGTCTACGACTACGATAGGGTTAACTTTCAATCATGGCATGTGAAACTGGTACATACACACACACACACACACACAGACATACCTTGTTTTTTGCGGCCTCTCAAAGTGGTTACCCAGCTGTGTTTAGGTGCATGGGGGATTTACCCACCAGCTCTAACAGTCACAGCCTTGAGAAACTGAAAAGTTTTGATCTGACCTACCAGTCCAAACCCCTGGGGAGAAAATCAGTTATCACAGTTTTAAATGACCATTTTAAAGCTCATCGAAAAATGTCCGATAATTCACCCTCCTTTCGGGGGAGTGGAGAGAAGGAGGGAGAGGAAGAGGGGAGGTGGAGGAAGGGTGGAAAGGAAAGGTGTGCATGTTAAAAGCAGAACATGTCTAAAGAGGCGTGGATCCCAAAAGGTGTCTGTGTCACTGGCATGTAGGAGGCAGCAGTGCACACATGGAGACATATGTGTGTTTAAGAGACAAGTGTGTGTGAGAGCGAGCAGCAGCCGTAAACAGTGGACAGAAAGAGCTGTGTTGAAGCAATTACAGCCATTAATATTTACGAGGAAATTAATGGGCAGTGGTGGTGGTTGGATCAAATCCATTTGAATTTTAGATGCACAGGTTTGGTTTTTACTTTAACATTTAGGTGAACTAGTAGTAATGTAATAAGATAGAAATATTGTGTGAAAGCTGATACTAATATAACACACTTCCCACTTCTAGTGCCATACTATTGACAGGATCAAAGCTTTCTAAAGTGCAGATTTAAACTGTCTTTTCACTTTATATAGCACATGCTTTGTGTCTTAGTCATCTTCTAATTGTAGCAGCCTCTAGTTATTATGCCACCACATGGTTATAATATTGAATCATTTATTTTCTCAACATTTCAGCTATTATTTCTCTGCAGACCAAATTGTCTCAACGGCCCACTTCCTCTCTTCAGGCAACTGGATTTTTACAGTAGAACACGATGAATAAAATGCTTAACTTGCCAGTTTAACTGCTTCAGTATAACTCCGCCCAAAATCCCAATACAAACAAAACTTTGATATGATCAGAGAAGGAGTCTCGTAGGTTGCCCCCCACCCCCACGCAGAATGGTTTCTTTATATTTACATTTCTCAAAACAGTGTAACAATATGGTGAGATGAACTCTAGAGGGGTATGTTTGACCAGCTGCCTGTTGATAACAGCCTACAAAGCTGAAAGGAGACACAGAGCCTATTTACATAATCAAGAATTAACGGTTTAGGGGAAAAATGTCTGTGTTATATTTATATCCAGAGTTAGATTAAATTAGGCAGATGCAACAAACACACACATTGTTGAACACAGACTTTTGTTAAGACAAATTTAAACACTGACTGTTCAAGAAGCATTCCTGAAATAGTTAATGTTTTTCCATTGCCAAATATGTTTTCCATCCACTTCTGCAAACATTTCACCATTCATTTATTAATTCAATATACAGCAACGTGAGATGACCAGATTCTGCTTTCGGCCCCAGATTAACGTCTCACAAACATACTCAGTTTAGCTTTGGTGTAATGGTGAATCCAAGCTTCCTTTCAACATCAACAATCAATCACCAAAATGAACTATTATTTACCTATAGATCAACACCTTCACGTAATGTTATGTCACATGGTTTTGTTACTTTCTATCTAATATTTAATCCTCCCACTCACAAATGTAGAGGTTTACCTGTGATACTTTAAAGTCTGTAAAAATGTTTGTTAAAACACTGCAGTTAGTGTTATGAAACAGATTGAGTAGTGGCAGATATGTACAATGAGAAAAGAGAGAGACAGAGCGCAATGGGAAGAGATGGGGAGGAGTGTAGCACCCTGAGTCTTGGTGACAGGCCGGGCCAGCTCAGAGGATGGAATGTTCCAGAGAAATATGCTGCCTATTCGTGGAGGACAGGAAATAAAGCTCACTCGCTCGCTCGCTCTCTCTCTCCACCTCTCCCCGCTTCCCTCTCGGTCCTCACTACTTCACCCTGAATTCAGCTGCCTGTCTTTTCACCTTCATCTCCCTCTCTGGAACATTGCTTCTTTGTCTATGTGTGTTTCTTCCTCTCCCCACCTCCTGGCCTTAGTATTTTTTTTTTTTTTTGTGCATCTTCCTTCAGCTTAAAATCAATTCCCTTTCATGCTTGGGGAACTCGCACAGCGTGGTGTTGCACCACTCAGACTGGTAGCGGCTGAGAGTAGTCTAGCCTGCCATCTGGGCAGTGAAAAGAAAAGAGAAAAAAAAAATCACTTTCTTTGCTATGTTGCTCATTAATACCTAACCTGGCTATACTGTCACTATTCAACCAGCCATCCTGACTGATGATTGGTTACTACTTGTCAAACAGCAGAGTGAGTGGAAGAGGAGGTAAAAACAAAGAACAACTTTACAGTGACCTTAAGGACAAGTGTTAACCTAAACTGAAAGACCAGTGAAGCTGACACACGTGCATGATTATAAACACACACACACACATGCACACTGAGGGCGGCTCATCCATTTTGGTTTGGGGGACGTTACAGGGCGAAGGGTGGAGAAAGGTCTGGCTAGGGTTAATCCTGAGATCAGTCCAACACAAACACACACGTACACACAAACACACACGCTCATGGTCATATGTTGTTAAATAGCTTGGTACCACAAGAGCTGCTGCCTGTGTTTTGCTTCTGTAGCAGGCCAGCACACCTATATTTACAGCACATTGATGCATCAGATGCCAACAGGCAACTAGACAAACATAAAATCCTTAAATAATCTGGACAAAGATTCATTATGCTATATCTCTTGTATGGAAGCTTTATATGTTGATGCGGTTATCTGCATGAAAATATGACAGTGACTTTAGCAAATATTCAATCCAAACAGCACATCATTTCATGAGAATCCATCCAATAGTTAGATTTTTCAGCCTGGACCAAAGTAGTGGACTGACTGACCGCACAACTGACCACCTGACTGAGTGATTGACTGAATGCCATGCCTTGAACCATGCTACTAGCATGGATAAAAAAGATCAGTTCAGGAAGGCAAATATAATTTATAAATAATTGATTTATGTCTGGATTATTACAGCTTCAATTTTACTGAGACATTAAGTCATTTTGAGACAAAATTTCCATCTCAGCTGTTCGCTGACTTTATTAAGACGTAGGAGACTCAGCCACGCACCCACACAAACATTTCTACTACTGCTCACTGGCGAACTACAAACCACAGGCAATAGCTGGCAATGCATAGATAAGTCTCAGTGATTAGTCAAAAAGGCATCAGGGCCCACTGCTCTGTAGGCCTACTGTGTGATTAGCATTGCTTCATTTGACTAACTGTGAAGCAAACACAGACACATGTACAGCCTTATTGCTTGGTGTTTTCTGTATGCCACAGCTTAAACTCTGGAGGAAGGATGTACTGATGCTCTGCAGGAAAATACACAAATGCTTGTGTTCTTTTGAAATGAGGAAAACATGACTGGGGAACTGACTGAACCCAACGCTTTCACACCAAGTATACACACTGCAAAATATTGATAGCAAAAGCTTCCTATCTATTATGGATCATTACCTGAAGGTAATTACCATTTTTAATCCAAACATAACCGATGATGTAAAACAATGTCATTACGAATTTCCAAGTGTGGGTGTCATAGTTCCAGGGAGGAAACATTCTTTCATTCTATGTAAAAGTCAATTTGCTTACAATGATGCATGCAAGCACCTAGTCCCACATACACACTCAGCCTCCACCAGACAGAGATGAGTAAAAGCAGCAGAGCTGAGGACTGATGCTTGATTTAGGAAACAGAGACAAATGAAAAGATAGAGGAGAGAAGACAGAGGAAGTCAGAATGAGAGTAGAAAGAGAGAATAGGGTCAGTTTATAAGCTCTGTGTTGACCTATATACGCCCACAGAGATACATCTGCTTTCCAACATCTACTAACTGATTCTGGGTGTTGTAGTCATATACATGGAATTGTGGCTTTAACCTGTGTATTATTTGCATGCTATGCCCATGTGATCATGAATTCCAACTTAGTTATGAGCTCCCAGCACTGGATTTTAGAGCATAACTGTGATAGAAATTTAACACCCACTTAAAAACCTAAGAGACCTTCTGTCAATGAATAATATACAGACTTCTTAATTGGATGAACTCAATTTCATTGCTCAGCTCCACAGTAAATGTTGGCATTTTTGCTGGGTAAATGAAAACTTATACATACTGCTGACAAAGACAGCCTCCAAGATAAAACTCCTACATACCAACACTGTATAGAACTGTGCTTTGCCTCTCAGGGTGTACATGTCCACGCTTGATTTGCCCAGCAGGTGGTACTGTCGCCTTGACATCCTCTCTCTCTCTCTCCAATCAAGTTGCTGTGTTTGAATAAAGGAGGAGGCTCTCTCACTATATATGGAGAAACCAAATCCTAAACAAAAGATGGAGTACTCAATATAGAGAAACATCCAGATTTACCACCTGTAAAAGGTAAGATGGGTTTCCTACTATGAATGAAAGAGCTGAATAAAGGAAGTGAAAAAGTAGAGCAGTCTTTCTTGATTTTTTCATTCTCAGATACATAAAATAGTAATGTATAGCCAATTCTCCGCCAATAGCTTAACCAATTTCAATATCATTCTGGTAGGTACAATACTACTGCATTGACCTCTGGGCAATATGTGCCCTTATAAAATTTTTGAATAAATATTTGTGTCCAAGTTCGCTTTTAATGTAATGACTCTAACCTCCACTTCTGAGACAGTCTCCACCTGCCCATCATATTCTGAAGCATCCTTGAATTCATTGTAAGATTCCCTTCCATGCCCTATAACAGGTTAATCTAGCTAACCGTAGTCAGTCAAAAAGGCAGGTTTACTGTTACAAACAAGGACACTGTAGTTCTGTAAGAGGACTCAATCTAGTTTCATTGACAGGCTGTTAAATGACTAATCTGACCTTTAATGGTAAGCCTGAAGCTGGGTCTAGTTAGGCATGGGTTTGTGTATAAGTGTGTACAAGTGTGATAAAGACCAGAGGTAAAAGAGGACCCGTATTAGGTTCAAGGTACAGAATAAAGCTGCACAAGTGCTATTTCAGGGCTCTGTGAAATAGCTGTTTTAAGAAGAGAGTGACTTAAACATGCACTCTCTCACACATGCTTTACTCCTACACACAACATAAAACCAGATTCTGTAATGTCTGTCTCCAAACAGACCACTGCAGACATGACAACGAGAGATGTCTTCACTCTGAAGCTTCCTTTATAACATGTGGTTTATCATTCAGGTGAAAATAGAGCAGGCACACCTACAGTTTATGTTGCCTGACCTGTCCTCTGGCACCTATATTTCATCTCAGCCTGCCTCTGTCCCTTGGCCAAGAGATTCTAGCATCACTCTCATTGACTCTCTGTTGCAGTGATTCAACCGGCTTTGGTCCTGAGGGAGTTGTGCCATGAAAACATAACTACAATACCATATACTGCCTTTTAATCTTTGTGAAGTAAAATATCCAAAAGAATTAAAAATGCAATAACTTTCCAGCCACTGCACCTCCACAAAAAAGAGAAGCTACTAGAGGTAGTATCATTTTAAAGTACATTGTTCCACAAACTACCAGTCAGCACTAATTCTTGTGATGGCTTAAGGCTAATTTATTAAAACATGTATTCACAGTGACACACATGCTTGTACAGCCACATTTGAAGGAGCTTCCCTTCCTCTTAACCTTAAATCTAACCCTTAATGGCTAAATAGCTCATTATTTAAGAGGAGCTGCTTAGCCTAGTTTAGGACGTAGCACTATGTGCATGCACACACACTCATTCATCATACACACAGGCAGACACACTAGAGATCAATAAAATTAAGAGCATTGTTGAGTACTGGATCTAACCCACAATCATCTGCACCCTGGACATCAAATCCACAGGGACACATTGGAAGCTGACAACAAGCTCTCATCAGCTCAAAGCGCTTAGCCACCCCCACTTTCCACACACACACACACATACACACAAAAAGCAGGTACTGACGCTAAAAGGAGAATTGCAACCATGAACCATAACCACTAGCCGACAACCATACGAGTGCATGAAGGCACAGTACAATCCATTTGCAAAGACATTCATAGGTTGGGCACTAGGGGAAGAAAATTGAGAAACTGGGCTCCTGTACACAAGTCTCAAGTTAGCAACACATTGACTATAATATATTCATCTTCTTAACAGCCTAACAAGGCACTGGTGGCTCCATATATCACTGAGAAAACACATGGCTACCATGACCACACTCTGCTAACTCAATGTACTTGGCTGGGCAGTAAACACAGAGGCATACAGTGTATTTCCTGAGGTTGAATGCATAGTATTTTGAAATATGCAACAGACCAATCATCACTGGGAATTCCTGGCATTGTTTCTTCCATGCTAAAAATGTCCCACATTCATCTTTTGCTGAGTTTTGATCCCTACCCTCCTTCCTTTTCTTTGATGAGTGTTTTTTCCTTTGTCTCACCTGAACAGACTCACCTCTTCTTTTATTTTGACATCATGTTGTAGCATTAAAGAACTTCAGTCAAAGCGTGATTGTGCACAGGCAAGCCCAGACCCAGACTGCTGAACAACATGCACCTCGCCTCCAGGGCTGGTTACAGCAGCAAGATCTGTATGACGCCACACCTTTGTAGCTGAGGACAAAGCCTACGATTTTCTGCAGACAGAGAGGTGGGGGTAATGTCACACCAATGCAAGGACAAGCAAGAGAGAGAGAAATATAGACTTAGAATATAGATGGATTTGCTCTGTGTGTGTGTGTGTGTGTGTGTGTGTGCAGAAACCTTCTTTTTACATTCATGTGACACAGCTGGTGGATTCCTATATGCACGTGTGCTGTATGGGTGATGTACAGTGAGTGACTCCATACACGTGTGCCCACGTGTACATCAATGCCATCATGCCCTACTTGTCAGGACAATGAGGAAGCATTGCAGGCTGAGTATAATTACACTGTAATAACTGAATCTACTCACAGCACTTTATAGATTTTATATAAACTGTAACAAAGCTTTAGTGTGCCAACATCAATGCTCCCTTCACTGCATGATGCAAATGCAACCCCATGCAACCATGTGGAACACGCCACTGCACTCAGTGCTATCCTTCCTGTAAGTTTATGATCATCATCACTCCACCCGCTGAGCTACAGTCATAATCTCAGATATATGCTGTCCTGGCTGATCCCTCCGTCTCTGCACAGCCCCATATATGCACAATCTCAGAAGGGCATGAGAGTGCAGTGCAAAGTTATGACAAAATTAAATATTTACACACGCATTTTTGATGAGACACACACACACCGCATGACGTGACTGATGCACTGATTTTCAATCATTTTGTTCTTAACCATCGCAGAGTGCATGCACACACACACATACATAGAGAAAGAGTGAGGAAAGCAGACAAAGCAGGGGAACGCCCCCTACACCCTGCAAGATACTGGCAGGTCATCAGCTGGCTTAGGCTGGATTCCAGTCATTCTTTGCTCAGCCTCACAGATTGATAAAAGAAATTATGATTGCGACGACCTGCAAGTTCAAACATTTAACTGAAACCAGAAATCCATCCAGAAATGATCAAATAACATGAACCTTTGTGCAATTTCCATACATGGCCATCTTTAAAGTTCACACAATGCAGGAGATTACAAGGCAGCTAGCCAGATCTGAAGATTTTAAAGCTTACTCACCTAACAGAAAAGAAAAAAGGATGGACTCAGGACGGGAAACACAGTCTGAACTGACGCGTCCCTGTCGTATGGGAGTTTGGCCTTTTTTGTTATCTCTCTGCCGTGTTGACTGCTGCGTTGTCGGATTCCAAGTAGCTAACGTTACGGGGGCGAAAATCGACCTCGAAGCTAAAAGCTGTTAGCCGTCTTATCTCTGGATGTCTGATGGGTAATATAATCGGACCGTTTCAGTCTCGTCTTGCTTGCTTGCTTACTGTCTACGTCCCTTCCTCTCTGTGTGCCTGTCTTTTTTTGTGCTCGCAGCTGTTTTCGTTGTTTCACCCTTTGCCTGAAATTCCTCTCCTGTCCCTTTAAGCGACAACGTTTCCGGGGTTTGCTAGTTGATATATAGGGGGCGGGGCTTCACGGCCAGCTGAGCGCCTGTCATTTAAGCGATTGGTTGCTTCTGTTCCGCTCAGCGAATCAGCACTCAGGGATTAGGCCGTCTTTAAAACATGCAGATTTATTCAAAAAACCCGCTCCGTGATTGGACTATGGATTAACTCAAGAAACGCCCAGTACACGTGCTTTTTCTCCCCTCCCATTCTTTACTGCTGTGGGTGGCTCTAATATTTAACAGAAAAACTACAATAAACCACGTACTAATGCACTCAACAAAAACTTTATACAGTTATACAACACTGACATCAACATGTGGAAAAAAATTACACACGGCAACGGTTACATTTGCAGTCGAATGTACACATGGCAACCCCCTTCTTTTCTTCCGCTTACACTGAAACAGACCCAGCCATGTCACGGAGCTAAGAATAGATAAGCTACACGTTGTATCCCCATATTGCTTTGCGGCTGCACTGAGCTCCACGCCCATCACCCAGAGCACACTGGGGCCTGATTACACTTTGCTGTGGAGGCGAGGAGGCCTGTAGAGATAAAATGAAGGGCCTACTGTAATCTCAGGGAGTAGAATATAGGATGCTGCGTTTACTGCTCGTGGCCATTCATCCATCTCTGTCTTGATGTTCCACTTGGCAATGCAACCGCTGCATATATCACACAGTGATATCATTTTTATCCTAAATCTGCATTATGCTGCATTATATACTGCAGGAAATTATAACAAAAGCATTACACCTATCACAAAACCAGTTATCAAGTGCTTCTTTATCATTTTAAGCACAGAAAAAAATCTGCATTTGGAGTTGAAGAGATCAGCAGTAGTTAAGCATGCATGCAGACAAAGGTGGCCTGCCCTATGGTCGCAAACAATGCCTTTTTCAAGTGGCAAATCAAGCTTTCTTTATGGGTTGTCTGTTTTGTGCTCACAGTTTGGGCACAAGTACAAAACATAGGACACTTGGATATTTTTAATTTGCTAGCTCATGTATCATAGTTTATCTTTCTATCTATAATTAAAGATTTGAAAAGAGGATGAACTTCTTGTTTTAGAGAACACAGAAAATTGAGACAAAATATATACATTTATTTTCACTGACATATTTTTTATCACATTTGATCATATCTTCTCTCAAAGCTGCAAGAATTTGCATATGTAGCCTTTACGCCTTCACAAGTAATTCATCACGTTACATGATCTGAAAAGGGAAATGAAAGCTCATCATCTGTTGCTCAAGTTCACTGTGAAAAAGAGACATGTATACTGCAGAGAAACACTGAGAACTTCTGTTCTCAATATGTGTATTGAGTTGTTTAAAAAATAATAGTGATAGGTCAGAATCTGAGAGGGGAAAAAAAATACTCAGCTACAAAAATTGTCATGTAAAAAAATGGATTATACAGTTTAAGCTTTCATCATGTTGTATCTAAATGTTGGCTTCAACAGATTGCCTTCATGTCAGCTCCTCTCTTAACACACAGCAGGTGCCTTTGTTAGTTGCATGTCTTGCGCCCCCTGCTGTCATTTGCCAGAACAGTCATGTCAGTGTCTTAAAGAGCTGTAACTTGCAGATCAAAGTGCTGGACTTAGTGGACAAATGTGGGCAGGAAAAGAATTTCAATTAGGCTTTTCTCTCTGGTGTCTTTGCCTGAAGTCACCGATTTCCAGTTGATTAAACAAAAAGCAGCTTAGTGAACAGGTTTTAATCTTTGGGTGTGCAGCAGGCTGTTGTTGTGAATGCTATATGTTCTTTATACAATAAAATTGAAACTATCAAAGGCAACTTTCTGACAAAAATATAGCAAGTTAACATCTTTACAATAGACTCTCCCACTGATATCATAAAGAGGGTTAGTTTGGCTGACAGCAGGTGTGTCTAGTCAGTCTGAGCATTTCAACCAAGCACAACTCCCAGAAACACAGTACAAAACCTCATTCACGTATTGCAAACTTTATACATCCCTTCACTCATGAATTCTCACACAGCATACTCAGTTTTAACTGTTGTCAGAATTTGTCTGCTGTTCGGTCGTTTTTGCTTTCTTTGACCCGTCTGTGTTGTGCTCCCTCTTCCTCTTTTGTCTGTTCTTCTGCCCTTCCTCTTGTCTGAACTGGTGCCTGTTGGAAAAAAAAAAAGTCACAATCGTATCCTGAGACCAGTGACATTAATGTACTGAACTGAAAATTAAGCATTATGTGCCTTTTTTTAAATGTTTGGCTTGGGACAACGGACAAAAAGTTTTTTAATAACTATTTTCATATTCAAATTTGGCAGCATTTGTAAAACTAGAGGAATAATGATAGGATGATTTCCATTGACTCTCAGGTTTGCCGACATCACTGATCACTTTGGCAGGTGACTGTCATGCACAGATGTTTTACTTTCAACAGTCTTGGTTGCCTGGGACATAACTGAGGGTCATCAGCCAATAGCACCTTTTAGAGTAAAAGTCCGTCTGCAGTATGCTTACATCCTCACTTCTGTGCTATCTAGATTTAAATATTTAGTTTGTACTTAAACACATTATTCAGCTGGTTTCCAGGAAGTGAGAATACAGCTTCCTTATTCATACAGCTGTGAATAAATAATGTGGTGTGCATATGTATCCACATGTTTCCAGTTATAAAGTAGGCAATATAGAGTGTCACTTGCGTTTATATTCTGGGAATAACAATCTAAAATTAGCAGTTTCTCTGTTCACGTATAGTCCTACTAATTCAGGATATCAAACTTTAAGTTAAGGCCTGTAATTATGTAAAAATGAGTGAAAAGAGTCATGGTTTACAATCATTTTATATTAATCTAAGGTGTAGTGAAGAGCACTGTGATCTCACCTGGACTGCCAGCGTCGGCCACTGTTCCACACTCTACCAAAAGACGGAAGCCAGTTGGCATCTGTATGTGAGCTGTGATCAAAGTTGGCCCCTACTCTGTTTGGTGGAAGCTTCCTCAGCTTCTCTTGCTCCTCTGGCAAAAGACAGATAAAGCCATTTTAAGATTTTGACAATTTTTCCTTAAGTCTACATGGATACAACCCAAGATGAGGAGACAAGTGATGTGACAGCAACCAATAACAATAAAATTGCTCAAGTCTAATTGAAATTATCATCAAGTCTGGAACATTTCTTTGAGCAAATGAGCTGAACAAATTTACTGAACACACAACATTTTTAAAAAATCCCTCTGTATGGTTCCTACTCTGTTTGAGGAACTCTTGGAGCGATGGGCCAATCTCTGGATGTGCTGTAGCACTGGAAGTCCCCTCCAGAGGATCATCCTGGAGCCAAGGAGGGACAGCACCTGCGACACAGAGAGGCCATATGCTTACTCTTCATCAAACATGTGCAAGAGGAAGATAAGTTTAGATACTTAACTATTACAATACTTCATAAATCACAGTACCTGTATGAACATTTCCACTGTTTGATGAATCCTGTAACAAAGAACAAATAATTGTCTTTATGTGAAAAAAACAAGAAACACTTAATAATTGAACACTTATATTCATGATAGCTGTCTGTCTACCTGATAGCCTATGAAAGTCAGGCCTTGTCCTGTTGCAGCCCATGGTACTTCAACCATAGAGTCCACAAAGCTGCTACCCGGCTGGTGGTCTGATCCCTGAGATGTAAACTGAGAGCTGCTCCCCAGAGATGAACCCCAAAGAAACAGAAGTCATTTCAAGTGCTACTGATGATTCAATGCAAAGAAAAAAAGGATGAAGTATCACAGGTAGACACGCGTTACCTGACAGTATCCTCTGTAGACATGTCTGTGCCGTTGGGTCCATTGAACAACTCTGGCTCTGCCTCGCGCTGATATTGATTCAGGAAAAGCCAACAGTGGTTCACAGAGGAAGTCTGAACACTAATCATGCATCATCTCAGCTTTTATCATCACACACACACTACCTTGCCCCAAATGTGAACATAAACCTCTCTTATGACCATCTCTATCTCATTTTTACCATAAGCTGATGTGGAAGACCACATAGTTAAACAGGTTTTCCAGAGGAGGGTTGCTTTAATTTAGGTGGAGAATGGTGGGATTTCCCATCCTGCATGCAACTCCTGAAAAACAACAGTCAAGGCCACAGTGATGGATACTGCCACTGCATCCTTGGAAAACAAACCTCTAAAAGAGACTGAAGGACCTCTTGACGATGCTTCTCTTGGGACCGGATACAATCAGCTTGCTGCAGGCATGAAAAGAAAAATAAACAAACATAAACATAAAAAAGCAGATTTCAAGTCTGGTTAAAATAACATTCCTTAGGACACTTCTTAGCCAAGCTAGTGGCTGTCTCAGAGCCATTACACATTAATGATAATGTTAAGTTCATTTTAAAAAAAAGAGAGAATGACTTTGCATTACCTGTTTAATGAATTCATCCTCCTTCTCCACAAATGATTCCAACACGTTTGCCAGCTCAGCTTTAAATCTGAACAAAAACAAACAATGATGCATTCAGAGAATTTTCTATCTTCACAACAAATCAATATATAACTTTCAGCTTAATGAGCATACCTCTCAGTCTCCTCCTCTGTGATGATGACCTTGTCTCTGAGCTTGGGGTCAGCCTTATTGTCCCACCAGAACTTGTGTGTATTTTTCCTGTGTTCTGGACTGAAAGCAAGGACATGAGAATTTTGTCAAGCCCTAAGATGTTTGACAAATGCATATTTTGTAGTTTGGGCAACATGTGTCTTATACGGCTCTATGGAAACGTTTAGGCACTCCTGAGGAAATTACATATTACATTCCTACAAAGCAAAAGAGGCTATAAAAAGACAGAAATAATATAAAAGCATGTCCATACAAACAAAATAAACTAATTACAATTAAATAAAAACTTACGTGGCCATGTGTTCTAGCAAGCCACCGTACAGCACAGTCATGTTACCGTCTGTAACGTTTCTATCAACTTCAAGCCCACAGCAGTAACACCAGAATGTCTGCTTGTGCTGGGTACAATCAAACTTTTCTACTTGGGGTTTTTTAAGTGTTCGGCGAGCCTCCTTCACCTGGGAGACAGTGGATGAAACAAACACAGGAAACATAAATGTCGCGCTCTAACTAAACCGGATACAGTCTAATACAACAGCCCTGCAATAAATCCTACCTCCATGAAGGTTATAATGTTGTTTAGAGGGCTGTGATTTGTGGTGTTGTTTAATTAAGAATTCAAGAATAAAATAGTTTAGACTGTACAAATATACAGTACAAATATTTGTGTGAAATAAATGATCAATAATCAAATAAAACAACTCTGAATCCGTTTGAGATAGTATGTGTGATGTGCGTACTCTGTACATTAGTAATATACCATTCCATGAAATAGCAGATATAATCGGAAAAAACGTATTAAAACATATGAGATACAAAACAATAACACATCATTATTATAAGATGGTGTAGGCAATAACATTCAATGTGACAAATGACAGATATGTCTACAACTCTACAACAGCTATAGTAAAAATGAATGTCAGATAGCACAAGTTATTAAACACAAAAGACTAAAAATTAGTGTCGCTCAAACGACGGTTTGCAGCTAGCATCGGGGCTACTACGCAAATAGAAGGGAAAAGCGTTAGCATTAGCTTGCTTACCTTTTCTAAGAATTTGAGAAGAACCACTCTGAGCCTGCTTTGATGATTTTTCCCAAATATATGTCCCTTCCCGGTGAATGTTGTTTGCCTACATATGGCACAGTAATAAGCACCCATTTATACAGCGTGTAGAAGCCGAGAGTATGTTAGAGTTGAGATTTCACAGGACCTGAGCCAAACCAAACATCTCAATCCTTTATTGATTGATTTATTCATTAATTATTCGCAAATCAACATCGCCTAGCACTAGTAAGCTGCTACAGGAAGCAATTCCGTCTTAATATGTTTCCCCCAGGAAACAAACAGGACCTGCGGAACTGTTGTTAAACCTTATTAAACGTCATGCTAATAGGTAAATAAAGAAAGTGCTGCAACCGGGGGCAACTGCACGTTGCTCTCGGATCTTGACGACTTTATAACTATCGACTTTACACGTTACCTAAATACCGACAGCGGCATTTATTGTAATATTAGCCTTCCTGGAAAAGTTAGCTAGTCCGACTGTTTGAATGGAAATGTCTACAATCCAGTGTTTAAGAAAGTTTATCGAGGAGAGACTGGGTGCTGCTGCTGAGGAAATATTCGGAGTTTTTGAGAAGATTGTTGTAAAGTATGAGGATGAGATCGAGCGTCAGCGCAGACTGCTGGATAATGTTTTGAAACCCGAAATAAAGTTATACAAGATAGGTGTGTAAAACTTTAAAAAGCAAATTCGAGATTTTTTTTTTAAATCATGAAATGTGTAACCTACTCATGTCCACTGTCCCTCTAGATCTCCGACAGCAAGATGTCGCTAAAGAGGAGGAGGAGGTTGCTGAACAGCAGCTCTGTTACCAGGAGAAGAACATCAGTCTGGACCAAGAGGACCCAGAGCCTCCACAGATTAAAGAGGAACAAGAGGAACTCTGCACCAATCAGGAAGGAGAGCAGCTTGTACTGAAGCAGGAGGATGATACCTTTTTGTTAGCTCCTATTTCTGGGGAAAGTGACTACAGTGAACCAGAACCAAGTGACCACCAGCACCCGTCTCACAACTCTCATGTAGTTGAAAGCGAAGATCGTGACGAAGGCAAGCATGGAGACTCAGTATCAGCTAGGAATGCAGAGACTAAGTCAAAGAAGAGACATCACAAAGGCAATATTCACAGTAACCATGCACATAACTCTACCATGTCAAAGATGAACCCAAATACCTGCACAGGTACGAAGTGTGACACTTGTGGGAAAACATTTAAGTGTAAGTCCCAATTGAATATACATCTGAGAGTCCACACAGGTGAGAAACCATATTCTTGTGAAACATGTGGGAAATGTTTCAGATATAGTAGTGGTTTGTTTGTCCACATGAGAACCCACACAGGTGAGAAACCATATTCTTGCAAAACATGTGGGAATACTTTCAGATCTAGTAATGGCTTGATGGTCCACATCAGAACTCATACAGGTGAGAAGCCGTATTCTTGCAAAACATGTGGGAAAGGTTTCATGTCTAGTAGTGGCCTTTTGGTCCACATGAGAACGCACACAGGTGAGAAGCCATATCCCTGCACCACCTGTGGGAAAAGATTCAGTGACCTATCAATCCTGAAAAGACATACGAGTATCCACACAGGTGAGAAACCGTATTCTTGTAAAACGTGTGGCAAAGATTTCCGACTTGGCAGTGACTACAGAGTTCACATGAGAATGCATGCAGGCGATAAGCCGTACCTTTGCAACATCTGTGGGAAAAGATTTTGCCACTTGTCAAACTTTAAAAAGCACACAAGAATCCATACTGGTGAAAAGCCATATACTTGCACAACATGTGGGAAAGCTTTCAGACTTAGTAGTGAATTGACAGCCCACACTGGAAGAGTCCACACTGGCGAGAAGCCATATCACTGCAACACCTGTGGAAAAGGATACTTTGGTGTGTCTCAGCTGGCGAGGCATTTAAGATCACACACAGGCAAGTAGCCTTGTATTTGAAGAATGAAGAACCACATATTTGCAGCTTTTGTGGGAAATGTTTTTCACAAATCACACACTTCAAAAAAACACCTGAGGATCAGTATACACAGGAGAATTGATTTAGTTAATATGTGTTTTGATCCTGGTTATTCAGACTGATGTTCTTCATTAACAGATTGAAGGATAATTTATGATTTATTTCAACACTGAAATGGCATATGGCGATAATATAAGAATATCAGAGACACTCTAATTTAAAAAGCAAATTATGTGAATTTTTAGGCCATTGGTATGTGTGTGTGTGGATGCTGTATATATGCGTGTGTGTTTATATATACTGTATATATTCATGTATGTACGTGTCTGTGTATGTAGTGTATGTAAAATAAAAAACGATCGACAGCGGAACAAAAAGCTCTCTTCTCGTTTTCTACTGCCGGAACTTAATAGCGTGACACCCAGCGGAAGTAATAATTACGGGCGCCAGATCGGTCGCGCTTTTAAACGTTTCACGTGTAACTAAGCAACAATGTCTTCAGTTCAGTGTTTGAGAAAGTTTGTCAACGAGCGGCTAACCGCTGCTACTGACGAAATATTCAGAGTCTTTGAAAAAACGATCGTTGAGTACGAGGAGGAGATCGATCGTCAGCGCAGACTGTTGGAAATCGTTTGGAAACCTGAAATAAGGATTCGCAGGATAGGTCTGTATAACCATCCTACACTTAACTCACTCAGATATTCGTTTTTTAATCATCGCAGTAGTAAGTCACTCTATTATAATTTCTTAGATTTTTTTTACCATGACATTAGTAACCTACTCATGTCCATTGTCCCTGTAGAGCTCTCTAAGGAGGGGGAGGTTCCTGGTCACCAGCAGCTCTGTAACCAGGAGAGGAACTCCAGTCTGGACCAAGAGGACCCAGAACTTCCACAGATTAAAGAGGAACAGGAGGAGCTCTGCACCAGTCAGGAAGGAGAGCAGCCTCTACTGAAGCAAGAAACAGATACCGTTATGTTGACTCCTATACATGAGGAAAAAGACCACAGTGAAGATCAGAGTATGTACATGAACACTGATGAATCTCAGAGTGCAGCAGAGGAAGAGTCTGTAGTCAGCAAACTGGTTGTACTAAGCTCTGTGGTACTGGAACCAAGCAGGGACCACCAGCTTCTCTCTCACAACTCTCGGTCAGCTGAGAGCCAAGATCACGGAGGAGGCAAGCATGGAGACTCAACCTCAGCTAGAACTGCAGAGCCAAAACCACAGAGGAGTCATAACAAGAGTCAAACTAACAACTTTATCAATGAGATTTGGTGTAACATTCACACAGATAAAATGCCTTTCAAATGTGACACATGTGGAAAAACCTTTCAGTATGAATCCAAACTGAATACACACTTGAGAATCCACACAGGTGAGAGGCCGTATTTGTGCAACACCTGTGGGAAAAGATTCAGGCAGACGTCGGCGCTGAATGTTCATGTAAGAACCCACACAGATGAGAAGCCATATTCTTGCAGCACCTGTGGGAAAAGATTCAAACAGTCATCGACACTGAACGTTCACATAAAAACCCACACTGGTGAGAAGCCGTATTTCTGCAACACCTGTGGGAAAAGATTCAGGAGGAAATCGTCACTGAGAGACCATTTAAGAATCCACACAGGTGGCGGGCCTTATTGTTGCAACACCTGTGGGAAAAGATTCAAAAAGATGTTGGCACTGAATGTTCATATAAGAACCCACACAGGTGAGAAGCTGTACGACTGAATAACACCTGCGGAAAAAGATACAGCGATATGTGTGTATTGAAAAGGCATATGAGAATCCACACAGGTGAGAAGCCATATTTTTGCAAAGAATGTGGGAAAAGGTTCTTTGAGTAGTCAGCACTCAACACTGTGAGTGCACAGGAGTTGCTGTTAGCAATAGTGCATTCTGGATGGCTGTTGGTTGTGCCATATGTCAGTATTTATTAGGCATTTCAGGAACATTTTTGAGTTTCAAGTTGAACAAGAACTTAAAATCCATGTGCCTCAAGAAATATTTGATGTTGTTTATGTTTTGCATACTTTTGGTCTGTGGCTGCTCTCCATCATTCATGCTAGACCCCTCCCATTACAGGAAAACAAAATCTACAGTTACAATGTAATGCTACATTGCACAGTCATGTTTTAGACAACAGTATGTTTCCAACTTTGTGGTAGTAGCTTGAGGAAGGCCTCAGGATTCATGAAGAAACTGTCTTATGTGGTAGTCAACTGAATGTGTTTGGGGTTTGTTTTTAACAAGCTATTTGAAGGTGCCATCTTCTTGGGAATGAGATATTGTGATTGGCATTTTTCACAGTTTTCTGGCAAAAAATAAAACGATGAAACTACTTATTAGTTGTAGCTCTACTCTTGTGGCTGAACTATTTCTTGTTGCCTGTTTATTTTCTTCCCAGAAGACTGGAAAATGTTATACCTGCATCTGAATGTACATGTTTTTGGATGAGATGTTTAACAGTCTAGTATGAACATAATGTTTAGGTGTCCTACTACTGTATACCTTCAACGATGTAATGCATTTTAAGTTTGTTAAAGTCTCTCAAATAATGTTTTTTTTTCCTTATACATACATATATATATATATATATATATATATATATATATATAACCTCAGTCCAACATTTCAGATGAATGACTGCAATCAGAATCAGACACAAATCACTCCTCAGTCACAGAACCAAACAGTGACCATAGCCAACATGTTAGAACAGAATTAGGACAGACTTAAAATTGCACATGAAAATTCACATTGGGAAACCTTACTGCTGCCAGTACTGCAAGAAGGAGTTTGCCTTCAGCTCATCTGTGTCGAGGCATCTCCGAGTGCACACAGGGGAGAAGGCTGATGAATGTTGTTTGTGTGGAAAAAGATTTAATGTCAGTACAACATTGAAAGTCCACTACAGAATCTACACAGGTGAAAAGCCATATAAATGCAAAACTTGTGATAAAGCTTTCACAACATCCTCAAACCTGAAGAAGCACATGGCTCTGTATAGTAAAGTTGCAGATGGTAGACATGGTAGAAGCTGTCACTGTATGAAAAATGTTACTGGAAACCACAATGAAATGGTGTAAATTGTTACTTCCTTGTGTGAAGTGAATGTTGTGTTGGGACGTAATCTGCAGGTACATTCTACAGTTGAATCAAACATGCACATCAGGGTTATTTTTCCTGTATGCTCTAAATATGTTTACATTTGACTACTTTTAGGCCAGCAAAATACTTAATAAGTTAAGAATCCAGCATTTCTCCTCCACTATTTTACTCTTGGCACTGTGGAGAGAGCTTCTAAACAAAATTTACATTTTCAAATTGGGAAATAAATTAATAAGTTTGTGGAGAGGTAAATAATTAAAAGGAAAAAGTCACCCATGAGGTGATGTATTTTTCCTGGGAAAAAAAAATTAACATTGTTGAGGTTTGTTTATTTTCAGTGAATAATAAAATTTTATAACTGTGAAATTCTTTGTCGTATTTTCTCAAAAATTTTGCCTTTACGCGCGTATTTGGACTTGGCGTTGACTTATTACTGATATATTAACACATTGAGAATTGATGAAAGCACTAACATCCGCAGGACGTGCGTTCCCTTTAAATCAGAGTAACATCATATTGAGTCCGGCGGAAGTAAACATACAATTACAGCAATGCGGATTCCTGCCAAGTTGACTTGTCTAGCTCTTATATCACATGTTTTAGTCCTATCCTGTAGAGCATCTCATGCTCAGCTGATTCACTGACAATGTCTGCAGTTTTGACTTTTAGAGAGTTTGTCAACGAGCGACTGACAGCTGCTGCTGAAGAAATATTAGGAGTTTTTGAAAAAACAATCGTAGTGTATGAGGAGGAGATCGATCGTCAGCGCAAATTGTTGGATGTCGTCTTGAAGCCAGAGATAAAACTTGACAGGAAAGGTTTGTAATATTACACTGTTCATTGCTAAATAAAAACATGGGTATAAATTTATATTCTTATTTAGCTGGTCCTAACAGTACTTAAAATGACACAGGGTACCACTTACTGACTAAGCACTAGCCTATATTTACTAATTACAAACGGATCAGTCATAGCGCATAATATGAATATCCCTTGGGTTGTCAGTTTGTGGAAAATCCTCCTCCAGCATGACACTTATGTCTTTTTAGCCAGCTCTTAAATTTAGTAAGGAGACTCCACCACCATCAATAGACTGTATCACTTAACTAGAAAAGGGCTGCAGGACATTTTGTCCAAAACATTATTAACTGCAGACTCGATTTAGTACTGTAGATTAATGATTTATTAGCATTTATAAATATTGAAAAAAGACACCCAAAGATGTCACATTTTTCTGCGGAAAACTATAATAGGCATTTTCACTATTTGTCATTTATTACTATTACTATTATTATTACTATTTACTACTATTACTATTTGTCTGTCATTTGAAAGACAATGCTTTAAGATTAATCAGTAATGAAAATAATTAATGTAGCTCTACTTTTACTTAAATAAATAGTTTGAATACTTCGTCCATCACTGGAGGATTCTCAGCTTTACTTAGCCCCCTAAACCTAACCACAGAGAGTGCTTCTTTTGTCCGTCCCTTCAGACGTCTCACAGTCATCTGAATGTAATGAGGAGCTTCTCCTGGACCAGCTGCAGCTCTGTAACCAGGAGAGGAACTCCAGTCTGGATCAAGAGGACCCAGAGGTTCCACAGGTGAAAGAAGAGCAGGAGGAATTCTGCACCGGTCAAGACAGAGATCAGTTTGTACTAAAGCAGGAGACTTATTCGTTGATGTTGAGACCTTCTTCTGAGGGAAGTGATCACAGTGAAGATCAGACTGTGATTTTGGATCCTGACCAAACACAGGGTGCAGCAGAAAAAGAGCCACTGACCAACATCTCGGTTATAGTGATAAAATCTGAATCTGACAGAGAAGGCTCAGGTGTATCAGTACCAAACAGTGACCACCACCTTTCTCACAACTCTCACACAGCTAAAAGCCAAGACCACGGAGGAGGAAACCAAGAGAATGCAAGTACTGATCAGAAACCAGAGAACAAACGTTTACATTTCAAATGTCTATTTTGCACTGAGGAGTTTCATGATTTCTTGAAGTTAAAAATTCACATAAGAACCCACACTGGTGAAAAACGTTTTAAATGTGACACGTGTGGGAAAGGGTTCACCCAAAAGGCTCTGGTCAGGAATCACATTATGACTCACACAGGGGTAAAACCCTTCAGATGCAGAGTCTGTGGAAAGGAATTTAACTGTCAGTCAAATCTCGTCAGTCATATGAAAACTCACACTGGTGAGAAGCCACATATTTGTGTCACGTGCGGGAAAAGTTTCCGCCGCAGAGCAGACCTGAGGAGGCACAACAGAACTCACACAGGGGAGAAGCCTTACAGCTGTGTCCACTGCGGGAAGGAGTTTTCTTACCACTCCTCTCTCACAAATCACGTCCGACTGCATACGGGGGAGAAACCTTATAAATGTATTTGGTGTGGGAAAAGGTTTGCTGTCAGCACAACGTTGAAAATACACACCAGAGTGCATACAGGGGAAAAGCCGTATAAATGCAGCTTTTGTGGGAGGAATTTTGCTCATAACACAGGACTGAGATTACATAGAAGGATCCATGCAAGGGAGAAACAACAGAGCTGAAATTCCCTCTGACAAAAGTTCAAAAATATTCAAAAATCACACAAAGTAAGATTATATTGTTGGGATTCAACTTGAACTTGTGCCATGTTGGAAGCATTGTAGTTTTTAGGTCTGACAATTTCTAGGTAAAACTGATGCGGAGGCTTATTCAGACACAAGTTCAGCCTCGAGGGAGAAGAGTTCACAAGCTGCTCCACTCTGAAGGAGAAAATGACTGTTTACCAAGAGACTTGTGTGGTGTTTCTCAGTAAGTCTCGCATTGTGGACATGTCAAAAAGGGAAAGTTTTATTCACAAATGTTTACTTTATTTACAAGGAATTCTTGTGCTTGTTCCAACAAGTTCTTATGATCAAACCATTTTGCTTGCTAGATTGTCAAGTCAGCCAGTGACAGTATCAAGTCACTGGACATGACACGCTGATTAAAAAAGTTTCAGTGGCAACAATAATGACCGTTTTAATTCAGCCGTAACTAAAACAGGTGAGTGTGTACTGAGTGGATAAACCATCAAACACAAATCAAAACAAGTAATGCAGTGTGCACATAAGCGGTTTATCAGTAACATAAGGTGCAACTCTGTAACTCCACTAGTGCTCACCCAGTAAAATGGGGAAAATGATATCTGCCTGAACATACAATAATAAAACAGTTTTATAAACCTGCTTATTCTTAAAATAAAGTACTATACACAGTATATAAAGTATATACACTCAGTTGGCAATTTATTAGGTACACCTAGCCACAAGTAATGTGGTTTAATACAACAGTCCTGCAGTGAATCTCCTCTACATGAAGATAATGATGTTCAGTTTTTATTGAAATTATTTTGGTGATGTGTTGATACAACTGTATGATAATTTTGGAAGTTACACTTTGTGGCTCTGTTGGTCTGTATTGCATAACACAGAGTGATGTTTCTCTTATTTAGCCCACCCTCGTTGATGTAAATGGGGTGAACAAAATAACAGAAACACCTGTAATTCCAAACTCCCAGTTCTAGTGGAGCGCTCCGGACCAGTAGGTGGCAGTGTGAGCTAAAGAGCTCATTTATTTCGGCAACATATCATGCGGAAGTAAACAGAAAACAGAACGCAAAGAGTTTCGATGAAGTTTTAGGAAAAGAGAATATATCAGTTTTAATGTAACAATGGCTTCAGTCCAAAGTATGCGACAGTTTGTCTGTGATCGACTAACTGCGGCGGCTCAGGAAATACTGGGAGCCTTTGAAAACAAAATAGCAGATTACGAGACAGAAATCGCTCGTCAACGCAGACTGTTGGAAGTAATTTTAACGCCCGAGTTAAAGTTACACCGGACAGGTTGGTAAAATCGAAAAATGCGTCTTTGATGAAACCACTTCTGTGTTAAACAGGCGACGGTATCGGTGCATTTATACTTTAGTTTTTGCCATGTCGTGCCCCATCTTACAGACAGACCAGTTTGACAGGTATGAGGAGACGTGGTGAATGCTGTGATCGATTAGAGTTGGGCGTATCACGTATTTGCCAAGGTGCATGTGTGTTGATATTGTTTGTACGCTGGCATGTTCTTATTTTTATCCAAATACTATTACAACACATGTCACATGGTGCAAAAATACACGCGGAAGTCCTAAGGTCATATTCCCGGAATTGGGCAATAATACAAGTCAATAATTGACAGATACTAAACCAGAGCCTCCCCACCGCTCTTATTGCTGCGTCCAGGGCTGTTTAGACACAGGCGAGGTAGGCGGTCTCCTGGGGCGCCAAAGAGGAGGGGCAACTCCTGTCCAGATCAAACTACAGTTTATGCGCACTGACAATTCAAGTCAATTATAGGAATATTGTAAGACAATATACTTAGGATTATTGTAAAACTGGAAAAGTCATTGTGAGTGAGTCCATGTTCCACTTCTAGTATATACTAAAGTAAGTAAAACTGCTTCTTGGAGTGAGGGTCTATTTTCTACCCATAAGATATTGATTTTTTTTTCTATCACTGCTGTGTTTCCAACTAACATTACTCATTACAGATGGAATTATTCACAACTGTTACATATAGACTTCCTTTGTCCTTCCCCTTAGCGCTTCCACAGACAACTGTCCATAAAGAGGAAGAAGTTCTCCTGAACCATCAGCAGCACTGTAATCAGCAGACAAGCTCCAGTCAGATTCAACCAGATCGTCCTCGGGTTAAAGAGGAACACGTGGAAATGTGCATTAGTCAGGAGCGACAGCAGCTTGCACAGCAACAGGAGACTGATGCCTCTAAGTTGGCTCCCACTTGTGAGGGACGTGTCCACACTGATCAGTCTCAGCCTTTGGACGCCAATCAACCCCAGACTGCAGCAAATAAAGATCCTCGATCCAGCATCTCAAACAAAGAGACATTATCTGAACCTGACAGGGAGAGTTCTTCAGTATCTGCACCGCACAGTGACCAGCACATCCTCTCTCACAACTCTTGTGTCGCTGAAAGCCAAGATGCCATATCTTCTACTCATGGTAGTGCAACACCAAATAGAAATACTGAGTCAGTACAAAATGAGAAAAACAATGGGGAGAACACAGCATCAGCTACAAATACTAAGCAAACATCAGATAAGAAGAGCAATGAAGGGGACACAACGTCAGTTACAAGTACTGAACCAGCGCAAAATAAGGAATGTAACAATAAGACCACCACATCAACTAGAGGCACCCAGCTAACGCTAAATGAGAAAAGTAACGATGAGAACCTGACATCAAAAGGAAATGGCAAACCAACACCAAATGAAAAAAGCCAAGAAGACATACGAACCGAGAAAGACAACGATAACACAACAACAACCAAAAGTATTGAGCTAATACCAAATGAGAAACCCAGTGATGGGAACACTACATCAAACAAAAGTACAGACATAACACCAGATAAGAAAAGCATCAATGAGAACACGGCATCAACTGAAAGTAAGGACCCGACACCAAAACAGAAACCTAATGATGAAAACACGACGGCAACCAGAAATACTGCATCAACACAAAATACAGACCCAAAAGAAAAACAAAGCAAGACACAAAAGAGTGGTGCCACATCAACTTCAAGTGCTAAACCATCGCTAAGTAAGAAACAGAATGATGAGACAATATCAAACACAAGTACTCCGCTAACACCAAATACGAAAAGTAATGGTGAGAACACAACATCAACTAAAAGTACTGAACCAACACCAAATATGAAAAGCCTAGATGGGAGACCAAATGAGAAAGGCAATGATAACAAAACATCAACCAGAAGTACGGAAATAACACCAACCAAAAAAAGCAACAATGAGAACACACCAAAAGAAAAAGAACACAAGACACAAAAGGAACCCAGTGATGGGAAAGCCACATCAACTTCCAGTACTCAAACACCACTAAGTAAGAAATGCAACGATAAGACAACATCAAACAGGAGTACAAAGAAAACACCAAGTAAAAATCATAGCAGAGAGAACACAACATCAAATAAGAGTAATGAGCAAACTCCTAATAAGAAACCCAAAGATGAGAAAGCATCAACCACACACACAGAACCAACATTGGATAAGAGACGCAAAAATAGGAAAATGTCAATGTCGACAACAAGTAAGGAGCCAGCACCACATAAAAGACAAAAGGATGGTAGCACAACATCAAATGGAAGTACTGACACAACTCCAAATAAGAGATGTAAGGATGACAATACAACATCAACAAGAAGTGCAGAGCCGACACAAAAAAAGAAACGTAACAATGAGAAATCAACATCAAATAGAGATTCTAACTCAAAACAAAACAGGAAAGATGGGAACTCATCAACTGGGAGTATTGAGGATGAAGAAAGCCCTTACAAGTGTGACCGGTGCGGTAAAGTGATGTCCAATTTCAAAAACTACAAATTTCATATGAAATCTCACACTGTTGAAAAGACTTTCAAATGCGACACTTGTGGGATAATGTTTAGGGAGAGTTGGGATTTGAACAAACACTTAGTAATTCACTCTGTTGAGAAACCTTTCAAGTGCGACGTTTGCGGACATGGATTCAATCGTCGTTACAATCTCGACCTGCATGTTAGGGTTCACACCGGGGAAAAGCCGTTCAAGTGCAACACCTGTGACAAAAGCTTCACCTCGTGTGTGAATATGAAGAGGCACATGAGAATTCACACAGGTGAGAAGCCTTACATGTGCAGCGACTGTGGGAAGGAATTCGCAGATTCTTCATCTTTCAAAAATCATCGGCGAGTTCATACGGGTGAAAGGCCCTTCAAGTGTCCTTACTGCAAGAAAAAATTTGCTACCAGGACGACCATGAAAAGGCACACCATAACACACACGGGTGAAAGGCCGCATAAGTGCAGTGTGTGTGACAAGAGGTTTGGTCACAAATCAGACCTGAAATTACACATGAGGATACATACCGGGGAGAAGCCTTACAAATGTAGTACTTGCGAACTACAGTTCTCCACCTGGTTAAAACTCCACAGGCACAAGAGATTCCACACAAGAGATGAACAAAGCTTCTCTGCTTAAAAACAAGTGCTTTTTACATAAACTTGTGATAAACATAAATGAATTGTACTAAAGTAGATCTGCTACAGAAACGTTAAGCTTTTAATTTAGCTTTTAAAAAGAGTATTCCACTGGTTTAGCATTGAACTCCTACACTTTAATGTTGTCTGACAGTTTGGTAGAGGGATTGTTTCGTTAGTGGAAGGTAATGTCGCCTCTAGCTGCTAACCTTAAGCATTTTTTTTCATTCTGAACCCTGTGTCTTTTTTGGTTGTTACTTCACATTCTTGACTGTAAATAAAATCTAATGCTTTGTGTTAGCTGCACAGCCTACCAGCATACTTTGGACCTGTCAGGTGTTCAGACTTGAGCTGCATTTAAAAACAGAAGGGGGCAGCATTGGTGAGGATTTGTTGCTTCAGGTACCATCACAAAGATGAAATGCAATCCAGGAAGAGCACTTATTCTCGATTCAAATATTTTTAGACTGCTCTAACAGACAATATATGAATTCAACCTGTGGTACCAGATAAAGGGTACATGCACATCTAACAGAGAAGGACAACTCATAGATCAGTTTACCTCTGAAAATACGGAATGATGTGGTAAAAATGATCAATTTCATTATGACTAATGGGGAACGTCATGATTTTTATACCCTGAAAGATAAGAACTGGAATAAAATCATTTTTATATTCACAAATCAAACATTATTTCTGTCAGGTAAAATGGATATACAGAATAAACACAAAAGAAAGGCATAATGAATGTATTTTGTACAGCATATGGATGACAAAGCCAAACACAATTTCTAGACTCTACGATTCTTTTAACCAGAAAACAGTCCCTACTACTATGTGAATGGAAAATGGGAACAAGAATGTATTTGAATGTTGTCAGAGGATTCATGGGAGACTGTATGCACAATCCAGTAGCAAATAAGCACCTCTGTTAAGTGGAGAGAATTCTGCTGGAAGAATGTAATATGTTTTTTGTTTTTAAAAAAAATACCAACTCAGAAAAAATATGTTTCAGAAGACTCAACTTCCTGGAGACAATGTGGTTTTGTGAATTTTATTTTATTTAAATGTTTTCTTTTTTGGGGGGGGTCATTCCTTTTATTAGGACATACATAAAGTCAGATGGTACGTAAATTATATTAAGAATCCATTTAGGATTAATGACATAAGTATTTGTTTAAAATTTATGCAATGGAGAAACTGACCTTTAAAGCTGCAAGTAAGCAGATTTCAATCATACAGGGTTAAATGGATTAACCTGGCTATTTTATGTAAGGGTGTAAACAAGGGACTAAATACTTTCCTTACCATTGTCTTCAAAAGGCAATCAATGAACATGATGTTTTTTGTGCTGCAAGCAAGTTATCTTTATACCCTTCATGTCTTTACATGTTTTTTTATATAATTTGTTTGTATGTTTTATTTCTCTTTGTATTCTTTATTTTCTTCACAGTTTGTGATTATATATTTGCAAAAATATATGAAAGAGTAAAGATGAGAAAGGTCAGAAGTGTTAAAATGGCTTTTGAAATACTTTCTAAAATAGTGCAAAAAAGCTGCACAGAGGTTTATGCCCCAGTAACAGTAAATGTGTCATCATTTTGTGATGTAAACAGTACATTTGCACAATTCTCATTACTTTGGATTGCATGTATTTGATTAAGTAATTAAGTTGCATTGCAGGAGAACTTGATGCAGCTAAATTTTCTCAAAATGAATTCTTTATATTACTGTGGTAATTCAGGGACGCTTCAGTTAAAGCTAATGCTCAAGTTGTTGTTGGTAAATGTTTTTTAGTGTCTGGTATTTATTAAAAATCTTCAGGGTAGGAATCCTCCTCCAAGGGTGATCTGTCTGCTTCTCAGATGTGGAGGAATGTGATGCCTGTGTCCAGCGGCAGACAATCTTGAATCTCATTTTCTGAAGCAGTTATTTGTAGAATAAAGACTGTTTTACAGAGAAACCTGTTAATATTTTTTAAACACAGATTTTCAGAAAGCATTGAGAAATCTTGCTAAGTTTCCTAACAGTTGTTTTTATACAGGAAATTGTTGAAAGAAACTGCACCTTTGTTATGTAAGTGCCTCAACTTGTGACTTTGTTTTGAAATAAATTCTGTCCTAATTTGTTGACAATGTCTGCAGTCCAGTGTCTGTCAACAAGTGACTAGTTAAATACTGCAAGACCTATTTTATAGTATACTTCATAAAGATACACAGCGACCTTGATATAAAAGTGTATATGTGGAGATGCCTTATAAATGCCTCAGATGCAGGAAAGGATTCACACTCAGCACCAGCCTGAAAAAGCACATCAGAACCCACATAGGTGAAAAGCCATATATTTTAAGCATAATAACTATTGGAAACAGTTAAAAAACTGACTATAAAACACACAAGAGACCAGCTGAGAGGTTCTGTGGAGAAGGGTCCATAAACAGCACAAAATGGAAGTCATATTAAGTGTTTATTCAGATGCCTCACTGAGTGGCTGAGTTCCAAACAGATGCCTAAGTTACTGATAAAGGAAAACTTTTTTGGCAGCATTGACTCACAAATGGTCCCATTCTGCCATCATGTGGCTCTTTAAATACTTGCACCATTTAATGGTTATATTTTGAGCAGGTTATATTTGTGTAAAATATTAGTCATGTCTACTCTGCCATGTTTCTGCTGCTGTATTTTCATTTCATTTTATTATGAATTAAATTCTTGTAGTAGTTGAACTTTTTTTCTTTTGGTGTTTGTTAACCAAGTTCAAACAAATATGAGGCTCTCATGAACTGATGTTTGATTTGTCTCAACTTAAGCTAGCCCCTCATGTTAAGCTGCACATTTACTCGTTAAACAGCCTTTTTTTTAAAAAAAGAGATAACTTGTGCTGCTCAGCTGTGTCATGCTGTTACAGAGAAACCTTCTTTAAGCACTGACTCAATTATAACCTCATTCTGCTCTCTGCTGGGCCTTTATGTAATTGCACCATCACAGTGTTACATTTTTGGAGGCTACATATGCAATATAAACATTCACTGGTAAATTAAACCTTGGTTATTGTCAGTGGTAAAATTCCACCAGATATTTTATAGCTTTTAAAGTGTTACATCTTACAAATAATAACCCCCAGATATTGTAGTTAGGTTGAGACAGGTAGTAATGGCAGCCATTACAGCTGAAATCCAGACACAAAGTGTGCTTGTGGTTGCAACTTACTACCTTAGGGGGCTCATTAATAGCATTATGGTGTGTTTTCACTGTGTGTCTTCTGTGGAGATGTGGACTCCAGAATCTTTTAACTTAGCTCCAGCTGTGGATTTGGGCTCTCTCTGTTCTCTGTTGCCTTTGTATAAATACACATTTGTGCTTTATCTATCTTTTCATCTTCCCTTTTCTGTTATATATACAGACATAATCAAAGGCTCACTCACTGCAAAATATTATTTTACTGTGCAGAGGTTGCTGTCAGATATTAAAACAAAAAGTGTATAGTTGTAGTCTCATAGGGATATACAAAATGATAAGATATTGACAATAGTTGATTAAAATGAAAGGACACTAAAGAAACAGTCTATCTGTGTGTCAGACCACCTACCTACCACTCTGTACTGTGTATTTATCAGTCTGTGTTGCGGTTGGTAATCAGCGGGTCATGGCTCCAGAGCTGCAGTGGCTCCTGTGTCATGTTGGAGCATTAGCAGCTCACAGGTGGGTTCATAAATCACCAAGATTATGTTTGCACAGCTGGATGCAACCTTCCACTCTCCTCACCCTAACCTCCCTCAGCCACCATATCAATTTCAAACAGGCAAATATCTGTAATGACTTGTGTTACTTTGTAAAGTTTCATCCTGTGATTGATGGGGTGAGTTCAAGTTGGCCTGTGGGGGGCAAAAACAGTCTCAAACTACAGTACATTAAAATGCATTTTTTCTTCTGTCCTGTTAAAGTAGCACCATTTATCATTTATTTTCACAGAGGTATTTGCAAAATGCTTCCAGCATCCTGAAGGACTCTTCCCTCCTCTCTTACAGACTGACAGCTACCTTGTATGAGATAACACAGCTATGGTCCAGCACCACCAGAAGGAACAACAGGCTGTCAGACCAATGAACACATTTTTACTGCTACAGTGTACATGGGTCTATGTATATTGTTTTTTCTCTTTACTCTGCCTTATACATTTTATTTAACTCCTAGCTTTAATCTTTTGATGTACTCATGTTTGTTTTTTTTATTTCACCTAGCTCCAGCCAATTTTTATGATTAAAATGACAAAAATAAATAATTCAATAGTAAATATTTCGCTTTTATTAAAATGTACAGAACACAGTCGCTGGCTTGCTGTCATTAGGTATGCTCGGTAAGTGGACCACAGCCACACATGAGAAACTCTAGTCACTGACACTCAAATCCAACGCACCCTTTCACCTGTGCACGGCGGCCCATTTGAGTTCCCCATGCCCTCGCCCACCATCTTGCGCTGATGTTCAACTGGACTTTTGTAAAGTTTGCTGAGCCAGAAACAAGCAGCAGTTTGTGCCATTGAATCAGCACGCGAACCTGTCAACCTGTCAAGGATATGGAAGAATGGAAGGATTAAACCGAAATAGCGGAGTTTTGACGCTCACCTGTACCAGCACACACCTGGTGTGGACGCCCACTTCCCCCATTAAGATGCTACATGTCGGCTGCTTCACTTCTCCAAGGTAAGAATTTGCTGCTTATGTGTTTATACGCAGATTTTGAGTATTGGCTTTGTTGAGTCAGCTTTTGTGGACTTGAAATGACAATAGTTTTGAGGTTGTTTGTGCAGATTTGCTTGTGGTGTACAGCATCTGCTGGCTGCATGCTAATTTTTACATGTTTTGTTGCGTCTTCATTGGAAGCCAGTGTGAATTCATTACTTGTGGCTGAACTTTTGTTGTTTGTCAAGTGAGTTATGATGCTGTCATCCTGTTGTGTTATATAGTGGTGAAGCCACATGAGTTGTTAACAGAACAGATAGATGAGCTTGGTTTGGTTTTGTGGCATATGTGTTTGTGTTACTAGCATATGGTAATATTATTGGTTTTATGGATGTCTGTGACTGTTAAATACATGAATATGAAGGTATGCTGGATGGGCATCTGCTGATTACATGCCACAAGCCATGATTTTAAATATGCATGTTGCAAACCTGATATCTTGCCACATATCCACCCTCATAACATGAATGTTTTGCTTTACTGCTGCTGCACTGCTCATCTTCACATTCTGATGTAACACTGCTGCAAACGCTTAAAGATGAAGTATCTGTGATATCATTTACAAGTTTCTGATGGGGTGTTTTAAAACTTGGGTTTGTCTGTCTGGTTCGTTGCCACCTTGGCAGCAACTGGAGTTACACAGTACATATATCCTGGCCTTTATAATGGTGATGTTGCAATCTTCTGACCTGGGCCCAGGATTAGAAATCTATGCAGTTTAGAGTGCAGAGAAAAACTGCGTGGGTGTGTAACTCAGGTGAAGACAGACCTTGTGTTCTACTTGCATAATACAATAATATGGCAGTGTCTCTTTTGAATGAGTGCATGTGTGTGTGTGTATATATAGTATATTTTACGTGGTGGCAGCACAGCTGACAGTGACAGGCTGAAACTCTGCGTTTTTGTTTTTAATTGCCACTAAGACAGTTGGATTTTTTTAGTTTTTTTTTTTTTTTTTTTACAGAGAGACAAGTTTGAGCTCTGGAGTGACAGGATTTTTGGAGCCAGCCTCCAGTGGCCATTAGTGGTTTTGGATCTTTGCCTTTGCTCTGTGTTGGTAGCATCCACCACATTATTTGCCAGATTGGTACATTTTTCTCCCTTTTTTTTTCTTTTCTCCACTTGTGTTTTTTGTGGCTGTGACTGGAATTGTCCAAGAACAATTCCTGGAGGGACATATGCTTGGAGAGTGATGTGACTGTTTTTCTAATAACAACTGTAGAAAAAAAATTGTAAGTTTCTCAAGAATACTTAGATTTGTTGTTTTATTTTAGTCTCTCTGTATTCTTTCTTGTTTAGCTCAGCAGGTTGGAGCAGCCTCTCTGTGCCTACGTTGTCTGGCTGACTTTTTGTTTTTCAGCAAATCATTTTTTCTAGTTTACACTGTGGAAATTGGGTTGGACAGTGGTCAGGACAGGAAGTAGAGTTCTTCTCCACTACTGCTGCCAGCAGAGCTCCTTACACAAAACACCACAATACTAAACTCAGCTGCTATCAGGCTTTACCTTCAGCCATCTCTGTCAGTCATCATCAGTCACACACACACACACACACACACATACACACACACTCACACACACTACAGTTTAAATTTCACAGGAGAAGTGAATCTCAATGGGAAGTTCCCCTTCTATATCATACTTTCCAACAAGGCTAGTGGGTCAAAAATGGACACATAAAAGATAAGAAGGATTCTGTATATTTAACCAAATTACATAAAAGCTTAAATGGATTTGTGATGAAACCCCAAGCTCAAAAACCATGTCTGTGAAATCCATCATGGTTTTCACAAGCTTTCCCTGGCGATTAGCATTGGCTGGAGCGTTGGCGTGCAGTGCAAATCAAAACCATATCCATTCTGGCCAGACACACTTGTGAGCTTGCACAAAGTGTCTCAGTTGCTAACCCCGTGATTTATAAACGTTTATCTCACCGCAGTGGCCGAATCAAAGGCCTGGGAAAAGGGAACAAATTAACAGAAAGGTATTTAGCTTTTCTAAGGGACCTAATTTTGAAAACCGCAGTATTCATAAAGCCACAGCGCATAATTATGTTTTTATAGCTGTATAAACTATATTGTTACCTTGTAATTTCATGGTCACAAACGTAGCAATTTTGCGACCCCAGTTTTGCTTTGGCTTTGTTTGTTTGCATTTTTGTGTAAGAAGTTTTGCATGTTTCTGCAAACAGAACTCTAATTTTCACAGGATGTGGGATTTTTTATAAATGTTACATTTGTGACTAAAAATCACATGAATCTGGAGCAGCAGGTGTGCAGTGAATGTAGATGACGTTTACAAGCTGGAAACTATTGATCATACACTGCTGACTGTTGTGCCAAATGAAAGGGTTTCACTCTAACAAGCACCATGTGCAAGTCCTATTGTTTTTAGGGAGGAAATGTGCTCTGCTTTACCTGTTGTGGCTGAGTGGTTGTCTATTTTTAGTTTTTAGTTAGGTTTAGGAAATCTAACTACACAGGCATGCATAGACTGAGTTTGCTCTACTGTTTGTGGTAATAAATCTGGTAGATGAATTATATATATTTTTTAAATGGTTTCTCAGTTAAGTTTCAGAAAATGTAATATGTTGCAATATCTGTCAATATCATGAGACAAAATTGCATGTATTGTGAATTTATCCGTTACTTCATTACAGACTGTTATCTTATTAATCTGTCAGTGAATCTTTTTCCAATTAACTGTTTGATTGTGGAACACTTTAGAATTTAAGAAAATGTTGATTAATGCCCACCACAGGTGATATAGCCAAACTGATTGTACAGACACTGATATCGATATTTGGGAGTTTTAAAGAAATCTGATAATGATAGATTGATAGTTTGTTTTGCGTGTTTTGTCCATGCAGCTGTTAGTAATTTACAATGATATAAACAAGCAGAAATTATTAAATCTTCACATCAGAACCTAGAACAAGCAAATGTTTGGCATTTTGTTTGATAAATTCAATCATTTATCAAAATGAACAATTCTGCCTATTACACATTTTAGCAGTTTTAGAGTTTTTGACCCAGTGCTCAAAAACTGTGTATAATTCCATGCAACAGTATACTCTATACATGTTGTTGTATGGTTTAATGTAGAATTGAAATTTTCTAAAGCATAACCTTATGTTACAGTTCGGCTTCTGCTACAGATGAGTGACAAACGCTAAGAAGCAACAGGATGATTCACGCAGTGCTGGCATTTGTTTCTCAAACACAGCGGTGTATTACTGAAAATGTGAAAAACAGCGTGGGCTTCTGCCATCTTTGCTGAAAAAACAGATTTTTAGCTACTTTTATGACCTCACACAAACATCAAAGGCTGTCTGTGTCTATATTACTGTGTACTTTAGTGACTGGGATTACTTATGGATTATGTTAATGGATGTATGGATGGAAAATTCTCACAGAAGATTGAACTTTCTGTTTCTCTGCCTCACATACTTCCACTACTTTGCATGAAAGCTATTAAAAGCCCCACAACTGCCAATGCAATATTTCTCTAACAATATTCCCATGAACTCAGTATCATTTATGAGCTCTAAAAATAAATAAGAGTTAATGAAAGAAAAAAGAGGCAGTAGTTTGTGTGAAAAGCAAGAGGGGATCTGATTGTTTCACGGTAACATGAAGTGATGGTTAAAAAGATGACTTTGTAAGATGGAGACTACCGCTGTTCTTACCTTAGTAGGGCAGTTATTCCACCATCAGGGAGCCAAGAATGAACAGACACATTAGAGTTGTGTAATGGTGGCATTATTTCTTTGGGCTGAGGCTTCACTGTTTCCCTCTTGGCCATGTAAGACAGGTGCTCTAGTTTCAACCTGGCTGCCTGAGCTCTAACATAAATAATGGCCTTTAAGTGTAGCTCAATTGTTGCAATAATTTATACCAAATGCAGTAAGAATATGGGTTTTTGACAGAAATAATGGTGGAGCTCTAAAGGGCCTTAAAACCTGGGTAGGCGGTGTTACTGCGAAGCGGAGAGCAGCAGGGAAGCATAATCAGCCAGCTGCAGACAGTACGCAACTGTCTGTGCGATTAATTAGACATTTGAATATATTTGTGGGTGTGTTGTTCTGAAACAGATTGTGTTTTATTGTCAGACAGGCAAAGTTTGAGATAAGCAGCTCATTTGTTGTCATTCATGTGCAGTCATGTTAGCATGAGTGCAAGTCTTTACATTACTGAATCTAGTGTGTACACAGGGTATAGCTGCACAGTTGAGCCAATACTGATTCGTCAATCGGCAGCAGTTTTGATAATCTCTTAATAATTTTTTTAAAAGGCAAATGCCAAATTCTCTGGGTCCAGCTTCTCAGATGTAAATATTTGCTGGTCTCTATAGTCTCCTTCTACTGAGAAGTGTATACCTTTAGGTTTTTCATTGCTGTTTAAACAAAGCAAAACATTTGAAGATGTCACCCAAGCAATTAATTGAGAAAATAATCAGATTAATCAATGATGAAAATAATTGTTAGCTGCAGTCCTACACAGTTTGTAACATCTCTGGGGCTGCAACTTAACGGTTATTTTCATTATCTATTAATCTAACAATTATTTCCTCAGTTAATTGTGTAAAATGTTCATCACAATTTCCCTGAGCCTGTGGTGACCTCTTCCCATTGCATCTTTTGTCCAAGTAACAATCCAAACCCTAAAGAAATTCAATTTATGTCAAATAAGATAAAGAAAAGCAACAAATCCTTACATTTGCTGTAACCAGAAAATGAATGGCATTTTGGCTTGAAAAAAATCACTTGAACAATGAGTTACTCATTATAATAATTGATCACCAGTTTATTAAATAAACCAATATAGACCAATATATTAATCATTACACATAGGGATAGACAATAAATGGAATTTATCTTGTTAGAAATCTCTTACTGACCTAAATTTAGTCACATTGCAATTTTCAATAACTGCTACAACAAATTACATCAACTGTAAGTTCAGCCAGCAGCCCAGCATGTTTAGCTGGTTGTACTGTAAATAAAAAGGACAACATTATAAAAGAAGAAAACATCATGAAATAAAAAACACATGAAACAATATTTATTGTTACCTTTATTATTGGTTGTCTATTGTGATATAGATCATAAGTCATTTCTTCCAGCCAAACCAGATCAAAATCTCAATTCTTGACACATTTCTGTGAGTATTTGCCAATGGCCAGCAGGGGGGGTTAGTTCACTGGTTGATTAGGCTGTGACTGCCTCACCCTGAATATAAATTTCAAATTTGCCTCTACCACTTTGTTAACAGGATCAGGATTTAAATCAAGGCACAAATTAAATTCTGATTTAATATCCAAACAGCACTAGAAAACAGAAACCGAGAAAGGCAATTTTTGTAGTTTTACTACTGTGTGTTCCCTTCAATGACTGTATAACACATCACACAGTGGTGCTCTTGGTGTTTATTTGAGCCTTTATCAGTTTTCTGTTTGGCCTGTCACCAGCAGAAAGTGTTAAAGCAGCTGTGGGAAAGCAGAGGTGAGTCTGGAGAAGTCGTAAATCTTCCTCAACTCACAATGGTGCTGGCTCGCTGACCGAGTGACACGACTTCAAAGAGAACCCCTGTCTTCAAATGAACTTGTTGCCTTCACTGATGCAGGTTTAGCTTGGCCAGCTGTTTCAACTGTGTGTGCGTGCGTGTGTTTTGGTTTTGTCTTGAGATTGACATCAGTGGGCCACCAACCGGGAGCAATGACTGACACCTTTTGGATGAAACTGTGTGTCTGTGTGTGTTTCATTTTGAAATGTAAATTAACCCATTTGCTACATTTCATGTATACTTTACATTACTCTCAGTCATTTTCCACACCCTATTTTTGTGTGTGTTTTTATACCTTCCAGGAGTTCAAAGTTTTCATTCTGGTTGATATGAAAATCACTCTGTTTGAGATGTAATTATCACTGTTAACATCATAAGAGCTGTTATTCTAACAAAACTTTGGCAAAAGGTCACCAGCAATCGAAAGTATATGCGACTACAGTAAATGAATTCAACAGACAAAATGCTGCTTCAATCTTACAGTTCTCAGACAGAAACTAAGTTTGGAATCTCGTTACAGAGCAGAAAAGTAAAATAGTATATAATAAAATGTAGGGATGGGAGCACATTTTTGTGCCATTTTGTCTCCAAGTGAGTCACACCCACTGGAAAAACACAAAATAATATCCTAAAAAGGCTGTAGCATGAGCGCTGACATCTCATGAAATTTTGTGATTGGCTGCTGGAAAGAAAAGTTTGACTTGTAAAGCATACAGGAATTTTGGGTGTAATTTGAGAATCAAAAGTGAATCATCCTGAAAAGAGATTTTCAACTTTTGAAATGGGCATTTTCTCAAGAAAGTTTGTGGGAAAATGTTTCTCAAAAGATGATGTGCAACTTTGGCAAAGGATACAGAAGCTGAATACAATGAATCCAGATGCATAATATTGCATTTTTTTTGGAATAGGATTGTGTTCTGCATTCTTTTAAGAAACAAATGAACCTCTCTGCAGTTATGAGAAAAAGCTCAAACACCTTTTCAGGGTGTCAATGTTCCTCTGAAGGGACATATCATTTAACAAGTGTACTGTCTGACTTCCAGTTATTGTGAAAGCTGTCCAGGCTGATCATGTGTTGGAGGGCCTGCAGGGTGTTTGAGCGTTCCAGTATCAGCAACGTCCTTCCAATATCTTCCTGGTATTACTCTCTCTTTACAGGATCTGTGTTTGTGCTAACTTTGATCTGTATACTTCACCATCAGTCTTTCACCCATCCACTCTTGTCTCACCCCTCTCCTCCTTTCTCCTCTCTTTCCTCCTTTCTCTCTCTCTTCCCATCTCTCGTGTTGGTTGTCTTTCCGTGTCAGAGACTAAGCAAACAGAGTCGTGTGTGAGCGGCCTCATAACTCCACGTTCCTGAGAGACTGGGAGCTCTCAGACGAGCGCAGCTGTGTCTTCATTTGTCGGCCATGTTCGGCATTCCCCAGATATCTCCAGGAGGCTCCTGGGCTTTTTCTGTGTTCTGGTATGACCTTGTGCCCCGTGAAAGGCTGTGTGGGAGGGAACCAAAGTGGGACACACTTTCAGGTACAGTTATGGGGTGGACAGACACATGAGACACATCACGCAAGAAAAGTTTGGTAGATGTAGCAAGTAGGGCTTGGTGATACACATGTATAGCACAACAAGGCGAATAATCACATGTAAACCAATCAGGTTAAGCCATCAAATCTTTACATTTGAGAAGATGAAACCAGTGAAATTTTGGCATTTTTGCTAAAAAATTACTAAAACAGATTATTGGTTATTATCAAAAAAGATGCAGATTAGTTTTTTGTTGATTGATTGCTTAATTGGCTAATTATTTAAGATCTAAAACTGATTAACTTGTTGTTGAATGGAACAACTTGGATAAGCTTTAGAAAGTTTATAGAATTTTGGGAAAATCATATCATCACAATATAATTTCACTGAAAGTTCCTTTTTGCTTGAAGAATTCACTCAAACCAGTGATCGATTACCAGAGTAGTTGTAGATTATTTTTCTGTCAACCAACTAATTTGATAATAGACCAATCATTTCGGCTGTAATTGAATTATCACTCAGCTCTAGGTGTAAGTTTGCAGCCCAAACGGCGCAAGGGCGATAAGAGGGAGACGATATGAAGACCATGTTTTTGCAACAGTTAGTATCTTATAAAAAAGGAAAAAGAAAGAGGAAAAACACAAGGCGATAGAGCAGAGAGCAGATGGTGTGCGTGAGTGTGAAAAAGCGCGTGTGAAGAGATGGGAGTGATGAAGAGAGAGAGAGAAAGTGAGGAGACCTGTCCACGCCGTTCTCATGGCTAACACAGATATCAGCAGGAGGCCTGCTTGTTTTTTTGTTTTTTTTCTTTTCAGCTTGGCCAGTGGAGGTTTGCACTCCCCCTTGCTCCCCCCCCCCTTTTTCCTCCCCTACTTGCAGTCCCCTTGACCCCTCTTCTTCTTCACCTTGCAGGCGTGAATCATCAGACACGCACACATCTCTATCTGCACTCCTGCCCCTACGCACTCCTCTCTTCTCTCCTCCCTTCTGTCTAACTCTATCTCCTTCTTTTACTTTTTCAGTCTCTTCTTCAGTTGTTCAGGGTCTCTCTCTCTCCCTCTCTTTCTCTTCCTGTCTTTATCACCCTCTCTCATCTGTTTCTTGGTGCATCTGGCGAACATGAGCTGTGGAAAGACAACAGTCAAGTAATGGGAGAAGTGTGTGGGTGAGTGTGTGTGTGTGTGGATTGTGTGGGGGAGGCTGTGTACATCTGCATGTGTGCACATATGCACAGATGACAAAGGCAACTGCAAGTCTTTGTCAGCTAAATCCCATCTGAAAGTATTTTCATATGAGCTCTTGGTTCTGCACAGACACTGAACCAACACCCACAAAACCACTGACACTTGAGTTGCTAAGCTGTCCAAAAACGACTGCTGAAATCTCTCAATATGAACCAATATATCTTAATATCATGAACACACGCTGTGTTTCAGAAGCTGGCAAAGAAGCCTGATGGTTGTGTCCATCTGTCTTGTAACACAAAGATCACAGATTTGATCTCCTTAACAGCAGTTGTATCCATCTGTCTTGGTTTCAACAACAACAGAATCATACAGGAATGAGTTTACTTACTTTCATAACTTAACATGGTTTATAAGTAGTTATAGTCAATACAGTGTTTTTGGCTAAGGCCCAGTTCAGGCCACATGTATTCGGATTTGATATGATGTTGTTGTGGCCGACAAATTTCCAGCATTAGGCCAGAATATGAATGCAGGGACAATTAACAGGTCTTGTGGTGTGAACTGAATACTAGTGATATGGTGTCTGAGATGCACCACAACACCCTGATGAAAACTCTTGCATGTCAGAATTTTTCATATATTCCTGCCTTGTGTGACATCCCCAGTGATGTCTTCTTTCACCTTGACCATTAGGATGACAGTGTGCTCTCTCGTGTAAACACCGTGGCACATCGCTGCTTGTTGGTTAGGCATGCTCTTGATAGCATGCTGAAAATTTATTGACTCCCCTCCCCGATGATGCACAAGGACGCGAAGGATGATTGGTCAGGGTCAAACTTGTAGTGTTGCCAGTCTTCTGACCAAGATGCAGAAAGAATTTATGACACTATGAATTTATGACACTATGATTGCCTGTGATTGCCTATGATTGCCTAGTCATGAAAGACAAAAAACCACTTGGCTTTAAATCACTTTTGTATGTCTTGTTTCCCTGGTTTATAAGGTTAGTTTTAGGGATGGTTTCTGATAACCAGGTCCATTTTGGATCCGGTTCCTGGTCAGAAAAACTACTGGAATGTGTATTAATGTTATCATGCAGTTTCTTTAAAATTAAATAATATAAATTTGACCAAATGCAAGTATATTTAGCTTCGCTAGCTCAGTGTCCATGTTTGGGCATCCCTTGTACATATGAAACCTCAAGTACCATCATACCCACAGCAGATTATAAAGATGCTGCAGCAGATTATCTGACAAGCTCTTACAAGTCCAAACAGCTGAGACCCCTGTCAAATCAGTGACTTGTATGTTCACTAACTTACCTCTGCACTTTGATTTTGGCTGTGAGAATTACTTGTCATGACTAGGGCTACAGTAAACCATTTTTTTTCCATTACTGATTGATGAAAGATTATTTTCTTGATTCATTGTTTGGTCTGCATTCAGAAAAAATGCCCACCACAGCTCTTCCAGAGTGAATGTTGACAGATGATGTTTGGAAAGCAAATGTGGGGACATTTTAAATTATAAATTCCTGTTGTGCTCAGGTCGTACTGTAGTGTGAGTGTGGGAATGATACTCCGTGATTTCTCTCACACTTTCTGCTAAACTCTTCACTCTGTGACTTTTGAGCTCAAGCATATGAAGTGTCAGGTTGCATAAGACAGTGTAACTTCTGTACTTTGCATATTCACCTTCATGGCCATGTGCTGCTAATGAATGGTGTGTTTGTGGTTCAGACCAGGCGGATGCCAAGCTCTGGATGTGCAGAGCCTGCCAGTGACCATCGGTTATACAGTTTAACTACACTGCGAGTAATATGACGACCTGATCGTCTAATTCGCTAAGAAGTAACATCTGTCAAGTGAAAACATACTCTGAAGTGTAAACAGATGAAGGTTGTATTGGTTTCTGTTGGAGGCAGTCTCGTGGTTTGCACTTTCAGCACACCTACAAAACAGCACAAGCCACCAACCACATCTCGTCCATCTCTGGCCTCACTTTGCCTGAGGTTTCCCCTTGAAGTACCTTTGCTAGCACCTTTCAAGCCGCAAAACACTAACTGACTTGGGGAAGTGACAAATTGAGGGGTTTTGGCAGTCTGCTGGCGGTAAAACATGCCTGTTTACATGGGAGGATCCCACAGAACCACAGACATGTCTCTGACAGCCAATAAGAGAGAAGAGGAGAGGAGCGAATGAAGGGAGAGCTGCAGGAAGAATGAAGGAAGGAGAAAATAACAGAAGGAAAGAGGAAACTGAAGCAGTGTTTCTGCCAAGATATTAATGCACAGGAATTGTAGGCGGGTCAAACCCAGATGCACACATTTACATGTACACATGCATTTCCCAAAAATATCCTGTTCCAGCAGCTTAGACATTCATTCTAATTCTCATTTTTAACCATGCCAGTGGCTTGGCTCTAGGGATGGCAGTGTCTGCTTGTTGGTTGACTGAAATATTTGGACAACTATTGGATGAACTGCCTTAAAATTTGGTACAGAAATTCATGGTTCCCAGATGATGAATCCCACTAATGTTTGTGATCCCTTGACTTTTCCTACAGCGCTACAGTGAGGTTGACATTTGTGGTTTTGAATGAAATATCTCAACAATCATTTAATGGATTGTCACGAAGTTTGGTTCAGTCAGTCATGTTCCCTGCAGGGGTGACTACGCCTTTAATTTTGCAGCCCCTAGGCTGTGGAACAGCACCCACCCTCTCTCTCTCTGTCAGATCTGCCCCCTCCATTGATTCCTCCAAGTCCAGGCTCAAAACACACTTTTATTCTTTAGCATTTGGATCCAATTTATGTGGGTTTTTTTCTGTGTCTTTGACTATGTTTGTTGATTTGTGCTTTGTGTCATGTGGTTATTTTGTTTTTAGTCTTTTTTTCTGACTTTATTGCCTTGGTGTTTATTGATTTTATTTTGTACAGCATTTTGGTCAACTTGTTTTATTATGCTCTATAAATATCTGTGATTTGACTTGACTCAGGATATGCTATAACAACTTGAATGATACCCACAGTTTCCATCTTGTACCATCGCCCTGCCCATTGTCCAGTACTTTGGATTATGGCTAAATGCCTGCAGAACTAATGACATCCCCATCAGCCTCAGCTGTATTTTGTGTTTAGTGCTAATTAGTAAATGTTAGCACGTTAACACACCAAACTAAGCTGGTGAACGTGGTAATCAGATGCAACTATTCCTCCTCCATCAGGCTTTAACCTTATATGGTTTTTACACCAAACCTCTTCAAACCAATAAATTACTGAAAGCCATTGTCTTTAGTCTGTGTGTTGAACTGCCTGTGGATCGGGGTTCAGATTTCCTGGCCAAGGCAAAACTTTAAGACGCTCTGACAGAAATGTCTGAGAGAGGAGAAACCCTATCCTGCACATGTCATTGTAGTTCAGGAATATTATATGATTTAGAGGGTGGAGAGCACAGGGCTATGGAAACACAGAACTCAGTGGCAAGGCACACAAAGGACGTCTGTTCTTTCACAATAGAAACCTTGTTGGCATTTGCTTAGTGCCTTGGAGAAAACTAAAGAATAAACAACGGTTTGCTGTCCCCCATCTCTGACATGATTGTATCTCAGACAGCTCCTCCAAAATGGAAATGGGTGGATTTAAATTCATCCGAAGCAAATCTCAGCACGATGCTTTATTGAATTTATTCGGTCAAGAACTGTATGGGTTCATTGTGAAATTCAGGGGTAAACCCCACAAAAAACACCACAAGTGTAGACTGAAGTTGGACTGCAGCTATTAAAGACAACAGAGCGGTTGAAAATCAAATCTGTTTATGTGACATCTAAATTCAATTTTCAGAGCGTCGCTTCTCTGTTTCCTCCATCCCTTTTCCTTCAATAGAAGAAATCCTTTTGCTCTACTATAAGGCATTCAGGTTAGCCAGAAGAATAATAGTAAACCCTTTGTATCTCCTCAAAGTTAAAGTTAAGAATTCAGTCTGTTTATTCATTGTTGATCATTTTCCCAATTAATCAATTATAGAATCAGATTTGTGTCAATATATTTAAATAAAACAAAACTTCTTAAATATCAAACAGCAATGACAATTTAAAAGAGAATTAAACTCATTGAAGTAAAAAAAAAGTTATCTCAAAAGTAAAACTTATAACTTACAAATTATTTGTGTAATCATGTAAACTATTGGTCTTTTGCTTTCTTGATAATATGTCAGTTTGCTCCCTTGCTCCCTCCCCCTTTGCCCTCACCGTCAGCTTGGTGGTAATGCTGCCAGCTCTCTTGTTTATGCTGCCTGACTTTCTGTTTGCAGTTCTAATACAAACCTTTTGCGTGGCCAGGTTTTTTTCAGGGGTGCGTCTCCATTGGCTGATGAGTTTTTGAGCAACACGTATGTGCCCCAGATGTTGTTCAGAGTAGCAAGCACCGAGTTTTGGTTTTGGTGGACATGTAGGCCTATATATGACATATATATAGGTCATAAATACTTACACTTCATTATACTGCTGTTGAGTTTGCTGTTTAGTTGAAAGAACATGGACAAATTAATTTGTGGGAAATTAAAATAGTTTTTTTTAATCTTTAAAAGTGTCACTGCAGAATGTTGAGTTTGAAAGTTCTGGTGGTTCCTTGTAATGGTTGCTGTTTGCAGTAGTAAAACATTCACTCACTCACATTCAGTTTTTCCTTGGCCAGAGGCAAGTGAAGAGTTCATTTGAGAAAAAGCTCCATAGGAAATTAATTAGATAAGATGGAAAATGTAGCAAAGATGCACATGATATTCTCCAGGCTGATTTTCTGGGGATCAGATCTGTTCCGGGAACTGATACTGATACTGTATGAGTCCACTGCTTTGCCATCCCATTCATCATCGTTTGAACAGTTCAAAGGAATACAAGAGGAACACACTCACGACACACACTTAAGACAGCTGGACAAGCTAAACCTGTGTCAGTGAAGGCAACAAGTTCATTTGAAGACAGGGGCTCTCTTTGAAGAAGCCTCACTAAGCAAACAACAAGTTGGCTGAGGAGGATTTATGACTCCTGTAGCTCACCTCTGTTTTCCTACAGCTGCCTCACACTCTGCAGGAAAAACAGGAAGAGCTGTCACCCATAAATGAAGTGTTTAGCATTCAAAGTTATAGTAGGCAATTTAATGGCATAGAGGAAGCATGAAGTAACTGAAAAATGTAACAGTACATGGAAATGAGTTGAGCCAAAGGAATAAAAGGTGTAAAGATCTGTTGCTGCAGAGTCCTGCATTCTTTAGATGGATGTTCACTGGAGCCTGTTTAGAGGCAAATATTGTACTTTCTTTATAAGTATTGGTTTGCCAACTCCTGTGATCTATATATGGCACCAAACATGAGGTTATCATTAGGACAAATAGAGCAAATATACAGAGTCAGCTGGTTGGAATTACTATCAATTTATATAGTTATATCAAGAAATGTTATCATAGCAGAATAATTTGTCGTAATAATGAGAAAGATGCCACAACATCAAAGTATCCCTGGAAGACAATCTTAGAATATTAGAGGATAGAGAAGCATGTTTGTACCTCGAGAACCCTCAACGTGTGCTGGCAGTAGGTATAGGTCATGCATATGTACTTAGTGACATAAATTCTTTACATTTTAGTGCTTGTTACTGTATTCGGTAGCAACCCTTTTGCAACCCCTGCTCCCCAGTGACTAGTGGAGCCAGGCAAATATTAGACACTATGAATATCTTACAGCAGGCAAAGCCATGTCTTCAACACAGAGATGCAATAAACCCATTACGATTACGATTGTCAAACTTGAGAGCTGGTCCAGCTGACTTCCATTCATCACAGAAAGATTAGGAGGATAAACTGTCTTTTCCAAATCCAGTGCAGTTCAGAAGACTTGTTCTTATGACTGCATATATTCAGGAGGAAGATTTTCTACTGGAAAAAGTAGTTGCCATTACAGCTGCAGATTTATTTATACTGTACTTTTGCATTTATTAATGCAAGCTGTGATATAGTATCTGACAGATTATATTTGAAGTGTATATTTTTAGCAGTTATTAGCTGATTGAGGCCAAAACCAGTACTTTTGTATGTAATTTCCTGGAAACAATTAAGTTAAATCCTTGTTTATAAGGTTTTATGACATGATGTTTGTAAAATAGCCTGCATTTGTTTTGTACAAGATCACTCATTCTTAATAGCCACTAAAACAATATCCAATATTGAATATGATTTGCCTTAATGTTTTCTTGTGTAGTTAGTTCTAAAATGTGTCTTTTATATGCTGCTTTATCACAAAACGGACCAAAAAGATGATCATGACCTATATTTTTCATGAAACTCTTGCATTTCTTCCCTGACTGCTGATTTTTTTTTTTGATAGAGTCGTTTAACTTGGAGGGAACAGTCCCTCATTCAAAGGGCCGGCCAGGGTTTAATCAATTTGCTGCCATCTTGATTAGCCAACGATCCACCAATCTGCCCGGCAATCAGCAGCAATTAGCCTGGTCTGAAATAAAATCTCCTCCTCAAACTTCCAATGTGCATTTTGTCCAACTTATCAGTCTGGCCTGTGCACCAATGGCAGGGGCTCGTTCGAGTTCCTGTGATTACCTTTGGCGTCATCTGAGCTGCTATCTCCTCTCCTGTGTAGTGAGGCCAAAAATGTGCAGGCATTGAAGGGGGACTAATGGGCCAAATCGTGAATGGTCCAGATGGCTGCAGAAGAAATTGGTCTAAGCTGACAGTTTATCCAGGCATCTGACAATTACAGCCTCCTACTGAAATAAAAGGCAACATTTGGATTGTTCATTTAGATCTTAACAATAGAAAGGAAATGTCAAAACACATTCCCACACACAAATGGAACCATATGGCAGCCATCTTACCTGGGTCTGATTCAAAACCTGCTACTTGGAGTGTATGGAAAAAGACGTACTTAAAAATCTATTTCCACATTGAGCTTTTACTGTAACTGTTACAATCCACTGTGGTTAGTGGGCATGAATATTCACCAATTGTTTTTTAACTGGACACATTTTTGAGTAAAATGTTTGTTGTCTAAGCTTGATAAAAGCTTGATATTTTGATCAAGAAAACATTCTTCAAGCTAACTGTGTCCTAAACAACACAAGGAAGTGTGATGGTGAAGGCTGTTGCTTCAGGCACTGGTGAGACATGACATATGATTTATAAGTTTTAAGGCTTATCAGATGCTAAAAGACAGTGGTTTATAATATTTTTAAGAGGAATTTTACAGCTTGGGAAAGTTTCATGGCAGCAGTCCTTTTATCCTCTCTGACAGTCACCAAGTAAAAGGTAGAAACGAACTGTTCACATTATGAAGTAATCCACCAGGAATGGACGCTTGAATATATTTAATAGGCTAACATGTTGCAATGTGTTGTGCCAAAAGTTGAGCAAAGTTTAATATTATTTTGCCTCACTGAAATGTTGGGTGCTTTTATCTGTCAGAAAACAGTCTTAGTCCTTTTTTAATGCAGCATTTTCTCCTCATCTTCTATGAATTTGGCATGTCCTCACGTTTCCTCCCACCATCAAAAGTCTCAGTAGAATAAGTACAATAAATTACACCAAATTTAGTTCTGAATGTGTGTGTGTTACCTTGGCAATAGACTATGTCCTAGTTATTTCCTTGACTTATTCCTATTGCATGCTTGAATAGATCTTTGTGGATAAATAAGGGCCACCCTTTTGAGTCTAATGATTCAAATCATTTGTCAATTTTCCAAAAGTGTACTATAGATCCTCAGATATAATGTGTTTTCCCTACTGCATCTTCCAGGCAGTCAGTAGTTTCGGTTCCTGTCAGCACAGAATCCAAATCCACTTGCAGAGACTTGAAACTTGCTCGAAATACATAAAACATCACACTGGACACCTTTTAATGTAGGTGCAGTTGTTGGTGCTTGAATTTGCAAGAAGAGACTGTATGTAGGACTGTTCCTGGTACATTACAAGTGCTTGTGAGAAGGCTGGGAAAAGGAGAGTATTGAACTTGTGTAAGAACCTAGAGTGCAGCTTGGGTTGGAAAAACTCCACACCAGTTTGGTGTGGTCTAAGTAAAGCTTTTTATTCAGCTAACTCTTTTATGGGGGAAAAAATGAACATCTTTTTGACTTCAACATCAATTTATCCTCTTACAGTACTTCAGATTGATGACTTCAGATACATATATATAGGCTACAAAAGCATGTGGTTGAAGGCTGAAGTGCTCCGAAACATAAAGCTCGGCAGAAAGCTCTCATATCCCTCATTAGTTTGGTCCACTGGCAAGTGATAAAAGATTCTGAACATTCATTTTGAGTGTGTTCAATTCATAGAAAACAAAACAAATAAAGATTGAATGAATAACAGATGGTTTGGTGTATAATACAGAATCAATCCCCAAACATCTGCTGCAAATAAGCCAGGGAGACATGGAGAGAAATAATAATTATGAGTGAAACTCAAATATAGACGTGACTACAGCTTGATCAAAGCTTTGCTTTTCTTCAGCAACATAGTGATACAATAATGTATTCAATAGTTTTCTGAATAGGACAGAAAACACATTACTTCATGATAATGAGAGAATGACTGCCATATTTCAACACATAAAGAAGGGAGTGGTTATATGTGTGCAGGAAGTGACTGGTGTCTTAACTAATGCAAAAACATGACAGTGTTGCATGTTTACAAACACCGCAGAACACATTTTCATGCAGAAATTATTTTATTTGACTAGTTCTTACAGGTATGGCAGCAGGTGCACTCATAATTCAAGTCAAGAAAACTTTGGCTTATAATTCTGGGGTGTAACATGCAAGGTGAGAAGTTTTCAGTTTAAATTATGAAGCTGTATGAGTCACCACTGAATCAATCATGTGCCTTTTTGCAAATCAGTGGAAAGTAAAACTCTTGTTGTGAGCCAAAATAATCCTTGGAACCAAATGTAAGTATCTAAGTAATGAAATTCATGGACAATTAGATTCCAAGCACATGCTGTTCCATAGCAAAAAGTGATTTTCATGGATGAACAATACAACTGTGTGAGACAATCCCCTCCCAAAGTGATCCCTCTATCTGCACTGAGAGCTATTCAAATCCTGGTAAACGGGACCCTGGGCGAGATGAGCCCAAGATAGAACGACAGATTTATTGCACCCCAGATGCGCCTGATTTACGACCATTGTTTAATCTCCAGATTCCAACCACATGAAGGTCTTATATTTGGAGCCTTAATTTATAGAGCTCAGAGAATGCAGGCTTAATGTTTTCTCTTTCTGTAGAAGATGAGCCAGCACTGTGACTCGGGCAGATAAACAGATGCTTGGATTAACATTGATCTTATAAACAGATGTGGAGAAAGGTTATCTCTTAGACAGTCTACATTAGTTTTTGTCAAACACAGAAATGGTCCATCTAAACAACACTGAATCCAATATGAAAACAATTTTTACTTGTTCATTGTTGCAGATTATGGCTGCAATGCACAGTATAATCGTAGACTCAGCTGCTTCAACTTCAAAAGTTTGATTTTTGCTTGAAATCCTCAGTTAAGTTTTTAAGTTAAATTCTATTTTGAGAAGAACTTTAGGAGTCCGAGGGGAGTCCACTCCTGAGCTTGATTTTAGAGCTGGTAGGAGGCAGGAGTGTCACACAAGTAATTATACATCATAATATGTCTCCCATTTTCTTATTCCCACCCCTTGGCGTCATAGGCAAGTTCTCATTACCAGATCGGCTGAGCTGAGAGCCCCAGGCGGCTGTTTTTTCCCAGCGAGCTGGGTTTCCTGTGTTGTGGTGGGAGGGTCGGCACAGGCGACACGGGCAAATGTTGCTGTTTATTTCCATTCTGTCATGTGTGTGAATCTGATTACAGGTCGCTAAGTCAATATTTAGCTTCTGCGGACGGCATCATCGTCGGCCAGTTTATTTTTTCTGGGCCCCGCCACATCTGCTGCCAATGTCATGCGCGGTAGCCAACGTGTGCCGCTACCAGGAAGGAAAGCAAACAATGAGTCTGCAGTCCTGGTCGAATGAGTCAGGCAAAAGAGTGGCGAGCATGAAACCATGATTTACAGCTAGGAGTCAGACTGGTTCGAGGATGGTGGTGCTGGGAGCGGTTTGAGGGATGCCTTAATGGATCTGATGAGGGGTCAGGGAAGTTCATGGTAAAACACTAATTTCTCACATCAGCCTCATTCATATTTGAAAGAAAAACAAACCACAAGTAGCTAAAAGCGAAAACACGCTTACAGAAGACTTAAAAGTAGCCTATGTAATATGTGCACATTTCCAGTTCAGTTTATTCTAAGAGTAGAAACCTCTTGTCAATGTGCTTCACTTTTATATCTTTCGTAGAGTGTAGACTTTGTAGAAACTGCAGGGACAATCATTGCATTTCATGCATTTTTTTGTTTGATTCCCCTTGTCTGAGAATCTTGCATGGGGGCTGCCACATTATTACGAGCCAAGAGGAACACTCGGTCGAGGCTTCTCTTCATCTGGCCCTCAGGCAAGAAGGATTTGATATTTATTAAAAATAGAGAGCAGTATATTTCTTCCAGTCATGACTTCATTACCTCAGGTTATTCCAGTGAGGCGGACCACACACAGTCACTAGATCTGAAACACCTCCTCTGCTTGTTTGCCTGACCTACTATTTAAATTTGAGGGTTCACAGAATTGTGGACTCTCTGTGCCAAAGATGTGCAAGTCAGGACTTCATTAGACTTGGAATAGTTTCTGTACTGGCTGTTACTTGAACTGAGTTGGCAATAGTATAGTATGTGTGGACTTGCTTTTAGTTGCAACTCTTCCAATTGTATTGACTGTAGATTCTGCATTTGCATTCATTGTAAATGTAAATTATTCCATGTGTTTTACAGCAGAATGGTGAGTTTCACTACTTGTTCAAGAGGACAAAATGTCTCAGCACGACCTTGGAATCCTGCCATGTGTAAGGGGCCTATACAGATTTTTAGGTAGGCTACATACATACATTATACATAGTGTTCTAAAAAAGAACAACTCCCCCCAAATGCCAGCACCCCTCCACCCCTTAAAATTCACTTTCGTCTGCAAAACATCTGGAATTCATTGAGAGGAGGAGGTTTTGGGGAAATGAACTCCGACAAGAGTCTGTAGATTTGGGTACAACCCCCTGCTTTAGGTTTCCTCAGATGGTTAAGATAGGCCTGCAGACAAAAACCTACTGGTTTGTCTCACACAGACTTCTACCTGTCCCACCCTGAAAACAAAATAATACTTTGTTGTGATAACAGTGGGCCCAGTTTTAGAATGAATATGCTGTCATGGCATTAAAATGTAAATGATATGCAGTAACTGCAGATGTCTGCAGAACTTTCAAGACATCAAAAACAACCTCTAGAGTCGAGTAAAGTTAACACAAATGTAATCCATAATGATGCTGTTTCCTTGATTTGTCCCACATAAAATCCGCTTTTTGCATGTAATGACCTCATAGAAAGGGGTTGGCACTGGAGAATTTATTACGGTAACTCATGACTTTACAACACAGTTTTCATTAAAAATAATTGTAAACCTCAAAGAGACCTGTTGCATTTCCCTATTAAAAAACTGAGTCATCATGTTAGTCAGAGTGACCAAAAACAAAAAGCTGGAAAGCTGGCTCTCACTCTTGCAGCTGTTAATGGTCATTTTTGTATTGCAGGGCACGCTCGATAGAGGAGCCTAATTTTGTTTTTTGAAAGAAACAAGTATCTATAAAACCAAGAGAAATCTGACCTAATGATTGAGGAATTTGTCCATCCAGTAGGTGCGCACTGTGTTGTCGCGTGTTGGTTCCAAATGAAACACTTGGCTGTGTGGGATCTAACTGACCTTACACGTGTCAAAGCTTTATGCTCTTCATTACGCCTCTGTCACTTGCATCACGTGCTCTTTTGTTTTTCCAAAGAAACATGCCAACTCCAACAGCACCATAATGAAATTTTGAATCAGGTCTTTCCCTAGAAGTAAAGGTCCGATTCTCCTGTAATACCTGTAGTGTCCTGGCATTAGAGTAAATATCATCTTCTCGTTTTCTCCTCTTTGTGTTTCACTGCTTAAATACGAGAGAATCATGAGCCTAGAAATCCTTGTTAAAAGAAATACGCATGTAGCAGTGCCTGGAGCAAATAGTTTCTCAGTAATACATGGGTAGAGGCTGCATGGTGGCCTCTTTATGAACAGAATTACATCTGTTTTTTGTTGGTCTGAGACATTAACTATATCCCTCTGGAGTTGTCTACACAGTGTGTTAGTGTAACTGATAGTAAGACAAAACACCACATACAATCCCCACTTTTTCTCTTGTGGTCTGTATTTCTTTCTTTTTTTGTTGTTGAAGATTTTATGTTACATTTAGGTCTAGTTCTTATCTCATGTTTGATACAAATATTAAAATCACTCATTAACAGCTCGAAATTGGCTCTCAGTGCACTCCTGTGTTAGATATTCTGTTCTGTGTGTTAGATATTCTGCCCACTGTTTCCAGAGGTTGTCTTCAGTCAACCTTTTACTCTGTTTGAGTGCAGCCTCTGGGACTTAAAGTGCACTGCTGTCAAATTGAACACATTTATACACACATAGCAAGTTTGAGTATGTTAGTATGCAAATTTAGACACAGCACAATATTCATTTTAGCCTTGTTTTTGGTCTCCACCTACTTGATTTAATAATTTAAATTAGACAGCAGTGTTTTTCTAAAAGTTTGCAATTGTTAGTTTGCAATAGCCACCATAAGCTGCTGATCATAGAAGACCTTATAGGCCTTGTAGCAGCAAAACCAACCCCTAGATTTGAGAAAGTGAGTAAGTGTGTGTTTTTTTGCTAATGAATTCAACTTTTTATTTGGAAGAGGAGTGCTGAGTGTTGTGTTTTTCAAAAGCTACAGTCTGATTTTAAAAATCTCAACTTCAAAAAGGAGTGAGCACTCACTTTTTTGCTGTTGCCTGGCCACAGAGATTTTTGTTGTTGTGACATTACACTGCACTCAGTCCTGCCCCCAGACATCTTACCTTAAGCAATTCTCAGAAGTTTGCTAAAATAACTTTTCTTTTGGCATGCAAAACACTAAACAAACTGGGTGAAACAACTAATCGCTCACATTTAAGAAGAGTAAAAAAAAAAAAAAAGCTGATACATTAGCGATAGAAGTGAAAAGATGTTTACTTTGTTTTTGGAAAAATTAATATGCTAGCTTTGGTTTTAAGTGTTCCCAGCTGTTTTTTTTTTCTTTTTACATTAGGCTTCTCTCAGCGGGTCTGCTGCAGTAACAAGGGTGCTGCGCTGTCCCGGGGTCCTAAAACATTATCATACACAGAACTGAGGATCAGAGTGCCAGCATAGGCCACTAAGCCCCTGCTTTAATAACCTCAAATATGCAGCACTTCATATGGATGTGGTTCACCCTATTTCTGATGGAAAACTACACCCTGACACAGGAACCAAAACACTGATTCCATCAGCGCAGGGCAGGGTGCGCTGCCAAAACACTGCACTGATTTGAGGCTTGTTCCTGGTCACCAGAGAGCCGGTCGGGTCCTGCTGCCTTCTTCTGAAAGAGTCTTTCAGAGGGGATTTGAGAGGTTGTTTTCACGTTAATGTCAAACTGTGCAATGCTGTCACTTTGAGTTAATTTATTACATAAAAGAACTGAAGGTTTAGCGAGTGGAAGGAATGCTTCATCAGCAGAGTTTAACAGTGTTTGGAGAGCACAGGTGAGGACCTTGAGGCCAAAAAACACAAAACTTTCATCCATGATGCTAAAAAACAAATGCCTTGCCAAACGTTCCTTCTCTGTTTCATTCCTCTATGTCATCTGTTCTTTCCCTCATATTGTCTTCATTAGTAGATAGCAAGTGGATTCTAGAAAGGATGAAAAAATTAGTATGTAAACTTCTTATAGGTTCCCAAAATGAGCAGGCCGAAGAAACATCTCTTTCCCCATGTTAATTGGTATTCTGTTTTGTTCCAGCCAGGTTGTAAATTTTAAACAGTTTTCTGTGCTTCTGTTTCTGAAAGCAGCTGTTGTAAAAAGTTGTGAAGCGTTTGAACACTTGTCATTGTTCAGTAGCTCAGAGGGCGGAACTGTTCGGATTATCATTTAAGCCCTCAAACAAAGCAGATAGCTGTGTAAACAAACTTGCCTTTTTTCACACTTGTTCTGTCTATTTGCTCTACTTTTTGGCCATGATACCAAAAATAAACAGCTCAGCGACCACTGTTGCTCTGCTAAGGATTTGTGATTTATCTGTCCATAAACTTTTGGCCCTACTCAAAAGTAGTAAACAAGGAGCAATTTTAGTCTGGTTGTCAGCCAAGGCAAATGGTTATATTATGATAACAGGCCTATTTCCTGTAGTTAAGATTTTTGTTTAACATTAGGCCCTATTCTCAGCCTGCAACTGGCAAGGAGCAGTGGCCCAGTTTCGACACTCTTAACCTCTGCCTCAGCCATCCGACCAGATGTGTGTTCCCTTAAGCAAATTATTAGCGGTTCCTCGTACACACAGGTTCCCTACTAAGTGTTTCCAGCTCAGATTTGGCAGGACACAGAGGAGACATTCCAATGGAGCAACATCATATTTTCCCCTCAGCATAGCCATAGCAACTAATTATTTATTGTTTGAAAAAGAAAATCCATTTCTAAACCCAACTAATATGTCATGGTCACTCATTATTTTCTGGATTGAAAAAAAAAAAAAAAAAAAAAAAAAATCTTTTTTCACACTGAAACTGTTTGGGAAGATAAATAGTGCAAAGTCTTCAAATGTGTGGAAAAAGAAAAAAGAGAGAAGTGAGACCGCCCTGTGATTAGTCATGCTTGTGTTTGCTTTAGTGAAATAAAAAGACTCACAAGAAACATTTGATTTTGGTGGCACTCACCCACCCAATGGTGCTATGACCCCTTAACATGACTGTGTGCTGAAACTTTAAACTGCTGTGATCACTTTTAAGAGAAAACCATGAGCCAAAATGAATATCTTAGAGGTATTTCTTCAATATTTTTCCAGTTCTGTTTTTTTTATTTATTATGTCTGTCCTAAGCCAACATAATCTCATATTCTTCCTACAAAGCTCATACACTTCAGTCAGTATTATTTTAAAGATGATATTTGACGGTCTGTAAATAATAATGAACTGTAGAATTTAGTGGCTTTATTATAAAATCCATTTACTGTGTATATATTGCTAAGGGAGCAGCTAGGGAATGAGTTTTTCATTATATAAACATGTACTGACAGTAAATTCAATTCTTGAAGTTAAATCCTGGAAAAAGTCTAATCTTTTATGTCATTTTAAACAAGCTACTGTAAATGAGGCAATGAGGCCAATACCTGAAATCTGTTTTCATCCAGTATTTAGAATACTTAAAGAAGTGTTGTGAACTAATGGTTGTTTATATTATTGATTAATCAACAAGTTATTGTTGTGGTTAATTATGTAGTTTATAAAATGTTAGCAAAAAGCAAAAGAAGTTCTCATGGTGATGCCCAAAAATGTTTTGTTTTGGACTACAAAAAGCAGAAGACATTTCACGGTTCAGATGCTGAGAGAAGTTAATAAGAAGTTAATAAAGCCATTTTAAGATTATTTGAACAACTATTCGATTATAAAGATACTTTAGTGTTTGACTAATTGATTAATTGACTAATTGCTGACTTGGCTCTGACATATTTTACATCTGAGGTATCTAACAACTAATTTGTTGAAATGTTGAGGGCAAAGCCACTATTAATCAGCTTAGTAAATAAAAATGCCTATTACTTTACCAAGACTAACTTCTCTTAAATCCTCATGTAGAAGGAAGTATTTTCGCTGAGAGAGCACTTACTCTCTGACAAGTAATCTTCAACAACATGAACCACCGCTGTCTAAATCTGTCTGAGCCCACACCTTTTTAAAATGTGAGCACTGCCAGGGAGAGCAGCCGACAAATGCACAGCTAAGGAAATATTTACAGTAAGAGAACACTCACACATGGTGGTTGTGTCTCTCTTGCCTGAATTAATGTCGGTCGTAGGTGGTTGGTCTCCAGAATGAACATAAACAATCAGCTGGAGCAGGAGCCCGCCTGGTGCTTATGCCAAACTCCTCAACACGTAAACACACATCATTCAGCCTTGTGAGTAAGCGGTCACGTAAAAGTCATCACAGTTAGAGACATGAACACGCAGTATGTTTTAAAGTTGTGATCTGTTTCAGAATAGTGGTGGGACATAAGTAAATAGGTTTGTGTAATTTTGTGAAAATGAGCTGATAACTGTCAGATGTTGTTGGATTACTTCACTTTCATCAATCACTACAAACACTCAAACAAGGTTGCAACCAAATAAAACAACATTAAACTGTCAGTGTGTTTCACTTAAACCTGGGAACACTACAGAAATTATCATTTTCTCACAAGATTAAAAAAGATGATTATCTTAGTTTTAGAGTAACTTCTGAAAACAGTTTTTGTTTCCAAATAATTTGTATAATGTGTTCATTTCCATCTAAAGATGGGAATTACATTTCAGTACTGTAATGCTGTAATAAATGTGTCTGGAGCACAGACTAAAACTGTCAAGGCTTGGTCAGATTTTTGTAGAAATTACATCAATCTGCCACTAATTTGTTTTGGTAGTTATATTTTGATAGGGAATGTAATTGCGTCTTGGATTGGAAACTTTTTTCGAGTGAAGGAAGTCCTCAGTTTTTGTACTGTACTTTTGTTTGCATGTAAAAAAGTAAGCTCATCCTGTCCTGTGGATCAAGTCACTAGTCACATTTTAACTGAATTCCCAGAAAACATGCAAAAGAAAATGCAAGAGTAGTGTGCATCTCCATCCACCACTGTTATGCGAATATCGCGTGTTGTGCGTATTGAGATGAACAACCTGTGGCGCTAATTCTCCGGTCAGGTAGTATAAATCACTGCAGAAGAAGAGGGTCCAATGAGCAGCAGTCAAACCCAATCAAATGAAAACGTGATGGAAATATTCTGTTTGTTTCATGCATTAATCTGAGGTACATTACAGTCTCACAGATCTGTGATGTTTTGTCTTCAGTGGACATTTAAGTCACATCCTTCAGTTACGTCATGATTAACTCCCTAAGTCTGACTATGTGAGGAACATTGTGAACGTGATTTTCAGGACTGCATGTCTATTGTATGAATGACTTTACAACAGTTTTACAGCTCAGATAACTGATACCAAGCAGATATTGTTTCATTCCCCTTTTTATCCCAACACAAGGTAGAGATGCTATTGCTATCTATTGGACAGGGAGACTCTTAGTTAAAAAAAACAAAACAAAACAAAACAAAAAAAACTGGGGCCTCCTCTCTCTAATTGCGCTCCTAGCGATGACTTCCTGTGGGGACTCCACAAGGGATGTTTGGTCTTGACTCTTCAGATGACCCCAAACCAGAAACCTCAGCACTCATTCTTCTGGCTCATGAAATATACTCTGGACTCAAACCACTCCCTAGTGGATCATTAATACAGCACTGTGTCTGTGCTGCCAGCATTTGCTTTTGGGCCTTGTCTCTTACAGCAAAAACAGGCTGGGGTTAATAGAATATAATCACAGTACAGGAGGATTTGTTCAGCTTGTTCTGCTTAGACCCCATGTTATACCATATGTTTGCTCTCTTCTCATGTTGATGTTTGAATTATCTGATCAGCCAGTATGCTTTTGTTTGCATAAAAGTGTATCAAACTAAAGAAAGTGTCTGTTTTGCATAATTTCCTGGTTTGAAGCCCAAATTTTCAGGCTCGCTTTCTCAAAATCTTTGACTAGCTTTAGGAAGACTCCCTGTGCAGTCAATCATTTTACTCCTGCTCCATGCCCTCATTTGCTCTGAGAACACGGCGAAGCCCCAAAGCTCAAAGATAGATTTTCATAGTCAGGTTGTATTTACATTTGAAATTGTTCAGAGCACAGCTTGTCTCTGAGGCTGCCAGGAGTGTACACTGTTTAATCTAGAGACATGAGATAAATCACAGGCAGTCTGGACAACCACACTGAGCAATGTCTAGCAGGATCAAAATCACATCTATCAAATAGATGGCTCAGGACTCCGTAATAAAAGATTGTTTATGCTTCCGTAAAAGAAAAAGTCACACAAGTGTTGCAGGAAAAAGCTAAATGAGTGAAAGGCCAGAAATTAGGAGACAAGACAACCTCGTGCAAACACCTGACTGACCTGTAATGGTTTAGGTGTGAAAGCATTCCAAGAAATCGTCCCTATGGAAACTGTTTACAGTTAAGTCTGGAGATATGTTTTTTGTGATTTGGATGAGCTGACTCTTTAGCAGCTGACTGGAGTTTCATACTGTTTGAATGATTATAGTTACGTTAGTTCAAGGATTGATTTCTAACATATTAACATATTCCAATGTGCAGTGTTATCATTAAATTTCCTAGAAATGTGATATCTGTCTGATTGGGTTAAACATGCCATTCCTAAAATTGTGATTTATCTACAAAAACCAGTCTGGATACCATGGTTGAATTAATCCTTGAATTATTTTCAATTCTATCCTACATCTCTTTGTCACCTCCAGCCAAAAAGAAAACTCAAGTGAAGACAAATCATTATACAGTTATTTCCTTCAGTCAGGGAAAACCTGGAGTTTTTACAGGCTGGGACATGGAAACAGTGATAATGTATCAGTAACAGTTTTGGCTAACAGAGTAGACCACCCCGTTAGTGTTCAGGACCACAAATGAGCTGCGAACTAACACAAATGGCGCTTGGCACTCCAGCAATTCGTCCAACAGGACAACAGAGCTTTATTTAGACTGTTGCAGGTGGATTTGATGATAAGGTTTCTAAATCCAGTGTGTTATTTGAGTTCCTACAGAGATAAGTTGTCTTCTGTGAATTTGAGTGGCCTGTTTCTAGAATAGCTTCAAGGTCTATTGCCTGTTTACTTATCTACAGTATACATAGTATGCTATTCTTGTCTGTGAAAATGTTGCATGGGAACCTACAGTACTTTGTAGTGAATGCATGGTGCTTACTTTACCTTCTTTGGTGGAGACTGACAAAACTCTGACTTTGTCCTTTTTCTTCAGTGTTATTAGGCAGAAAATGGCTGGTCACCTTTAAAATACGTATGTCATTATATGGAGCAGTTTTTTCCCCTGCAAACTACAGCAAGGCATGTTAAACAAGACTAGGAAAGACAGCTGTTACACTCTTTATATGCAAAAACTACATTAACAGTGATAGTCATAGATGACTAGTTTGGTTGCTCTTAAAGCTACATTATTGTAGGCAAGTGATCTTGAGACTTACAAACATTCTCTAGTTTATCGGATTGAAAGTCACCCAGGTTAACCCCTCAGAGCACTGAATACTGAATTATACTTTTATTTGACTTTCACAGAAAAAGCACTTGAAAGTGATCTTGTCTGAGGTTTATATTCAACTTTTGGAAAATTTTGGATCCTGTGCCAATTTTCTGTCTTCATGCAGAGAAGTGCTCATATTCACCTCAAGCAGCACTGACACAAATCCAGACTGCAGAGAGGGTAAAATAACTTAGTCATAGAAGAATAATACTGAAAGCTGAGGCAGTCTTCACTACCTTTTATTCAACCAGAATACTCCCATTTTGACTGACAGTCAGTGGGATGTGAAGTGATTTGGTGGAGCGTCTTTGATACTGCAATAGCAAGTTTCTGACTGTGCAGCCTGGTATCACCAAATGGTGTATGAATAACACACCAATTTTGGAAGGCATTTCGTGTGCTATCGCTGAGCATTAATTGCCTTTTGCATGTCATTTTACACCTTGTAGTCTCTTCTCACTTACATTGCGCAGAGATGGTGTATTTCTATGCGCAAATCTCATAACCCTCAGCCCCATTACTTGACACATGAAAATGTGAAGACATGACACACAACATGTCCTCAAAAGTGGCGTACTATTTATACGCCATCCTATGATATTGCATAGGACTTTTCAGAATAATCATCTTGCATACTCTGCACAATGTAAATTTCCCACGAGTGGGATAAATAAAGTCTATCTTATCTTATCTTATCTTATCTTATCTTATCTTATCTTATCTTATCTTATCTTATCTTATCTTATCTTATCTTATGCAAATGAAAGGCAAATCTGCATTTTTATGGTGTCATGCTTGTCAGGCTATGAGAATATTATTTTTGTTGTGTTGGACATATGGAATCTCATATGAATTTGAGTTTTTTTTATCATTTTCATCAGCTAACAGTTAACAGGGAGAGTTACGATGTGAACAGAAGTGTGGAAAACTCTACAATATTAAGTTTATTCAGTGTGGTTTTGTAGTAATACTAGTCAAATGTCAGAACATTTGCTGATTAGTTTTCTGTTGAACGAATTGATGAACCTACTATTCGTGTTGCAGCTCTATATTGGTTAAATATTCTTTTAGAATAATTACTGCAAAATTCCTTTCAATTGAAGTCTGTGATGAGTAATTGTCATGATAATTTTCTTTCCTTGAAATTTTTTTTCTGGCATCACTATTAAAACTACCTGGCTGATGTCCAGATGGGTGTGAACCCTGCAGGACCAAGCAGACATGAGCTGTGTTCAGAGAAATGAGAGGAAATAATCAGCAATAACTGAGCAATGCCCTAAAATGAATCGCCGTCGATAGTCATTGCTTGACTTTTTCCCCATTTCCTGATGTTCCATCTGTGTCATCATCATCAAAGAACACACTTAATGTCTCATATTTTCCATGACTGCAGCCCTCATCTCCAGGGATCATTTATTTTTCATGTGCTCCCATGACCTTCACGTAAAAGAATTGCATTATGTCTTTCCTTAAAATTTAATAATTTGGCTTTTCGTTTGATGAAAAACACTAATCCTTGCCTTTTTTGTGTGTGAACGAATATCCAGGGTATCCATGTAGGGTTTTAAGCTATTTCTCTGCATGTGCTAAGGTGTTAATGTCATCAAGGCTTAAGGAAAGACTTCTTATTTATCTAACTTCTTTTTCCTGGCCTACTTTTTTCTGTCTCTGATGTTGTGAAGATACTGAATAACCCAGGACCACCCGAGTCCTAACTCCCACTCACAGGTGGGAATCTAGTGTTTCAGCTGAAGTTAAAAGTGATTATTGTCTCTCGAAACAACCCTGTCCACACACTAGCATGTCAAATAAAGCTCTGAAGAGGGTGAAAATAGCCAGCGATGTAGCAGTGCAGCAGATCCTGAGGCCACAGCCGCCTGGCTGCCCGCCTGCCGCTTGATGTTTAACAAGCCGGTCATTTAAACACTGCTAATAAAACATCTCCTGCTGGGGGGATAGGCTCTTCATAAACCCTCACTTCACAATGTTGAGTATACGTTTCCCTCTGCAGCCCTCCTCTCTCCCCGCCTCTCCCCCTGACCAGTGAAAATTCAAACAGGCATTTATGCAGGCGTCATGTTTTTAACTATAATTGGAGTGATAAAAGTGAAGCAGCTACCACATTATAGCTGCTGTAAGTCATGTCCAGACTTGGGTAACATATAGGGGGATTTACATGCTGTTGTGCAAGACAGTTAAGTTTTTGGATGTTAGGCTTCATCATTAATGGAAGCCTAATTTCTCAATTTGAACACAGAAATAACATGTTTCAATACTTTATTTAAAGGAATAGTTCTACCTTTTGTTCAGGTCTTTCCATTAAGATTGATGATGGTGAAGGTGAATGTTTTGAGGTGGTGGTAGTAGTGCTCCTGCTGGTGCTTGATCTCCTCCAAAGCACTAAATTGTAGTTTAAAAAATTAAATTTGTATTACTGTGGTTCACTTGAGAAAGTCTTCAACACTACCTGAATAAAAAACACAGACAACTTAGCAACCCATGTTTTGAGCTAATACAGATGAGCTTCAACTGAATAGATATCACTTTCTAATTAGTTTTACAGTTTTTAATGTGATCCATGACAACCAACCAAGTTGAACTGAAGTTGATAAGATTAAATAGGAGAAAATATTTAATATCTGTGTAGTTGACCACATGGTGAGCTGGCTGAAAACTTGATATTATTGATGTGAAATAAATCAGTGACAAACTTATCAGGACTGAGGGTCACTAAGGCTGCAGATGGTTAGTTATGTCACCTGAAATCAATCTGCAGTACTTCATGCTGGATTGTAGTGCAGTCAGTGTCATTTTCATTTTTTCCCAGAACTGTCTCACAAGACAAACATGAGAAAAGTAGAAATAATCAAACAGATCTGGCAGAAGACTAATGACATTCTTGTGAGTTTCTGGGGTCCCGGCCTCATGGGGGTCGATATCCTCCAGGGACGATAGGTCTGGGTTACAACCAGGGCAGCAAGGCAGCTTTCTTCTTTATCACTTTGAGCCTGTAACATTTATTTGTGATGTATAAAGTTCAGAAAGATGCATAATACAGTTCATAGCTACAGTTTAAATTCCAATCAATTATGTTTAGCAAAATGAGAGTTTCTGCTCAGGTTTCCACTCAACAGAAAATATTAGCTGTCAGAGAGCAACCTCACACAAATGTCATTAATCAGAGGCTGATTACCCCTCGCAGACAGCCGATCTATGATTGACTCAGAGTTTAAAGTAACTTTCCTATTCAACCAAAATTGCTGGTATCATTAGAGAGGCCTCAGGAGGGTATAGGCTGAAAGCACTCAGGGCAGAAAGAGGGGAGGGAGAGATGCTTCATGGGGGGGACATTCCTAATATTGGGTTTCCCTCAGTTCAGATGCCAAAGTTCTTCAGTCATTTCAAACCTGAAATCCTTGGACAAAGGATTCCAGTCCTGGACTGCAGGACTTCATAATCAGCTGATGCCTCCTGTGATGGGAAGCTCTGCCTTCTTTATAAGTAAAAGTAAATGTGTTTACAGTGTGCAGGAAGAAAATGTCATCTGGATATATCAGCTTAAAAACATGAGATAAAAGCTTAGATAAATAGGGGCGTGGAAAATGCGGTGTTGTCCTTGGTTGATATTTCCTAGAAACTGTGTGTAGAATGTGATTTTATTTATTTTTGTAAAAACATATGTGGGTATTACAAAATGGCTATCATGTTGTAGTGCAGTCTGAAGCCCCCATCTGCTTCTGAACCCCTACCATCATATAGCCAGGTTGCAGCTGCATCCTCTCTCACTGACACAGACACACAGACACACACTGCACACACCTCTTTCTCTTTGACCAGCTGTCACCACCAGAAGTGAAGGTATCTCATTTCTCTAAAGTATTCGGTCCTCACTTAGAAATCATGAATTTGAAATGATAACAGATGCAGAAAATTCTTCCATCTTTCCATTCCCCTAAAGGCAGAAGAAAATATCAACGGGCAGGTCAACACTTTTAGACAGAAAATACATTATTCTGTGTTTTTCCAAATCCCATGAAATGACCAAAACCAAAAGTGAATTGTTTCCCCTAACAAGTATAGTCCGTGTAATCCTATTCCTCTGTTGGCAACTAGCTGGTGAACATACTGTATAGTGGAGCATTTAGCAGCTAAACAGCCAGATACTTCCCTCAGAAGTGTGTCGATACCAAAAACAGAATTAAAATTAGTATGTATGAATAAACAACAGCCTACTAATAATAATCAACCTAAAAGGTGATGATATATCAATGTGCTGTTCACAACTTGCTGCCCCCAAGTGGCCAAAAACATCAGTCCTTGCAGGTTTAATGAAATTATGTATCCATTTAGGATTCACATCCTCAGTAGAAATGAATGGGCTCAGGGCAGAGTGCAACAGACAGGCTTGACACCATATTTATCCTTTTAAAAGAATAGCACTGTGGGAGTTTGTTAAAGTGGGTGTCTCAGTCCCTGTTAGTGATCCTCTATATCTCTTCTGATCAATATGTGGATGTGAAACCTAAGCTGCAGTGGCTGCCAGCAGCCTGCACTGCATCCTCAGTCTCTGTCTGTCTGATGGATGCAGGCAGTGGATCTCTCATGGAGGCAGATCCATGCGGGCGTGCAGCTGCTGGTAGACTGAAGTTACAGGTTGAAAGAGTCATGGGCTGCAGGAGAAGAACCTACAGCGTGCTTCTTTACTGTTCAAAGAGGAGGCCTCGTTTGTGGCATATTGAGGTTTCATGAAGAAAAGAAAGACACTTTGATTTGAGTCTGTCAGATTCAGCTGAGGTGAAGAAATTCCTGCAGGCTTTACCACTGACCTTCTGTCTCCAGCCACTGAATGATATGTAACACAAGCACTTGAAAGCATTCTCAACTTTCTTGCTCCAAAGCCAACTCTTCCATTTAATATATTATCATTATTTTAACATGGTGTTTAGGCTCCTTGTAATAAAATGTGATAAATGATTGTTGTTGGGTAAAATTTCACCATGATGTCTGCAGTTATTTGTTCTCCTAAACTAGATGTGAGTAAGTAGCACAGAATTGATTGATTTTGCTTTACAATCATGCAGGATTAAAATAGTTTATGTTATCTGTGGAATATGACTGTGGCCACTGCCTTATGTATGAAAATATGCAAAGCAGCTGAGTGCCATAACTGATATTACGTGCTATGGATCAAAGGATTTAGTTTTCACAAACATTTTAACAAATGAACGAATGAATGAATAACTTCATTACTGCATGAAAATTAACTAAATTACTGAAACGGTGTTTGACAGCATGTATTTCAATTATTAGACAACTATGCAGTTAGCAAAACACACCTCCACTTAAGGTTGAAGACAGTAGTTGTCTTATGTAGTCAGAAAATGATAATCTAGGACACATTTCCACAAACAAACCCCTTAAAGGATAGGTTCACAGTTTTTCAAGTCTGTCTTTGGCCATACAAACACTAAAACTGTTTTTTCTCACTGTCACCATTCCTCCTGTTCATACTCGTCTTATGCACTGCAGTGTAAGTGATGGGGGACAAAATCCACAGTCCTTGTTGTTGTAAAATGTGCTCAGAAGTTTATGTGAACCTAATATGAGGCTTTCAAAGTTGCAGTCTTTGTAGTACAAAATTCCCTTGTTGTATTTCCACAGTCAGTGCTTCCTTGCTCAGCTGCAGAAGGAGGGAATTTTGTGCTAAAAGGTATTGAACTGTGGAAGATACTCACTTGATTTGTCTAACTCTGACTGCTGAAGCCTCAAATTAGCTTCAAATAAACTTTGGAATGTATTTTTGTTCAGAATGAGGAATGTGAATTATTCCCCTCATCACTTACATTGGAAACATCTTAGCAAGGGGTTTCTTCACACCCAGACAGGACAGGAGAAGGAATTACGGCAGGCAAAACCTGGGTACCTGACTACTGTTTCAAGGCAGACTTTAAAAAATGTGAACCTTTAAGGTAGAGATTAAACTGCTTGCTAAATCTGGAGAAGTTTCACTCTATCTGCCAGGAAACCACTTATGCTTAAAGGTAGTTTTGACCTGCTGAGAATCCTGGACCGGTCAGAGCTTCTGCTGTTTCTTTCCTCTTTAAAAGAGCAGGAATTTGGCCACTGGACATTTGAGAATGGTACAATACTTAAATCTAGTTTTCCTCTCATGTGTCCTACGTCAGTATAGTGTAGGTACATGAGCTATGTGATTTGATATTTTGGTGCCACAGTGTCTGCATGTTGCTATATGCGTGTGTGTGCTTTGTTTTCCTTGTAATTTACCGTACATCTAAAGCAAATGGCTTTCCCATAGCTGCTCAGATTGTAATCACAGCATGGCTAACATGGTGAGGGCATTACTCTGAATCACTCAGGGCAACACAGCAGATTACAAGAACCCAGCATTATAGGAATGATTACCCGCACCATAATCGGCAGCAATTTCATGTACTTTTAGGTAGTAGATTTAGTTTTTGTGTGCATTTTTTATGGGTGCAAGTTGAATAGGCCAATCACTAAATCTGGCTGCTCTTGGGACCCATACTTGACACTGCACTTTTGTTTTCACCGTGAGAACCTTGATTTAAAAGTCAAACTTTAAAAAAACTTGCACAACCAGTACCAGTAACACTGTATCATTCATGTATGTGTTTCTTTCTTAAGCTTTATCAGCCTGGGAAAAAACGGCTTCTCTCTTGCCCACTGTGGGTTTGAAACACACTACAAACAATGATTTCTTCCAATCAAATAGCTGAACTATAGTCAATAGAACTCTCACAGATGTTTTTTTGGCTCCCTGTCTTAGAGGTCACAGGTTAGCTCAGCCAGTCATCATGAGGCTTCTTTTTGCGGGAAGCTTCTTCCCATCTATGTCTTTTTTTTTTCTTTTTCAAAGATTTGATGTAACTACAGGAGAAGCTGATGCAACAATAGAGTTTTGGAGTTGAACCTTGTGTCTGTCCCTGCTGCAGCCTAAGTTCTCCCTAAGCAGGCCCCTCAACTAATTTGATCCAAGCCGGAGAGAAAAGCAGACACAAATCTGCCTGTTAAAGTTGAACTGAGAAACGTCCACTGTAACTTTATAGACACAATTGTTTTTACACTTTTCAAAATGGATTCCAATTACTGGAATATCTCGCCATTAAAAACTGTGCTCGACTTTATAGACAAGAAATATTAAAACTGACATTTGTTTTTTTTTTATGGATGTAGCATGGAATTATTTGAAAATATGGAACAACCTAACTCCCTACATTTCTGTTGAAGTGTGGAAAAATGAAATAAAAGTCATTTTAATGTGCATATGGTTTAGGTTTGGAATTTTCTTCACCATTACGGTGACAGCGACACATTTATCTTGGAATAGTTTCACATTGACCGAAATGTGTACTGTGCCTATCTGAACATCAAAACCAGGGCCTGGAATCGATGCCAGGAGTTCCCTCGCAAATGAGTCCCATATGGTTCCAACCAAAACAAGTCCTTGGCCTTGTCTGAATTTATACAAAACTGCTGTATCTTTGTGGACTACACAGTAGTTTCACTACATGCTTGTTTAAACGTGTTTGTCTTAGAGTTAACACTCCTTATCTTTCACTAAATATTGTTCTATGAAATGCTTTTCCTTCAGTAATTCTTTAAGTCATATTCTCTATGGAGTCTGGATGTTTGACACTGTGTGGTAAGGAGAACTCAGTCTGTGTCCGATCACCTTCATTCTTCCCATCAGAGTTTCAGATTGTGCAGTGAAGTTACATAAAGGGACAATAAGGTAGCATTGTTTATATTAGCACAGCTTAAATAATGGCAACTTACTTTGGTATACAAAGTTATTATGTGGTTTACCAAGCACTAATTTAGACATTCTGCTGCAGAATCTTATTCAGTGTTCCTCAAAAAATGATAATTGACTCAGTTGTGCTAACTTTCTCAGGCTCATGTTTTATGCATCAGTGCTTGCTGCCTGTCTGCTTTTGTCATTGATATTGAGCATGGCCTGCTGTGCTCTGCCTGGAATGGCAAGAAGGCTTGAGTTTCCTTCCAGCACATCCCCAGTCCATTACCCATGGGGCTGTGCAGCTCATTCCATGGCCTTAGCAAGACCTTGGAGGACCTGCGTCGGTTTGTGTGCAGTTGTGTGTTAGTTGTTGTGAATGATCGATCCTAACTGTATCAAGGATGTTACAACACCAATTTCTCACCAAAAAAATAAATAAAATTCAGCAGCCTCCATAAATCCAGAGATACCAGCAAGTATATATATATTTTTTTTACAAAGTGTATCTGTTTGTCTTTGTCTTGGTTTGTGTGTACGTGGTAGTGGTGTATGAAGTATTCAGATCCTAACCCTTTTCAAATAAATGTAGTGAAGTAATGACTACAATGTTTTCTTCTGAAATAGAGTAGAAGTGTGTTGTTACTTTACTTAGTTACTTAGTTACTCTCCACCACTGGTACATGCTTCATGTATCTATATAATTGAATATATACATATGAGTATGCACACTAAGGGTGTACAGGCTTGCCAGCCTTGGTAAAATTAGAACGTCATATTGAGTGCTGACAGAAATGCTGAGAGCAGGGCAGTGCTACAGGAATTTTGGAGATGACATGGCCTATCTGTCATGAGGTGCAGCTGCTCCTGTCAGGTAGGGGAGGGGGTCAATGGGGGGAACTGCAGGATGTGTAAATCAGGTCTTGCTTGTCCCCAAATTCCGGCCAGACTTGATGGAAAAATCAGGCCACTCACGAGGAATCCTCTGGACTCTGAAGAGTTTGTCCTCTGGATGCCCCTAAACATGTACAACTAGGAAAACGAACATGAAACTAGAATGAGTTTGAGGTTGAGGAGAGTATTACAATCAAGAGAAATGGCATCATGTTGTGGCAAATTGCTTAATGTTTTAGTAGATTTCGATTTATGTGACTGTACTAATGTTTAACATCTGTATCTGAACAAATTTCCACACGCTGTACTTAACTCTGTTTCTTTCCCAAAATGCCTGCATAAGAAAAACATTAAGGAAAGTGTACCCTACAGATGCCAAATGCTCTTTATGCCTAATACTGCTTCGAAAAATGCAAATGCACGCACTCACACGAAAACACTTCCTTAACACACACCATGTGCAGACCATGTTATCTCAAGTTCAAAGCGTAGCCCTGGTGTCTTTCTTCGTCTGTGAAGAGGCTTACTCAACCTTAGAAAATGCTTTTATGATAAGACCTGAGTGTGCTGGATAGTTTGATATCAAAGATTCAAGAACCAGACGTGCTGACCTTTTCTGTGTGAGGAGGAAACGTCTGTACTGTTGAACTGAAGTAAAGTGACAGTTGTTTTAAACTTTATGATGTTCACCATGTTTTTGGCAAGTAGAATATTTCAGATGGATTATTCTTCCATACGCTAATTGTAAAAAACATGTCGCCAAAACATACAGATAATTTATTCTGTCCTCTTTGAAGCTGGTGGACCAAAACAAGGAAGCATGCAGTAATCAAGTCAAAGCCAAACACCATGGGCTCTAACTAAATATGGCTCTGTCTCCTGTCCATGGAGAGTATTGTCACCGCTTTAGTAGGTGACAATGACACAAACAATAATAGTGACATTTTCCCACCATTGCACATTAACCAGTTTTTTTAAAGAGCCTATTTCATCAAGAAGATCCCACTGATTACATTTTGACAGTTATCAGAGTCTACATACTTTTAACAAACAAAACAAAATCCGTCTCCACTGTACATGCCAGATTTGTCAAAACACGTTTGAGGTTGAAGTTATTTCAGATGTTACATTACAACACCTCTAGAAAGAACATTTGATGCCAGTTACAGATAGTATCACTGTAGGTTTTTTATCGTGTGTTTGTGGGTTGAGCTGTGCTGACAGACAAGAAAAGCATTTAAGCTTAATGTGATCAGCAGAGCATTTAACTTGACAGGAGAGTGGAGGAGCTGAAAAGACGACGAGAACTATCAGAGACAGATAAATACAAGCCATTATGTAAGATACCGTCGTACTTTGGCCATACATGTCAATAGGTCTCTGTCTGGTTGTTTAAAGCTGCGCTAATTGAAATTTTCACATGAATGAAGAGTCAAATGTCATTGTCTAATGTGAAAGAGGTCACTCGTAATGATAAACCTACAGAAAATTTTTAGTCGACCCCAAGTTTATCTCATCTCTGTTGAGCTTTTTCCTTAGCTCATTGTTTTGGTTTAAAGGTGTGCGACTTTCCTGTTTTGGTTCAGTCTCATCTTTTTCATCAACCGTGTTCCAGCAGCAGCAGCAGCAGGTAGCAGTTTCCAGTGAAAAAGCTCTGACAAATCCCCTATATGTTACGCACTCGACACCAACTGGCCCAAAGACAAAGTTAATGGCTAGCTTGTGAACACAGAGGAGCCAGATATTTCCCTTGGGAGTTGGAGGAGACTAAACCAGAGCCAAAAGGAGAGTGACTGTTGGACTTAAATTTGTAAGGTGGCCCGAAACATGACTCTGAAAAAATGAAAATGTTTGTCCATGTTTGCTGAATGTGTAAGCAGGAAACTGTATGCCAGCATCTTTTTCTGTTGCCTCACAAGTGACCAAAAATCAATTAATAGTAATGTAAATCTAAACTTAAGTCACTGTCCAAGAAAAAAGTCACATAAACTCATTATTGACAAACGACACATTATACATTTTAAGGCTACTTTTACTAGCTTTTGTAATGATAAACCAGCACCATTAATAGAGATGCTACTTAATGCATGAAAACTTTAACTGGCATCAGTGCCCTTGTCAGGGTGTCTTTCAGCCACAGTGACAAGGCTAGATTTGTTTGTAACAACTTTATTAACTGAAGCTGAGTGTGCAGCTGTATTTCTATCCTTGTCTAATTTTACCAGCTTGGCTTTGGAGTGCCTGACATTTTGACCTCAAATGTCACCTTAGGCATCTAATCAGAGAAAGGTATTTTTTACAGTTATTATCATGACTTCTACTGCAGTCATCTAAGTGTGCATGGTTAGCCTTGTTGTTACCGTTAAAAGAAATATAGAGACCTACCTACTCCTTGAGTTCTGACTTTGAAAGTCCAAGCTTATCATTAGTGCTCTTGAGTATTCTCAGGAACATGTCTGGAGGAGGTAGATAAAAGAAACCAGCAGGGGGACAGAAAGGTCTTCGAGTTGACGTTATCCAGCCATCTGTGGAAGGGACTTTCAGATAGTTCAATGTTGACTGATAAATCAGGCTCTGGTGTTCTTCTTTATCTCCATTCGGGCGGACAGATTGCAACAGAAAGTATGTCTGGACAGGGTAGGCCAGAAGAAGGAGCAGATTGTTCGGCTGCTGTCGCAGATGGATCAGAGGTCTGCTGTGTGCTGGATGGATGAGTGTGTTCGCTGTGTGTGTGTACACTGTCTATATGGACCCAGACTGCCAGACTCCATACATAAGAGACAGCCAGGGTGCACGGCTGGGTCCAGGAAATGACCATGATTATGCCAAACGTCCTCTTTGCCTCAGTGTGCCTCCATAGTGATGGATATGGTATGTAATAGAGCAGATATGTGGCCTCACTGTTGCTCTGCTCTCAGTCATCAGCCTGTGCTGTCCTGTGAGTCTCCATTGTAAAATCTTCTAAATTAGACACAAACTTATTTGGTTATCCATATGCAGTCTTGGCCAGCACTGATATATTCTCTGGAATTTTAGTTTGTATAAATCAGTGAACATCTTCCTACAAAATATTTCCAGTTAGGTTTGGAAAGGTGACCGAGATAGCAGGCACCCGTGGGTTATAAAAAGCCTTTTGAGCAAGCCACTGCACATCCATACTCACATTCCTACCAGCTCAGAGGACGACCTGAGGCTAATGGTGTGAGGTAACAGAAAATGGCAGCACATAAGGTCGCAAACCTTTGGCCATCACAGCGAGACACACCTGCCCTTTAACACAGAGAGACACAGGGAGGAGTCATGGGTGCACACCTGGACTATTGGACATGTGAGTGTAGCAACAAAACCAACCAGCCTAAGGGGGCAACTTCATAGCATTTATTCAAGCTGATTAGACACTTTTTACATCCCAATTAAATTGAATTTACTTAATCTTAAAGCTCCAACTAATTATTCTGCAGATTATTTTCTCACTTAACTGATGAATTATTTTTTATTTAAAATATTCATATGTCTTGTTCTGTCCAGACAACAGTCAGATTTTGAAATGTTTAATCAACTGCCAAAACAATTGCATCTTAATTTTCTATTGATCAATTAATTGTCCAGTTGTCGCAGCTCGACATTATTTAGATTTTGTCATTTATGATCTAGGCGATGTGGTTCTTTTTACTTTGGCCAGTTTGATCCAGTTAAACATACTGTATATGCTATTCTGTGAAGCCTAAAGCCACAGTCCTGTCACATAATCTAACATTTATTACAATCCCACCGATTCCCACAGTGTAGATAATTTCTATAAAAACAGAAGCTCTGAAGTTATTACCTTCCTGATATTAATGTGCAGTCCTTTAGTGAAATGGCTTAGCTATATTAAAGGTGCCCTTGTAAACAAGCAAAAGTTGTTTACATTCGTTGTTACTCACCATGCATTGTGCATCAAAATATGATACATTTTGCAAAGTTTGATTAGTATTTGCAAAGTTTATTTTTTAAGCATTTAAATCCTGCATTGTTTATATCCATATTTACTAGCTTGCAGTCTTTGTCCCTGCTTTTGTCTGCATATCTTGGCATGTTACCGCCACCTGTAGATCAGTCGAATAGTGTCAAACAATTGACAGGACTGTATCACACTGCCCACATGCATGTGTCCTTGTGCACTAAGCAAATACAACAGGGACCCAAAGCCAGCTCCATAGCACTACTAAGGTCAAAAACTTAACACGGAATCTTTAACTTCATCAGCGTAGTTCATGAAAAGTGTATCATTCTCCACCATGTTGTATAGATTGTGCATACCAATGCCCTCTCTCTTTTGCCCTCTCTTCTCCTGTTTCATTTAACAAGGCAGGACAGCTCTTCATTGTTTCCAACTTTCTGAGGAAGACTAAACACATTCCACATTACTCCTAATTTAGCGTTTATGTGGTGTTTGATTTACTTTTGATAGTTTTAAATTGTGATTTTAAGAGGTCACTGACTTAATTTTAAGACTTGGTGCAATTTTACCCCACAGACATGGGAAATGGTTCAATTTACGTGCATAAAAGGTATTGACTCCTTAATCAAACAAGCCTGGATTTTACTGAGGCTGAACAATCAAATCATTAGCAACATTTGAAACTAGAATTCACCCAGAGAACGAATACCTCCAGTGTGGCTGAACAATGACGTAAATTTACTTTATTAATAGAAAAGATGCATTAAAAGAAACAATCATGCTGATTAGCTAATGGTGGCCACAGTTTTAAATAATGCCTGAGTTATGTCTAGGAATATTTATGTTTTGGGGTTACAGACATTTAAATATATCACCTATGGCCCTATTGCAGTATCACTCAGATTTGACATTTTCACGTCATAAAATATTGGTTCCAGCTACCCTGTGAAGAGTTATAGAGGTTTGTAAGAAATTGGCCGGGGATTTTAGATTACCTGACCCAAGTTTAGGTAAAGTAAATAAGCAAAATGGACAAATTACAGAAGATTTGTTTGATCACCAATGAGCATGATCTTCCCTGAACCAAGGAACTGATGAAAAAATAATTTTGGCTTAGAAGTTAAAAGCGTAAAACTTATTTTTTGCTAGCTTAAGCTTCCCACAAAGTTTTAATTAAAATCTGTTAAAAAGCTCTTGAGTTACCCTGCTAACCAACAAACAGACAAACTGAAAACAACAAACAAACCAAAAACAAACCGTACTTCCGTACTTCCTTGGCGTAGGTAATAAATCACACAGATATTTCCTGGAGCTAAATCATTATGATATTTGGATGTCTTGGCCAATAAATATTTGTAATAACTAAGCTTCAAGCATCACTATCCTGAGCTTCCCCTTCCTGTGGATCAATGTTAAATTAGCCATGAATTCTGTGTGAGTTCTTACTTGTTTATACAATGTAAACCAAACAAACCTAAACCATTGTAGCAACAATTGTAATGAGAATTATCAAAGCGATCCAATATGGGATATGAAGTCATTAGTTTTCTTGGCCTGCAGATGTTTTGTAGAAAATGCATAATGAGCCGCACGTTATGTTTATGTGAAGAATATCTGTCATGCAGCATTACAGAGGACACACTGCAGAGAGATGCTGCTTTAAATAAATGTTTCCTTTTGGCAGTTTTAACATTGTTTGTTAGAGATTTTATTCACCATCAGTGTAAAGATCCAACCCAGGAAAGACTTTTTCTGAATTTGACTGTTGCCTAATTCTTTCTAATACTCTTACTGTATGCTGTTGTTTGTTAGTAGTTGCTGTGAGCAACCAAGACACAGCTGAGACAGAAAGTGGAATCATCCCCCTGTGTGCTGCCATGTTAGGAGTTGCCCAGAGTTCTGAATAATGAGGCCGTCGTCTGGTTTACTTTGTCAGTTGCTCCTGTGATTTGAGTCAAACACCACATCATACAGCACAGTCATTGGGTGAGAGCTTCTTCTCCTGGGAGATAATTGGTGTTGTAGGAGAATAATCAGAAACAGCTTGTCATCCTGTGTGTGTGTGTGTGTCAAAACTACTTTACTGACTTGCACATAAACCTTTATTTACCTTCAGGGTGAGAGTGTTATAGATTCTGTTGATGCCTGTTATATCAAAGCACGACCTGTGCACAGAGCTACACACTCGGAAGAAGCCATAAACTGTGTCAATGGAGTCATAACCTCCGCCTGAACTGAGCTGAAGTCAGACAGACTTATTTCGCTCCTACCTGACACTACTGAATTAGCTCAGCGCCCTGATGGATTACCTGCGGGTGACCTGAGGTGTTAGTTGTGATGAATCTGTCCAAAGCCATCTGGGGCCCCACTAGAGTTATTGCCTGGCAGTTATCGGCTGAAAGCAGACACTGACGGGGTGTGTTGTGGCAAAACATCAGCACTAAAGGTGTTTTTTGTTTAACATTTGCAAGTTTGAATTCTTACTCAGAGGAAGAAACATGGAAGGGTTGCCTTCTTGCACAGAAAGATAAGACTATGAGTGAGTCCTTGGAGCATAAAAATTTCATATAAAAGTCAGTTAGAGTCATCATGATATTTCTGATTGCACTAGAAATCCAATTAACTTTGTCTTTATGCGATGATATGAAGAGCTAATTTCAGACATCTGAAATCCCAGACTATGACACACATGTGAGTGGACCAAATGCATTAATATTAATTCAGCTGTTTGCCAAGGACATTACATTATATGGAAAGAATTTTACATGATGTCTTTTTCAGAAAAGTAACAATTTTAGATAATCCAAAACTCTCATAGAGAAATGTAGTTCTCTTGCTTTTCTAATTGACTGAATGAGATATACATCCTTCAGACAGACAGATTTGAAATTGTTACGGTTTTACCAAAGTAATCGCTGACACCTTATTAATTTAAATAGGCCAGATAACGAAACCTAATTATATCAGTTCTTGTCAGTCTCTTACGTGTTCAAAAGAGTTTTAAGTTTGTAAATATACACATAGTTTGGTCTGCAATCCAGTAAGGTAAAATTATCTCCTAGCTAAATAAATCTTCTCTGGGAGTGCTGCTGTGCTTTAGTTGCAAACTTTATGCTCTTGCACAAAGTGATACTAGTTTATTATCATGACACAGGCATCTTCCTCACACAGTTGACAGGCAGCTTGTAATTCACCTTGAGAAATGATTTCGAGAAATGTTTTCATGATAACTGGCACATTTTGGTGTTGAAAATTGGTGTTCTGCCTTACTGATTCAGTTAAGACTGTAGATCTGTCAATATGTCTCTGTTGCTGATAGGTTTCATATTTCTTTGGGTCTCATGTGAACACTACCTTGTATTGGAGATTCTGGCTCAGATCATCTTTTTGCCTTTTGGTTCAGTGAAGTGTATTCTTAATCCCACTCTCCTTCTCCCTCACCTGTTGTCCGAACACTTGTCAGTAATCTTGATGTGCTGTCTACAATGAAACAGACTCTAGCCTGAGGCCAAGGTAACTGGCATTGATAAAGGCAAAAGAAGCTGAAAGTGAGGGCAGGGAATCTGCAGTAAAAAAGAAGCAAGCCTCGTGTTCAGGATGGTTTCTGAGCTGATCTTGTCTTCACGTGTTTGACTCAGCATTCAGGTTTTACTCCTTTCTGATAATGTTATTATCTGTTTAAAAACCTGTTTTGAACAAATTGTTTGGGAGTGACACACACAGGCATAGTTTAGTAATTCAGAAGTTATCCTGTATTTGTATTTTAAAAACTTGTATATTACACAATTCAAACATTTAACTTGAGCTTGCATGTAGCTTCAAACAAAGGGAGAACACTGAACAGCATGTATACAGTTCAGTTTGCTAACAGTGTTATGCTCTATTAAACTTAGAAAAACTGCCCTTAAGGAAGAGACTGCAGGTTCAAATGTAAATACAATAAACATTAAAACACTAAACCCTTCAAATGTGTGAATTTGAAAAACTTTTTCTGAAAGCTGACACTCTAAGATGGCGCCTGTGTTTCTTCAAAGTACGCAATATGTCGATTGGTCACATCAGTCTTATCCACAGTAATCCCCTTGGAGTCAAGAGTTCATGGAGGATTGATGCATCTCTGATGCTATGTCAGACATGTGCTTTTTATTTGGTCACCAGGCAGCCACGCTGCCTTATCAGCATAGCAGAACCAGCTGGGAATGCACTCCTGCACTGCTTTGTTGGGGACATTGGCAAGAATTGGTTGACTTTTAAAACACACTCCCAGCTTAGGCTTGATAAATATACTTCCTTATTTTGTTATTTATTTTTTTTAACTTTTCAATAGTTCTCAAGCTCACATTGTCTGTTTATAGCCAAATCTTCACCCAGTATTATAAAACAGAAAAACCTCAGAAAGTTTTCATCTTTCTGCTGAAGGAACCAGGTTCTTATTTGAATTTTCTCTGACTTAGTTTGTACTTGCCACAACAGAGGCAATAGTTTTCCAGTGTCCATAGACTACTACTACTACAGAGCTGGATATTGCTTGTTGTTCAAACACAAGCTTTGTGTGAATTTTACACATCCACTGTTTTACATGTTGAAAATCAAATGAAATCCATTCAAGCTGTTTCAATTTAATTTCTATCTTCCCAAATTACTTTGCCTCAAAGCATACCAGACCCTCTGTCCTTAAACTCTTGATTCAGTCAAGAAAAAACTCCCAAAAGGGAATAAAATTAATGTACAAAAATGGACAAAATCATGGACAAAATAATCTATACAAAAAGTTAATACCAGTTCCAATATGAGTGTCTTTGACTGTGCAAAAGCAATGTGTGTGTAAATCAGGAAATATCCCATCAAAAAAACAAACAAAAAAAGACTAAAAAAAGGGCACAGATTTTGGTCCCAACTCTCAGTTTTGGATGTCCTGTACAACAGACACAGTTTTCCAGACCTTTACAGTTTCTGTTTTTAGCTCCTCTAAACCCCGATCTTTTGGTGGCAATGAACCCTATTAGATAAGTTTCCTTACCCTTAACATTGAGTATCAACATTTTCCACCTTATCTCAGAAGTATGTCAATGCCAAGTTGCTATTAATATGGCATTTTTGGTGTTCCTGGAGATTGCGTTAAATTAAACAAATTTTACCTACCTCTAAATCAATAAATGTAGAAAATGTTTAGGTTTCAGTGAACAGAAGTGAAAAATACTAGATATCACATATTATTTCTCTAATTGTGAGGTAAGCTGCTTTTCATTAGCTATCCACAGAACTTATGAATCATTATTATTATTTGGACAGGCCTCAGTCTTTTTGAAATACCACAGTAATCTTTCATTGAGAATTAGATTTGATAGAAGTCCAGTGCCAGCAGGATTGTGGTGAGTTCATTTCCTCCATGTGCAGCGTGGGAGGAGAAGGAGGAGGAGGAGGGTGGGGGTGCCTCGGGGGGCTGCAGAGGGGCAGTGGTCTTGGAGGAGTTAAGAATGACACGCAATTAATCAGCCCAAGCAGACGACCGATATCACCTCACTGTGGAGGCTGGAATAGAGGCCCGTCTGTACTGAACAGCTGCAGGAGGAAACCGGCCCTTTGCCTTTCTTAGACATGTGGACGGAGGGAGGAAGAGTGAGAGAGTGAAGCAGTGAGAGTGAAAGAGAGAGAGAGAGAGTGTGTGTATATGTGTGTGTGAGGCCACTTACAGATGGGATGGAGGAGGGGAGGAGGAGATGAAGAGGAAGAGAAAAAAATGAAGGTTTTAACAGCCTACCCACATCTGTTTATTTAGAAAAGAAACCATTGTGTCATTCAGTTATTCTAACAACCTACACCAGGGCCAATGTTAGTCCCACAATGACGGCTTTTTAAATACACAGTTTACACTCCTATGAAGTGGCCTCATAACTGCGTTGGAGCCTCAGGAACGTGCCAAATGGGGGAACATGCTAGGGTTTCACATTCCCACTAGCACTACTTGACGTCTCTATAGCAGACTGTGATGCCAGAGTTTGGCCGGGGGAGATCTGGTGGGGGCCATTTGTCTTGGTCTTGTGTGCTTTTTCTGGGTCTAATCTCTTAAATTGGTACTCGAGGTTTGGAGGCCTGCCAAAAAAACTGCAGGGGGTTCTGGGACACAAGTTTGAAAGCCGTGCGAGATGGTTGAGATGGTTTTCTGCTGTGTGTTCGGCTGTTTAGATATCTTATCAACTGTGCACTCAAACACTTGGTAGAATAAATGTTACAGATGCAGAGAGGTTCAGTGGAATGTGTTTCTTTTTAAATTATTTCCAAACTAGTATTCTAAGTTACACAATACAAAAAGATCATGAAGCAGCCCTATTTCCAGACAAGTATATTGATACTGGACAAATCCAAACCCCAGATTGCATGCAATGTGACTAAGAAGTTGTCTGTTCTCTCTGGTCCAGATGTCCACTGTACACTACCTGGTCATCACCAAACAGCAGACAGACACAGTTAGCACCTAGCTATTTAGCTGCTAAAAAGCTACATATTTCCCTCAAGAACTGGTAGAGACCAAAAACAGAGTTAAAAGAGCCAATTATTGGATCTAAATTTGCTCAGTGGCCAGAAACATGACTCTAAATGAATAATGTTACGATATCTCAGTGTTATGATTATAATTTTTTCTGCCTCCCACATATGGCAAAATCAATTATTGTAGGTTTAAGATTGTAAAAAGATCACGGTTACAAGTAATAAAGAGACCTAAATAACTATACAGCCACTCTAGTGCAGTAGTGCTAAATTAGCATGCTAACATGCTCACGGTGGCAATAAATGCTTCGCATCTTGCATATTAGGTTGCTAACATTGGCTAATACGTAATAAACACAAAATACATTTTAGGACAATGGGATGTCATTGGTTTTCCAAATAATAAATCATAAACCAGAGAACGTAAGTAGCTACCATCAGTACAGGACATAATAATTGTAAAAGGATGCAAAAACTGGTCTCCTGTATAAAACCAAAGGTGCCACATGCCTACCCACCACGCCAACCTCCATGCCCTTGCTCTCTGCCTTGCCACATATAGCACACAACTTCCTGCAAGGGCATTGAACTTTGGCATTGGACACAGATCGTGACCTGCAGAATAATCTGTTATGAACACAATTCATGGGATACTGATGCGGTGTGTTCTTCTATCATGTAGGGTGGGGTGTTGAACCTCAATACCTGTTGAGTTCTGACCAAAATGTGTCTATAGTATCAAGTTTTAAGAACTGGAACATTAACTGTTTGGTCAGATTTTTAGTCATGTTTAGTTATTATTTTATAAGCTTTCCCACTTGCATATTTTATCAAGGCAAAATTTATATTTATGGCATGTTTATATTCCTGCATTCATGCTATTCATGCATTAGACTAAATTGTTGAACTTATAAAGGTTTTTTAGGTTTAGTTTGTGTGAATAATTTTTGCAGGTGTGCAGTGTTTACTACCACAAGTCTTGTCACTGCTCTCTACAACAAAGCTGAGCTTTTCATCAACAGCAGATCAGGAATGTTTAGCACTTGTGGTCAAACTGATTATGTATATGTATGCTTTGTTGTGTTTTTATATTGTTACATTCTTTCCTGCTGCACTCCATGTTTTGGAGATTAAGGTCATATGTCTGTGTCAGGGGGTTAGATCTTTATTGGTTGGTCCATATGTGCTGGTGTTTGTCTGCAGTGATATGAAAGGTCTTTGGGCCTGTATAAACAGCCACTCATACAGGCTGATGGCTGAGCAGCATATGTTGCAACAGCTGCTTGTGTGATATGTGGTGTGTGGAGGCCATGTAGAGATTCACAGAGGTCTGTCAGGGTGAATACTGTAGAAGTTACCTGGATGTAATTACAGTTCTAAAACCGCACTGGTAGTTTTCTGGTAGTCTTCTGGTAGTTGACATAACAGTGTTTGATGAGTGTTTTTTCCTCCCATTTCTATTTTCCATAATTTTATTTATTTATTTGCTACCAACAGAGTCAGAATTTTGAGAATTAGTGTAGAGAGAGGTGGGGAATGAAAGGTCTGAGACCTGATGTGAACCAAGGACCGTATAGATCAAGATCAGCGCCTTAGACCCGAGGCCACCATGGCACCTGAACCCATGTCTTTTTACATTTTATTATATTTTGCCTCCTTACTTTTTCTTCTAAAACACATTTGGATATTTGGCAGTTTTAGTTGCTTTCTAAACAAAGTTGGTCGATCACAGTTTAAATTCATAATTTCATTATTCCATATAAATTCTCAGGAATTAGGAGTTTGTGTCATGAAATGTGTAGATCAGATTATGCTGAATCTTGTAGAAATTATAGTGCAGTGGACTGTGCTAACAAGGTTAGGAAGATCAGTGCATGTTTGACATGATGGATGACTTTAATCTCACTGATTAAAGGAACACACCCCCTCCATAACACTTCATTTAACATTTTACCCAGGATAGCAGGATTTTGAAGAAGGGGTCCACCTACTCATTATGGTTACTTTCTAAGCACAATAGGAAAGGAAGTTTGAATTTCCCACCCCATCAAACTCTAGGGAAAAAAGTAAATGGTGTTTATTCCCTGAAAACCGTATTACATCAGTGTTGTGAAAAGAGACAATGTGTCATTTCATCCTGCAGGGGATTTTCTCATAATCACCATCCCAAGCAATTTCCAGGGATTCATGACTTTTGTAGCTGAAGCACTCTAGCAATGGTAAAAATAGGTGGTTTATTTATGGCTCTCTGCCATTATCTGCCAACTTGTATGGTTGTAATCACTTGTGCGTCATTATGCAGTTCCAAACCGAACAAGTGAACGCAAATCCCCGGAAGAGGACAGACAAAACAGAGGCAAATTAATAGGCAGACATGAGGAAGGAAATGAATCCTTAATCTTGTTTGGTTACGTTCCAAATAACTTATCACTTGCCATTATCGCTTCTCTGAAATCCCAAAGAGGAAGCAATTTGAATGGATAGTTCCTGCCAACTCATTTCCTGTATTCTGATATTTCCTTTTTCAGACAGCACGGTGCAGGCCCACTGCTGCTGATCTGCACTGCTGGGAATCAGCTCTCTCAGTAACAACACAACTCTATGCAGCACTTCAACTGCAGCAGATCTGTGACCAGTACTGGTCTCAGAATGTTTAAAATATGGCATTAGAAATGTCTTTACTGTAGGATTTTTTTGAGAGACACTGATAGCACAGTCTGATGATCAGTTTATTTTCAGACTTAAAGTAACAATCTCAAGAAAGTTCTTACACTCAAGTCATTTGTGACATTTTTTAAAAGATTAACTCTATTGAACTGAGTTCCATGCAAAATCAAACTGCGAAACATATAAAAATAGATTAAAGACACACAGATATTTTACATATTAGCTTACCTGTTGACAATGCTTGGGTCTTGTAAAAAATACAAGTATGTTTTTATTTCAGTCAACTTAATTTAATAGCCTGGTATGATGTGAACTTCACTAGCTCTCAGTTCTCTGAACATCAGCAGGGGATGGTTTTAATATCATTATGTTTGTCCCTTAATTGGACTGTTGCGGCACAAACTCGGATTTAATTGAGCCCTCAAAGCAACAACGCTCAGCTCTCAGTGCAGCACATCTGGTTTAAACGTACAGCTGTTGGCAAAGACAAAAGTGTTGGATGACTCGATCAGCTCTTTATTTTTTTTCTCCTTCTGTAAGTGTTTAGGATGAAAGATTTTTTATGTGGCTGATGAGTTTTTAAATAGTCTTTTCTCCCAAAAGTCTTAACTTAATCCATTTTCAAAATATGCAAATTATTATGGACTCTGAAAGGCAAAACTGCTGCATTATTAACACTAAATGCAGTAAAAAAGATGAATGAATGGATACCTCACTTGCATGGTGGTGTTGCCTCTGTTTTATATTACAGTTGTTTTAAAAGCACTTGAAACAATGAGGACTTTGGTGTTTGGAAATCTTTTGTCAGAGCACACAGTGTTTCCATTCTTTGTGCTGGAGGGAAAAGCAGTAGAGGGACTCCTGAAGTATTGAGTTCCCTGTATCCATCATTTTCGGCGAGTTGGGACCTTGGAGTAGCGCCAGCAGCGTCTGTGCTAGCCAGCCGTAACTGACATTGAGTGCATTGTTTGCAGTGGGAAGCTCACGGCTGTGGCCTAAAGGTACATTCCTGAGATCAGAATGCTGTTTGAAACACAAACAGCCTTTGTGCCCTCGCTGCTCTCTTTCCCTGACTCCCTCATCCACATCAAGCCTCAAGAACTAAACTGCCTCCTCCCGCTCATGTGTCAACATGTGGGCTATCATTTTACTCACACCCACCCACACACACACACGCACACACACACACACACACACACACAGTCATGTGTCATTTTGATGATGAGGTCCAGGCAGGTATCTAAAGGTGACTATCTAAGCTCTTGGAAAGCTGTAGAGTCAAAACTTTTTCTAAAACAGACAAAATATTCAGATTTTTACTGACCTTTTTGATGGTCAGAGAAAGAAATATAAAAATACACACTGAGGGCTGCTTTAAGAAGAGCTGTAGCTCATAAACTTTTGGCTTTCCCCTACAGCATTCTGGTCTGTTTATTCATACTGTTACGTTTGAATTATGTGTTTGTGGTAGCAGATTAGTGTTGGCAGCATTGATTAGAATCAGCAAATGTCTGCAAACCTTAAGCTCTGCTTGTCTCTGTGAATAAGGATGTTTACGTGAGCAATATTGTTGAAACAATTCAACAGAAAATATTTGTTGGAACAATTTTGATAATTGTTTATGACTTTTTTTAAAGGAAAAAAAAACATACAATCTCTAGTTTCAGCCTCTCAAATGTGAAGATATGCTGGTTTTATCTGATGGTTGGACAAAACAAGACATATGAATATGCCAACTTGGTAAACTATGATGGACACTTTTCACAGTTTTCAGACATATTATTGACAGAACAACTAATTGGTTAATACAGAAAATCATCAACATATTAAAATAATTGTTGGTTGCAGCTGTTTTGAGGATTTAAGAGTGTGTATTTTGTAATAGCTGTGGTTGAGGTCCTTCCAGTCAGTACCAATAAATATGCAAAAACTTTCTCCCTAAACCAGACAACAGAAAACTATGATTCAAACCTGTGGGAGACAAATTTCCTGGCTGTGAAAACTATTGAAAACATGAGTATAAACTGAGGTGTGAATCACCACCAACACAGACTTCATTTTCTTTAATTATAGTACAAATAATACACATTAAAACATTGAAAAATTCCTATTTGCAGTGTTTGCTTTTCTGTGCTCTCTTTGTTGTTTAGTGACATATACCAATGGATAACTAATAGCATGATGCCACAAGGTATTTCCAGTAGAGTTTGTTTGAAATATTTATGTCTATAAAACGAAAGTAAACTGTAGATTTTTGTATCCATCCCTCAGAATCAAAGAGCCTACCTACTCTCAATCACAGAGGTTTCCAATTTTACCACAAATATCCACAACCACAAATTCTCTCTGCTCACATTTATTACCTGTTGCCCTAACATCTTGACACCTGCATCATACTGCTAAGCTACTGGAGATGGAAAAAAAAAATCACAAACTGACACAGATAAGCAACTCATTCAGGTTTAGCTGATAATAGAATGACTACTCAATGAAGGATTAATGGCAGATCACGTGTTAAGGCAAGACACAGCAAATAAAAGTGCTGGAGTGCTCTGATTCACCGGCTTAACATTTGACAGTGGAAGATGTAGTTCAATAATATGAGGGAAGTTAGCCTTAATGAGAGATTATATTAAATAATGTTCACTGAGTGCCCTGTTATAGCACAATTAATTTGTACTCAACTGCTCTGCTGAGGAAGAGTTAATAGGAGGTGGATGATTAAATTATCGGTGAGGATGCTGCACAGATCATTAGCATGAAGTTGTGGGGTTCAGTTTATTATTGTTCAGCAGCACAGTCACAGTGTCATTACCCAATATCTACAGGAAATCATGGCATAAAAAAGTTGTGTTTATTCCAGCTGGGGACCTTTTGTTACATGTCTTTCCTCTTCTGTCTCCTCTCATTTTCTGTCAGCTCTCCAACTTTGGATAAAGAAAAAAGTCACAATACTAATACTACTAATAATTATACTAACTAATAATTCAAATAATTGTTTAAAAAAAACTTTAAAAAAGTAGATGAGGCATATGTCAGAAGCCATTTTAATAGACCAATGTAGCTCTTATTGTAATGCAGATATAGTCATGAGATTGCATTAAGTACTGCAAATGAAACAACATGAACCGAACCTGAATTTGTACTTTTATAATTTGTCACCATATAATCTTTAAAGATGTAAAGCAATAAATACTGATCAAACGTGGCTAAAATCAGTGTAATAGATAGTAAACAGAGAGGACTGCTTTAGGATGTACATTGAGGAATTTTTACGTTCATAAAACGTGGTTAAAATAACTTCCCATTGTACTTAAGTCCTCTCCCCGCTAAACTTACTCTCAAACACATTCATCCCTCCTCACCTTGTATATCTCAAACCCATCTTCCTCCCACCCTAAACCCCCGCCCATCACTACGTAGAAACCCACAACAATTGGCCCAACCAATGAGAGGCACCGCGCTAATGTGTGGAGAGGGGGGCTGAGGAACAGAAAGACAAATGCTCAAAGGGGAGAGAGTAGAGGACCACTTTGCGACCCATAAGGGTTGTTGTTTTTCCCCATGCGCTACTTGTTTGCACTCCCGTGCGCATAAGGACTGCTAAATGATCCAGCGCAGTCTCCCGAAGGACTCTCGGGACTTGTCCGGCTTCGCGTTTTAGTGGAGATCCGCTAGGAGAGAGCTCGCAACGGGGAATCGCTGAGCTGGAGGCAGTTTGTTGCAAGAACTCAGAGAATCACTGCGATGGAATAAGCCGCTGCAGAAACTCCTCCTAACTTATGGAGAAGCTTTCTTTTCTTAATCTTGCGAGTTTCTATTTTAGTTTTCGCAGCAATCATGTATGGATAACGGGAGGTTCGCTCAAGAATCCGGCTCATATGGGTCAACGTTGACGGGTTTATGGAGCCGGGATTACACAGTGCACTGCCAGCCTGTTGAACGCCCACACACGGGCCTATCACACACCATCTGCCTCGGAATAAATAACAGCCTCCGGTGAAGACACGATCCATGGAAGTAGTGTAGAAGTTTTACATATGACACTGCTGTGAGTTTCACCGTTCTCCTGCAGCCAGAACAATGGCAACCCCTGGCGCACTGGCACGGACCGTCTGCAGATCCGTTTCGGCTCTTAGTTGTGTGCTTCTGTTTTTGGGCTACTTCTCCGTGGCCTCGCCGTCCCACGGTCGGCGGCTGATATGCTGGCAAGCCATCATGAACTGCCAAGCCGAGCCCGAGTGCAATTACGCGTACGAACACTACACGCGCGCGTGTGGCCCCGTGCTGAGCGGGGAGAGGAAGAAGTGTCCCAGCCACTGCATCTCCTCGCTCGTCCAGCTCAACCTGACCAAAAACGGGCCGGCTCTGGAGGACTGCAGCTGTGCCCACGACGTGATTTGCACGAGCACCAAACGGGCCATCGAGCCCTGCCTGCCCAGGACTACCAGCACTGGCTGCACGGAAGCCCGGCGCCAGTGCGAGAGAGACCAGCAGTGCAGCTCCGCGATGCACGATTATTTGAACCACTGCGGGAAACTTTTCAGCGGGGCGGTCTGCACGAACGCCTGCCGGAACGTGATAGCGAATATGCGTAAAATACCCAAGGGTCAGCAGCTGGACACTTGTATGTGTGACGGGACGGAGAGAGCCATCTGCGAGTTTGTCAAGAACAGCATGAAGGCACTGTGCTTCGACTCCACCGAGAGGTACGAGGGCAGCGGCGACGATGGCTCCGACCAAGACTACGACGACGACTCGACGGATGAGGACTATCCGCAGGAGCCGGAGAGTGGAGCCTCTCTTCCAGCGGCCCACTGTGTTTTGACCCTGCTGGCATCCATTTTGGCTCTATTGCTCCTTATTTAATCCCCGGGTTTATAATCTGCCCCGACTATTGTCCGGATAAAAGGCAATCTAAACTTTTGTCACTAATTGACCTGCAACTATTGTGAAAGGTTAGAGCCTCAAAGACTAAAGGAAAGGGTGCTTTGGCGCAGGCCGTGTTTGATTTAAGAGTTTTAGACGCTGAAGGATATCAAATCAGGATATTTCCTATGCAAGTAAAAGCAGAAATATATTGTAAAACTGTTGGAGCTCCAGGGTTGCTCTCTTATCAAACCACGCCACTTCTCGGCTCTCCAGATGCTTTGCTTATGTGATAAGCTAAATAGGATTGTCTACTTTCTCACAGTCACAGACTGATAGTAGAGTTGTCATAATAGAAACACAGTTGGTTTGTTTTGGTAACAATGCAACGTTTAATCAGTACATGCTGTGCACTGCCAATCTTTTTTTTTTTTTTTATAGATATGAACTATTTTTGTATGATAGACTGTTGTCATTTGGCACCTGGCTATCTGATTTACAAGTATTTAATGCTGGAATCTATGAACTTGTAAATAGATTAGGAGTTAAAGTGAAACAGTAATTTATTACATGCCACCTAGTTACATCCAAATGTCCATCATGTGAATAAAAGACTGAGAATTCCAGCTTTAAAGGGAAGTTATTTTGACTGTATTCTCTTCAAAGATAATGTACATTGTATATATGTGTATAGCCTATATAGATTTTTTTCAGAGAATCCTCTATGTTTTAGGCTATGAGATGATTTATTCACTGTGTATAGCCTAGAGAAAGAAATGTCTAAATCCACTGTATGATTGCCTCAATGATATACTTTTATAGAAGGCATAAAGGAAACTTGAAGATAATCGCTCTTGACTGTGAGTTGTTTGTTGTTTTTTGCCACATTACTTCCCTGATAGTGTTGTGCAGAGTTACAAAGAGTAAAATGGTTTTTAATGAATTTGAAAACCTTTATAACACAGTTCAGTCAATTTGGGGTTTTGTAAACAGCGCTGTTTTGCTATAATAGTGGTTGGAAAATAAATGTTGGATCAAATATCACAAGCCCAGACACTTAACACAATATGAGCAAAAATCAGTTACACTGAGAGAAAAGCATCAGTTTATGCTTCTTTTTATTTTCTCAGACGACTCATTCTCTCTTTAAGTTACAAAACCGTCTGGAGTGACTTGCTTTATGCATACAAATCAGTTATAGGTAATAAAAATAATGTAAGTCTGATAAGTGTGTGAATCGTTATTTTACGCACACTTATCTTTAGTTCTTCAAATCCCATTACACTTTGTATAATGGTTAAGATCAGCTGCGCATGAAATAACCCACTTCAAGTATAAAAGCGACTTATTTTATTCCATAATAGACTGATTTGAAGTGCTATATGTTGGCTATGCTAGTTTGGTTTTACAGTACTTGTTAAGTGGGTTTACTCAGAGAATGTTACACTGTACATTAACCCTGTTGCTCATGAAGTTAAAACTGAAATATCAAATTCAAAAATATAAAGTAACATTTTTATATTGGACAGTATGTGGGATAAATAAGGCATTTTTACTCTTTTTTTTTCTTTAAAAGTTGGTTGTCATATAAAGCGATATGACTGGTCTCTTGCATCTCCAAATACAGCTGTTTAACAAACATTAACTTTTACACTCCTGTTTCTGTAACTACAGTACAGTATACAGGCTCACTGAAAATGCAGGCCACCCTCCTCTGTTAACTGATAGCCTAATGACCTGCATTGTCTTGATTTACCTGGCTGTTGTCAATGGCAGCTGTCAGCCCTCTCTCTCCCTCCACCACCAACACTTTCTGCCCCCAGATAGTGAGGACAGAATTTACAGTCTTGGCTTGTTAAAGACACAATCTTTTTTTCCCAGCACAAATATTTACATGAAATCCGAGAGTTTGATTAATAGATGGATAATTAGAATTTCTGAGTGTCTCTCAGTTCAGAAAAAAAAGAAATAATCTCTTACTCCATTGTTTACAAACATAACTAATGTAAACAAACCTCTCACAGCATCATTAACATTAGTGGCTTAATTATAGTTATTAGTACATGTATTTATTTACAGACCTGTCATTCACTGTAGGAGTAATAGCATATTTAAATCCTGTAGGGGACAGCTTTGTTTTTGAGTATGAATGATAGCCTTTAATTGCCTGCAGTTATGGTACAAGATGTATTTATTTACTCTCTCATTTAAATACTAATTTATACAGCCTCTACTAAAACTATGTGCATACTGTTGTAGAATTATTACTGGTGTTATTTTCAAGACATCTTGCAGATCATGCCACCCCTCCCTTTGGTCGACTTCAGGGGCTTTAAATCAATGATTTGCTGCAAAATGTTTTATTAGAGGGGGGACAAGGGCCCTCCAGCTGAATGGATGGAGGAGAAGTCGAGTGGCATCTTTGTCATGGAAATGTTAAGCACATAATAGTTGGGTAGCACAATAGGGAGGCACTTCATTCTTTCAGGCTGGCTTGACACCTCTGGAGAGCCGAGCGGCGGGGAAGCATGTGGGAACGATCTGCTGCCGCTTGGGTCTCAACCCTCCACTGCAAGAAAAGGAGGAGAAGAAGAAAACACATGACAGGCTTGGCGAGGGATGTTTTATCTTGAACCCTCACTTACCATCGCCTGTGACTTGTGTTAACTATCTTTTCTACCAGCATTTGTTTATTTAGCTAGAAATTACAAAAAGGGTATACAACCTTGATACAAAAAGTCACTTCAAAACATTTATTTTCCCATGTTTTTTTACAGCGTGAACATTTCAGTGAAAAAGTTATATTAAGCTAAAGCTGTTCTGTATGTAAAAAGATCCCCGGATCCTCTTCATAAGCGTGGCTCCTATATAAAATACCTTGTCAGTTTCTTACAGTGTCGGTATGTGGTATGAAGCTTTCCAGCAAGAGAATAGTTGTGTAGCCCAGTCTCAGTCCTCCCCTCCTCCTCTTCCTCCTCCTTCTTGTCTTTCTTTTGCCTCTTGCATTTGTTCAGGCAGTTTCAGCACTTAGAAAAAGCACAGCATGCGATGATTAGGCTATAATAATGCATGGTGTGTGAATGGATGAATGAGGTGGGAAAAAAATCGCACAAAACTTGTCATAAAAAGGGAGTGGTGTTCAATAAGTGCTTGAAAAGATTTGATAGTATTGTGATTGCAAGGCAGATTTTAGATCCTGTGTTTGGTGCAAGTTTGAAGCATAAAGTGTTATTTTAGTTAAATTTTAATACAAAAAGTGCCTGAGAAATCTGAAAAGTTATCACAGCTGATTGTGACAACACGCTGCTGTTAAAACACCCTACTCTCTTCCTCTACACACATAGAAGAGTGTGTGTGTTGGGGCGGGGGGTGGGGTGGTTCTGGGTTTAATTTACAAACTGTGGCTGTTTGTGTTCCAGCTCTTTGAGCGTGTGTAAGGTATCTCTGCCATCAACTTTGCTTCACTGAGTTCACTTCACTTGCAAGCTCTGTTCCTTTGGCCTCCTGAACAAAACGGCCCACACTTCACCCCATGCAGATCACTTCACCCCTTCACCCCATGCATATCACAGCACAGTGTTTACAAAGGTGCAGCTCTCTCAACCACTGACGCTTGAGGTTTAATGCTTGGTGTAGGCTGCTTGTAACAGGATCTATTATAATCCTTACAGTATTTTTTTTTCCTCTTCTACATTTATTCAACAATGTAAGTTGAATAAGTTAAGTTTCCATATATAATTACATGACTTCTTTATTACTCCTAGGGATATTTGACAACATGGGATATTTGACCTTAGCCCCACTTTTCCTGCAGTGTTTTTACTTAAGTCCTGGCATCAGTTGGGGTGGTGTTTTTTCATGGAGAGGTAAATGGAAAACCTATATGGAGCCTATTCAGCTGGAACTTGTTTTACTTAAAAAAAAAATCCTCAATCAAAACAAAAAGTCTGAAATACTTCAGTGTTTTAGTGCGTTCTCCAAGGACCTGAGGCTTGAACATATACGTTGTTGTGATTTAAGTCTTTATAAACAAGGTATGTAAGGCATTAAGTTAAATTTTTGTTTATCAGACTATTTTCCAACAATTTTCCATGGTTGTGAATGTGCATTATGTGCATTAGCTCTGGCTTCCTGTGTCTGATTTTCACATTGATAAAACTAAATTATATTCCTTAATATTCAGGCCTTGAAGGGAGCTCCTTACTCCTGACGTGCACTGACCATATTTCTCACAGGCATTTGTTTTGGCCTTGGCTCCATGCGAGGTTGTGCAGAGAGTGATGTAGAAACAGTTGGACAGTTGGAATGGCTGAGACGGAGGAGGAGGCACTGAGATGGAAAGTTCATTTGAAAGGATTTGGAAATAATCCCCTAAAGTTACCACAGGGTATTCGATGGAATGGGCTCCACCTCGACTCCCCTCTGTGTTCCTGCCATAGCTCAGGCGCACATTTGTTAAAAGGTAGTTATAAAAAGAAGCGTGTTGCTGTTAGTTGTTTGCTTGTGATTCTCACTTGGAAGTGAGAATTACTACCAGTGTTTTTGGTATTGTAAGTTATTTCAGTTCTGCAGATGATGCTCTCCTTCTCACCCTCACTTGGTGATCGCTCTCTGAATTCATGCCATTCGAAGGAGACGTCGCTGACACGGCAAAGCAAAGATCATTGATTTTGCATCTCTCTCATTAGCTGCTCAACCGATGCCAGGAGACTTTCAAGAAACTCTTGTTGTTTTTCTCCCGTCTATTTCAGCTGCCACTTTGATTTCATCATGCAAGACCTCTGCTGAGTTCACAACCCTTTGAAATGAGAAAAAGGCCTGTAATCCAGTTACTCAAGCTGCAGCCCGACTCTTCGGGTCCTGAGAGAAAACCTGCAGCACTAATCCCACTGTCACCAAGAGAACGCTTTGCTACCTGACTGTTTGTGGCAGCCATTTGATATATTCGCTGTTAAATGTTGCTGTTGAGTATTTTACAAAGGGGGTCACAAAGTGTTGTACACTGGTTTTGTTAGTTGTGCTGCAGTGCTTATATAGCTGGTGTAGTGTTAGAAAAAATCAAAAAGACTATGCAAAAAAAAATAAAATAAAAAAACCTAACTCCATAGTAATTTCACTCCAGAAGAATAGAAAAGTGTTGGCTTGCTTGGGTTAAAGGCTGCAAATACAATTTCCTTATCTTTTTTAAAGATTTGAACAGTTTTTCTTCTGTAAGTAGTTTTTGTGCAGCAGTGGATTTAAATGTATGATTCATACTATTTAGTAATGAGCATTAGTGAGTGGAGAGAAGAGGGAATATCTTGACCTGGATTGTTTTTACAGATGGAAACAAAACACATACCAGTGAGGTGAACAGAAATGGTGTGTGTGTGTGTGTTTGTGTAAGGTATTTTTACTACAGTACATGTCCTCTCCCAAAGTTGTGGCCATGGAATCAGAATGACAGCTAGTGTGGTTTGACTGAATCCAATTGTACTGGACCATGTACGCAATCTGGGCAGCGCAAACAACATGTTGGAGGGGTCTCAGGAGAAACAGTTGCTTAAAATGAAACTTTCATGATTCCTGCAGAGAAGCTGGCTCATAGTAGCAGTAAATGAATGCAATGAGGAAAAAGTGAAAAGAAATAAAAATATAGGTAAATATTTATTAAATTGTTGATGATGAAGCAACACAACATACAACCGCACAGGCTACATGCTATGTGTATTTTATTGCCAGTGAGGAAATGAAAAATAATGAAAGTGCAGATGTTTAAGCAGTAAAACAGTGTAAATGTGGTGGATAATTTTCAGCCTTGAGTGACAAGAAAGAGAAGAAAACTTAAAAGACTTAGTCTTATTGCAATTGTGAGGAATAGTTTTATTCTAAACCTAAAACAAGTTACACTCTCAGGGTAGTATGGAACTATTTGGTTGAATGGGTCGGGACGCAGTCGATTATTGTCTTGTTCTGACAGCAAAAGTTGCAACCTCAGGAAAAATACAGTATTTTCAGGTGACATTGGTTATATGAAACATAAATTATCAGTGACAGTAAACGTCTGAGCACTTGGCAATGCGTTGTTTTGAGTAATTGGTATTGATCAGCCCTATCATCTCTCCATAGATATACTATGGTAATTTTGTGCAGTAAATTCTACTTTATAGCCCTTTAATTGAGGTGTTTAACAATGTCTCATGCTCTGTCCACCTGGCTGCAGTGACTCTTCACCCTCCATCAGCTTGTAACAGCCAGTGGGTCCAGCTGCTTTCCGGGCCCAGGGGGACATTCCCAGCATGTTCACACATCACTGGAGGAGCTGGAGTGTTTGCCTTTCACTTTGACCACAACACAAACAACTTCACCCACAAATAAACAAAACACGAGGCAGGGGCCATGAGTGCAGCAGGATGCAGTCCAAGAGACGCTGAGACAACGAGTCAGGGCCGCCTCTGCTTGTACGCTTGTGTTTGTGTTTACACATGTGTTGGTGTGTATGCAAATGCTTTCATGTGCTACTGGAAGATTGTGGAGGCATGCAGGGCAGTTTCATAGTAATCTGATTGTTGCTTTTGTAGTACATGTTGAAACTTTTTTTCTCAGAGATAGATGCACTGAGGTTGTTTTGCCACTCATCTCTTTTTCCCAGCGCGATTACCCATAACCCACCTCTACCTCCAAAAGCCTGCTCTTGCTGTGCACTTTTGAGAGGCCTCCACAATTCAAGGAATAAGACGGAGGGGGCAGAGGAAAGGGGGGAGGGGCAGGAACGAGAGACAGAGAAAGAGACGGAGAGAGGAAAACACAAAACTTGCTGACACGGGGCATAACTTAATTTCCACGGTAGGGGGACAGCTGTGCAGTGTAATCTGCCATGGCAGCCCATTCAGACTTCAATGGCAGGCTTGACCCGCCAAGGAAAACTGGTACTGCAGCCAGCCCCTTCTCAGTGAAGGAGGTGGTGACCAGGCCACCATTTATGGGCTTCTCTTAAAGAAACATACCCCTCTCGCTTGTTATTAACACCCCCAGCCCCTAGACATGCACAAACACACACACACATGCACAAACACACACACACATTCAAGGCAGTGGGATTCTTAGCTGCCATAGCATCTCAAGAGGCCACGTGAATTTTTAGGAGATCATATTGCAACCGTCTTCATGCAAAGCCTCCTAATTATCACCATTTGTGGTGAAAGTGGATTTATTTCCATACATTTTGTCTCTGTGGAAGATTGTCCTGGTGTCACTGCCTGACCATCTTGCTGCAAACTTCTGGATAACATTTAAGTTCCATATGCACACAGCAAAAATATCTTCATTAAATTTTTAGCGTTCTTTAAAGCTGCCATGTGCAGTTTTTGACCAGGAGTGGTGCGGCTGACCAGTGTCTTGATGAGTGGATCTCAGTTTACATTGTTCAGAAAATAGCACTCTGCCAAAAAAAAGCAAAAATCATTTGGATCACAGTTGTAGGCTCAGGCAAGGAAAGTGCAGGGTCGTCCGGTAAAAACGTTGAACATGGCTTCATCCATCCATCCATCCATTATCTATACCGCTTATCCGTTAAGGGTCACGGGGGGGCTGGAGCCTGTGGCTTCAGTTTTAGTGCAATGTAAAGTGATGTAATGCAGCAGTAACTTGCATTTGTCAATCAAATATGTTCAAGTGCTAATTTCTAGTGGAGTCCCTTGTGACATGAACAAGGTAGTTTTATTGTTTATCTGGTGAAATTCACAACTGTCCTGTTGCACAAACCACTGTGCAGTGTTTTGGTCTCTTGTGGATATTTTAAATCCTGTCTTCCTAGCACCAATTATTGATCAGCGGAGCAGCATGAAATGATGAGCAAGAAAATGTATTGTGTCACAAACAGTGCTCCATAGCACTACTAGTGGTCAAACACTTCAGTGGGTACCTTTAACCTCAATTTCTTAAAGCATTTTCCTTTGTATGACTAGTATCTGAAGCAACATGTCCTCACCAGTGCAACCTATTACATTTTTAGCTTTTCCAGTTCTCCAGTGTTTAGTAAACGATTAATCGAGAAAATAACAGATGCAAATAATTCAGAACATTTTGAAAAGATTCTGCAAATATTTTTATGAGATGGGAAATGCATTTAAGATTATAAATATCTGTTTGGCAAAATGCATTTTGCTGGGTAACACTGTAAACAAAGCAATGTTTGATTTGATATGGAGAGTTCCTGTGCTTAAAGAGCAGATCCTGCCGCAAGGCGATTATTTAAACCCACCCGACAGTGTCATATTAATTTTAATTGGTGCGGTGTGGTATTAAAAGTGACTTATACGCTGATTTTTACTCCCTCACTGTTAAATTAACATTGATCGTTTTGCAGTGTCAGAGTAATCTACCAACAAAAGTCAACTAAACAAGACAAAATATAGAAACAGGAAGTGTGCTTTCACCCTGAAATGAATAATGAGGCTGTAGCTTGGGAGTAGTGAGGAGTTAATAGTTTGGCAGTGGGAGTCAATAGGGGCTGGGGTCTCACTCCATTAAGCTGACCCCCAGGGCCACGTATTCATCCCTCACACATTCATTTCCTCTTTTATGCTTGCTCTCTTTTCACAGCAGAGGGAAGGCAGCAGCGCGGGCTCATGCAGAACAGCCTCTGTACAGACTGTAGGTCATAAATATGTTGGGTCGGTGTGTGAGCTGATGTGGCTTTGTTAACCTAAACACAAATGGGAGCCTTCAGAGTAATTAATGAAAATGCAGGCGTGGGACAGAGGAAGCTGTGAAAGGTGCTAATCACAACACTGGCTCCCAGTTTTATCTCTTGACACACAGTCTCAGTGAGTCTCTTTAAGTCTATTTGTGTATACTGTGTTTTCATGTGTCTTGGATGTGTATATTTATAGATCTTAATATAATTATAGATATAACATTCTTTCAGATCTTTAAAACCCTCATAAGCTTAAAAAAGCATGCTTTGATTTACATGGGTAGAGACTCAGTGATAATAATTCTTTATGTGTTCAGCAGATTAGTAAATGATCCACATAAGCTCAGTGTGTCATTCAAAACACTGGTTTAGATCTCTATTCTTCCTGTTGTGCTCCCTGCAGTGGCATTTGTAAACATCCTCAAGTGAAATCCCATGAGCAAACACATCCAAAAGCCTTCAGCAGGCAGCACTTCACCCCTCAGCTGAAAAAGGTTCAGAGGAGAGGACGCCTCTGTTTGAAGTCCAACAAGTGGCAGTAAAAAAGAAGTGCTGAGTTTACCTTGGAACAGGAAGCAATTGGTTGATTTAAAGGGACATATCTGAAGTAAACAAAAGTGTGTTTGCTGTTTCTTAATAATATTTCTTAACGTTGAATTTTTTTCTCCACACCCATCATCTGTTTTTTTTTTTTAAATCTCCCATTAAGCAATAAATATCCCTTAAAAATAAGTGTAGTATTTGTGATGTACTGCATTTAAATCTCTTCTCAGAATAATTCAAACTTTTCAGCCTTTTCAGTCAAATTGTGTCCTAAATTGTGAGGTACAAAGGCACAAAACATGATGAATCTGTAATAAACTCAGCTGACACGAGCTAAACACATAATGAATAATCCCGCTCTGGCTGCAAAGGCGTTACACACAATGGTCCAGTTTACCAAAGCAACCGAGAGCATGGCTGGTGATTCAGGGTCATTAATAAAGCCCTCTTTGTGCTTCAGTTCATGATGGAGCAGGAAGGTTTTCAGATGTCTCTGCATTGTTTTAGGATGACAGATTGAATCCACAAACTGAAAGAAAAATGAAGCGGGGAGGATTTTCTGGCATTTCTCTTCCTCTGTGATTGCAGCAGTGAAGTTTGTGAGTGTGCTTGAAAACAGCAGAAGTAATACTGCTTATGAGGAAGATATAAACTGAATGTGCGCCCTCATTTTCCACCATATTGTCAGCTCAGTACTGATCTGAAAACAGTGTGATGATGTGCTGTGAGTCGACATTCATGCTAAACATTAAAAAAACAGAGCAATACTGAAAATAATGGCAAAAATGATGACCTGAAGGAGGACGGTAATTATGTAGACAAAAATAATACTGCATAAATCCAGAACTATTCTACCACTGCAGTTTTCCTGGATCATATTTAGGCCTGTTTTTCCTCTCGTCACATGGAAATCCATGGAAATCCAGCTTAGCAGCTCTCGAGTAAAGACAGAAAGCTGAGCGAGTCTTTTCCTGAGCTGCTCATATGTCATGTTAAAGACCGCAGAAACAGCAGAGGAAGCAGGGCGTACAACAGGGAGTTAGTACTGTCTGGAACAAGACACAGAGAAGCTATGAGTGTGTGTGTGTGTGTGTGTGTGTGTGTGTGTGTGTGTGTGTGTGTGTGTGTGTGTGTGTGTGTGTGTGTGTGTGTTTGGGGGAGGGTACAGCAGGAGTAGCAAGAACAAGATTGAAAATGATCAGGCTGAAATTTTGGCATGGAAGTGGGAGTGTTTGTGTCAGCAAAAGTGAGACGGAAAGAAAGTAGGAGGGATGTCGAGACTGAAACCAAGGAAAATGGCTATTCATACGTGCTGCATTATACTGCAAGTTATAGGCACACTGTGTGTAGTTACTTCAGTGGTTTCTGCTTCAAGTTTAGGAAATAAAATTTTAAAGGAATAGTTTGACATTTTGCATGAGAAGATGAATATCACTCTCATATCAGCACACTAAATATAAGCACCATAAAACCACAACTTATCATTTTTACACTTAAGGTTTTAATGGATCAAACAAATGATGATACAGCATGTAAATTAATGAGTGTAACAGGTGCTGGTGGTTGGATTTTGTTGCCTTTGGACGGAGCCAGTCTCCCTCTGTTTCCAGTATTTAGTGTTAATTGTCTTCTGGTTGTAGCTCCATATTAAACAGACAGACACAAGAGTGATATAGATCTTCTCATATATGGGCAAGAAAGTTAATAAGCACTACAGGTCTCTGTGCTGGAAAAATGTGACTTTAAAAAATACTGTATGTATATTTTATTGGGCAGGTTAAGATGCATGTGTGTCATTTGAATCTGGTCATGCAGAGATGATTGTTTCTTTTTCAGACCTCTGGGATTAACTTTATGAATGTGGAAATTGGCATGGATTTTCAAACATTTTTCATGATTAAATGGGATTATAGAGTCTTTGCAGGACTGAGGCCCCTGGTGTGGATCAGGCAGACAGCAGCAGACAGTTCAGGGCTGGTGGCAGTCAAACAGGTAAAACCCTGGAGCCAGCTGCTTCCACTCAGCCCTTAGCCCCCCCCCCAACTTAACTTCAACAGACACACACACTTTTTATGTATGTGTTTTATGTCTATAATTTTTTGCAGACATTTAATGGGATAATTTGACATTTTGGAAAATATGCTTATTTGTGTGAGATGAAAAGATTGATGCCACTCTCATAACTAACATAAATGAAGCTACAGGAGACTACTACTGGAGACAGTTAGCTTAACTTAGCATAAAGATTAGAAATGCAGGGAAACAGCTAGCCTGGTTCTGTCCAAAGGTAACAAATTCTGCCTACCAGCACCTCTCAGCAAGAAAGCGAATAAGTATATTTCCCAAAATGTCAGATTATTCCTTTATTATTCTTTTGGGAAAAAGCAGAAAAGAGAATATTCATAACCACAGACATAAAATTCTTTAAGCTAGTTTAAAGGTGTAATTGAGTTGACATTATCTGATAAATTAACAGGGATTGGGTCTGCAGCAGTCATGCCATGTGCTCATGTTTTTGGACTGTTAGATAAGATAAGATGTTCCTAAAGTGCATAAGCATTTCAGTCCTTCCCTCTCATATTTAGAAGAAATACATGCTGTCTCTGTTATTCATTCCCAAAGTGCAAACTCAAGTACACTCTGCAGTTGTCTGTTCTTCTCAAGAGCCTGTGGTCATGTCCACCAAACACAACTGTTGCAACACTTGTGTCGAGCTTGTGGTCGGCTCCAGAAATTAATTTAGCTGGCGTGGTCCGGGGAGGGAACACAGCGGAGAATTATGGACTTCTGTCTGACTGTGAGCCATGTGATTATTTACTGAGACAGTCAAACATAAAACCCTTGAAACTGGATTTGTAGAGAGACGGGTGTAAATATTTAGATCAGTGTCTGACCTACGACTGCACCTCAGACAGCAGCCAAAGGGATAACATCACTCATGTTCCGAAGCTACTTTTTTTACTATTTGATTTGAACAATCAGTATAAAGTGAGGACAATGTTGTGGTGTACGTAGTACAATATCTCACTTGCTCAATACTCTAAAGCTTTACAACAAAGGCTACAGTGGGATTTATGAACCAGGCAATCAGTTCCAGATTTGCAAAACCAAACACTGAAAATAATATTTGTTTATTTGCAGAATGAAAATGGCACCGTCTGGTTTGGAGATATATGACCTCCCCCTCCCTTCAGATTATTAGCTGTGAAGTGTGAGCAAAACACAAGTTGAGAAAGTCTTGTTGTTTGTGTGTCTCACTTTCTGTGCTTTTCTTCACTCATTTGTTTGGCACCTCCCCACTGGCAGCTCGGCTGAATACATTAATCATCCCATGTCTGATTATACACACAAGTCTCAAGTTTGTTTTTTTTTTTCCTGCTTTTTGGGTTGAAACTAAGAAAGGGTGCCATTAGATATTCTCTTGTCCTTGGACTATCTTCGCCTGCAGCAACAAATTGTCATGACTTAGAGAATAACTGACTCATTCCTCCGTGCCCGTTTCATTTTACAACTGCCCCTGAATGGCGTATCAGCTTCCAGTGGGTCCTTGGCCTTTGTTTGGAGGAAAGGAAACAACAGCTGTTGCTTTCACAGGATTTTCTAACCCGGGGTCTCTTGGAAAGAAAAAAAATCCCTTTTTTTCTTTAAAACAAAAAAGTGAAAAGTCCCCTCGCCAAGGAAACAGCTCCAAATCGACACCACCAGTAGACCTTTCTCTCTGTTCCTGACACCAACACACTTTCCGTCTTTTTTCCCTCTTTCTCTTTAATTCTCAACAAAGTATTTTCTTTTCTTTGTCCAGGAGAGGAGGTGGTGCAGAGGGAGGTAAAACGGAGAGAAACTCACAGGTTCAGCTCCTTCTTTCACCTGTCTCATTATTAGCAGTGATGAAGGACACAGTCAGAATTCCCTCCAATTATTCTGTCTACAAGCCGCCTGTCTCCCTGCCGTCCACCTGTTGACAGAGCCGCTAAATGAGTCCCGGGCAGGAATGTTAATCAAAGAATCTGACATGTTGCTGGAGATTTGGCCTTCAGCCTCCCGGTGGGCCTCTTGGACAGGTGGCTTTGTCTCTGTGGAGCGGCCACATTTCTGTGGTGCATTTCAAAACTCCTGAAAACGTGCTTTCAAATCTAAAGTATTTCTCTATGGCATTCAATATTCATGACTGTATGAGCTTGACAGAAATTATATTTCTAATTGAACCCCAGCTGTGTAAAGCCACTGAGAATAACACAGGCAGAAATACAAATACAGAAATCTCTAATGTGAAAAAACACCAAACTATTCAAACTTTGGCAGAAAAATGTGTGTTGCCCATTCCTCAAAGTAAGAAACGGAGGCGCTTTAATACTGGTTGTGTGTCACAGTTTTGCTAATGTTGTCTTGTTCTTTGGTAGAATAGTTGAAGCATATCCATGTCTGTTTTAGTCTGGTTCTATAGAAAACACAGTTGAGAATATTTATAAGGGAGAGAAAAGATTTGTCTAAACTTTTGGCATCATCCACTATGTAATTTTGGTCTTGACTTGAGCTTTGTCATGTGTTTGGTTTTAACACCTCTCTGAGATCTTTTGTTTTCTATGTGTCTTGTATCCAAGCCACAGAGGCAAGCTGGCACCCTTAAGCTGTCATTTCTTTTCATCTCCATAAATCAGCAGAATCCTTCAGACAGAAAAAAAAAAAACTGTTTAAGGCGGCAGTTTACAGATGTCTGTACAAACTGTCTCCAAATCTCATTAATTGTCATTAATTGTGATTAAAGACAATAGATTCTGCTTACTTTACTGTGATGTGTAACACTCATCCTGGAAATATGATCCTCTGATTCATTCATGTTTGTGGTTTGGCTATCAGAAGATGGTTTTTGTTGAACTCTTTACCTGCAGTACAGTAGATTATAATGCAGTATCTAAGTAACAAAATAACAATGTTACTCAGACATTGTGGCATGAGGCGGTGAGAGCTGCAGCTGGAGGATGGGGTTGTATGATGAGGTTAGTGGGACAAATTCATCATGTAGCTGAAAGAGCCTCGGGGCAGAAGGGATCATCATCAAACAAAACACAAACTAATTGCAGAGCATTATAGTGCAGGTTCAGCAGCTGAACAGTTTGATGTGTGTGTGTGTGTACGTGCTTTGGCCTCATTTTGGGGGGGAAACCACAATGTTTAATCTTGACATTAGTACTTCTTTAGCAGGCGCGAAGCCAAGCTGTGTATGTTTGGTGGTGGTTAACCAGCCAAAGAAAGGATCCTAATGAGATACCTGTGTACACTCATCGGCTTGGCTTAGCCAAAACATTAGTTCAGCCTGAGGAACAAAACGTAACTTAACAGTGCAGTAAAAAACACACTTATTGCTGCATTTGATAATATTTGCAGAAAATTCCGTCTTAAAATATAAGTGCCAATTTTCCTGAAAGAAAGCCAGTATTCATTGATGCCATATGTATTTTTGTTAAGTGATTTTCAAGTTGAATTGGCTATATTTCTTCCCTCATAAAACCTTAGTAAATTGAATTTCCATTTCTGTCACTGCCGTTCTATTTTTCTTTGCCATTTTTGTTGCTTTGCAAAGTCACAATTTTCCTTTTCTTTTAAGGACAAAAAAATGGACATCAGGGGTAAAACAATTTGTTAATGAATCGATAAGTTGATCAACAGAAAATTAATCTGAGACAATTTTTCAAGCAGTGATACCACACATTCTCTGGTTCCAGTTTTTCTGATGTGAGGATTTGCTGCTTTTCTTAATCATGTGTGTTAATAAACTTATTATATTAAAATTTTTTGGACTCTTAGTCAAACAAAACAAGCAATTTGAAGATGTTACCTTGGGATCAGGGGAAACTTGACAATTTTTAGACATAGGGAATTACCAGTTAAATGAGAAAATAATCCAAAGTGAAATCGCTGATAAAAATAAGTGTTAAATGCACCTCTAGTTAACACATTTGATTCCTGTAGCTACCTGCTACTTATCGAGGAATAAAGTGCAGGAGGTGCTCATAGATCTTGGAAACCCCTAGTGACTGGATCCAGTCTATTTAGCACCAGATGATGCTAAACTTGAGCTAATGAGGACAATATTTCTCTCTAATCTTGCGTGTCGTCGTTTTGAGACGTTCCTAGAAGGGCATTTTTAAATTCTCACTTACTCTGCTTGTGTGTAAATGGGCCAGCTGGCTGTTCTCAGCTGCTCCGCTGACTTCCTCTCTCCGTTGGTTGTTGTAAGGTGGAGACATGCTGCGTTTGCTGAGAGATGAGGTGTGTAGCCACCATTTGGCCACGGCAAAACTATTCTCAGTGTTGATCTTTGTCTGTCAGGGGCAGGCTAAGTTTGTATTATGAGATGGAGAAGAAGTGGAACAGAGTTTGACAGAGCTGCTCTCAGTTTGTCATTGCAGACCTCCTCCTTCGTAAACACCATCTCTACCACCGCTGTTGTCCAACCTCAGTGTTTACTAAAAGTCAAATTACCAAGATCATTTGCAGAGTTTGTTATGTTGTCAACATAGCTTCCCTCAAACCACTTCAAAAACTATCTCTGCATAAAGACATTTGTGTTATGATAAAGCTGGGTCACTGGCATTTGGAAAACATTTTCTGGTAGCCTTGACTGTGTGATGAAATCACACTGCACACGAAGTAATTCTAATCCTCGACATGTGTTGTCTAAGCTTCCTGCGATTCTGCAGCCTAAGTATAATTGTGTTCTAGTCAAACACAAATGCATTATATACTGACAAGCTGCAACAATAAGTGAAGTAATTGTCTATTCTGTTGTAATTATTTGATAGCCAACAGAAATTTACTTGGTAACTATTTTGATACTCGATTTCTTTAATTCAAGTAATTTTTCAAGCAAAAATGACAACTTTGGTTTATGACCAAATACTAACAAAACCAAAGACACCCCCATTAGCCTCAGCTGTAGTTTGTGTTGTGTGTGAAAATGCTAGTATGCCAGTAACATGGTAAACAATATACCTGCTTAACAATAGCACATTAGCATTGTTGTTGTGTATGTTGTATGTTAGCCTGCTGATACTATCACTTAGCTCAAAGCACAGCTGTAAAGTCTCACAGAGCTGCTAGCATGACTGCAGACCTTTTGTCTTTGCTGTTTTGTAGCTTTTATCATCTCTGACACAGACCTATGTACTTTTAAATGAAATAATGATATAATAATAACAATAATAAATAATGATAATTAGCAAATCCTCATAGAAGATTTAGATTAGTAAATATTTGACGTTTTTACTTGATAATTGTGTGTGTTTAATTTTCAGTTGATCACTTCTGCACTCAATGAAACTTCATCTTCAACCTCCTTTTCACATCAGAAACCAAAACCTGCACAACACATGTCACCTTTTGGTTTTAGGAAGTGGAACATCCTCCTGACACCCACACTGCCCTCCCTCTTTAGCACCTCTGAGAGTTTCCAGGATCTATTGCTGTTAAACAAACAAAACCTCAAGGAGGAGAGCAAAGGGCACAGAGCCACATTTAACTTTCTAACCCTTTGCTTGCATAATCTTAGCCCCTGTTAGATAACACCTTTTGTTGCTTTATTTATCTTTTCATTGATGCGGTAATTGTTTTGTGTGTGGGTTTTGCAGCCATTCACAAACTGGTGTTAATGTGGAACATGTGTTTCAGTAAAGCCTGATTTCTGAGCCAGGACATGCAGCATAATGTGGATTAAAATCATGTAAATGCCTTCACTCAACAGTCACTGTCATCTAATGAGCACCCTTTGTGTGCTTTTTGTCACTCACAGTTAATCAACAAAGGAGGGAGTGTTAGTGGCTCTCAGAGGAATTAAGTCCAATCAAACAAAGTGACCACAATGTGAAACCCTCTGATCTTCTTTCAGATCCCTGCCTGACTGAGTTAGGCCCAACACCAGCCAAAGTAAACTACCTCTCTTCATGCACCTTGAATGTGAGTAGCGCTGAAGAGGTGTAGCGGCCCTCCAGATCCCTGTAAAGCTCTTTGTTTGTGAAGCACTTTTAACTGGAAACTGTACTGTAAAAGATACGCAATTATCCAAAGCTGGCTCATAAAGAGAGGAAAAGCTTCGCTACAGGTCACCCTGGAGATTTGTTAGTGCAAGAGAGGCTGCAGACAATTTGTAACCAGGTGCATTTGGCTACGTATAGGAGTGTAACACTTACTCATTTTGTTCCTAAGAGGGTTTGTGGGTGAGAGCTCTCTTTTTGTCTCTCAGACAAAATCCACAGTTTTGTTTTTCTCACAGATAATAAGAAGGAGGAAGCGAGGGCAAACGCCAAATTATGACAACAGTTTACATCAGGTGGCAGATTATTCAGTGGATGCACTTAAATGGGAGAGTGATTGAGAGTGGTTTTCCCAGAAAAACATAGTTAACAGTATGTTTCACCATCTTTTGACATGATTGTAAATAAATCGAAATACCTCTTGTTTTTCCAATTGCTGTTAATACTCCAGTACTACTACAACAAAATTCTTAAGTATATATTACTATATACTAAACTAGGTCTTTGGAAAATTGCATCAATGGTCTGCATAGTCGACACAGTAAAAGATGATCTTCAAGGCAACGTTATGTTTCAGCCAAAGTCCTTGTTTAATGACCTTGTTGGCAGGTCGACATAATATGTCTTTCCTTCCAAAAACTGTTACCAAAAAAAAAAAAAAAGTAAATCCTTTTTATGATGTGACAATGCTGCGGCTACGGTTTGGTTTAGTTTAGGCACAAAAATGACTTGGGTAGGTTTATGGAAAGATCAATGTAATTTAAAGTACTTTGTTAAGGTTCTCTCAGGTACCTTTGTGTAGCAGTTGTGTGTGAAACTATTTGCAGACTTGAGTGTCAGTGAACAGTGACATCCACAAGTTATGACAGGAGTCTTGTATAAATAGGCGTCAATGCAGGTGGAACAGTGTGTTCAGTAAAGTGTGTCATATGTGAGTGGTATTGGTTTTGGTTCTACATTTTTTGGATCTCAGCTTGTGCCTTTAACTGCTGGTCAGAAAACCAGATGGGTCACGTTCTTCTGGTGGTGTCCCCACATAACCAGAGCAGAAATATGTTTTCATCAGCTTGGGTTGAATTTTTCTGTTGGTTTTTTTGGCTTAAAAAGTCTCAGTACCTTGCCTGTCTTAATATTTGTTTTTATAAATGGACCTCGCTGTGGTCAGATTTCCCCACAAAATTAAAAATGGTCATAGAAGTGATAAACCACTGATTAACCGCAGCCTCAAATCCACCAAATATTTGAGTCATCTCAGACAGGCAGACAAAGACAGGAAGCTGGAGGTGAAGCTGCAGACGAAAAAGAGCAGATTTAAGTGAAAACAGAGAACAGGTCTGAACCAATCTGCTCATATGAAGCCTGATGCAGCACAGAGACATTCCCATAACACAGTCCTTCGATGACCAATCATATTGCACGGTGCTGCGCCACAGGAAATAGCCGGGGCCGTTAGTCTGACTGGCGTATGACTCTATATTCCATCTCTGTGTTGGCCTTAGGGCTCGGCACCGCCAGAGATGGGAAACATCGAAACAATTGTGCACCGTAGTCGTAAGCAGGGGAAGAAAAAAAAGTACATGCTGGCATAGAGCACTGCTTAAGGCTATACACAGATTCACAGCACACCAGGCAGAAAAGATTTACACACCCACTGAAGAGAGAGACATTAACATGCTCTAGCCAAGGCAAACCCACACTTGTGTTTATGGACATTTTTTCTCTCGTAGACCACAGGCTTTCCGGCGGTGGCTTTGGATGGGTCCTTGAGGGAGAATATGTGTATGTCTAGGATTTCAACAAGATTTTTTTCCACACTAAATAGCACTCTAATCAGTATTTTAATTCTAATTGTATGTTTATATTTTTTGGAGGGCTTTGATGTTTAACTGTAGCACACTTTGGGAGAACTTAAGCTCATTACAAATTTACGATTAGTGAGTAATCAGGGCAGATCTTTTCTTATGGTGCTCTCTAGTGAGTTAGAAAGTCACCTGCAGTCACAACATGGTACTTAGATCAAATAAAGTAGTATTTCTTTCATTGGCTAGATACTTTTCCCCCCCCCTTTTACTGCACATCACATGAATCCAAACATTAGCTACACTGATTATAATCAAGACTCAAAAACCAAACAGGTAGCAAAACAATGCAGTGGAAAAAATTGTACAAGTAGTGCACCATATTGTTACTTTGTACTGTGTATTTACCTAGTTTATATGAGGAGCTCATTATTTATGATAAAAATTGATTTTGTATATTTAAATGTTATTTTGTAAATTTGAATTTGGGAGAGATCAAATTAGAAACACAAGTTCTGTGGTTATTGTTTTCCGTATTTTTTAGAGGTAATTTGGCCCTAAATCGGCAGCTCGTTTGCATTTCCTTTTCCTGCAGGAAACACATTAGGATGCATGGGGGCCGCAGAAAATACTTCAGACTGATCTGCTTCTGTTTAAATATGTGACTATTGAAAACGGTAAGCAGTGAGGTTTTGTGGAAGGAAATAATTTGACTCCCCTTTTCCCCAAATAAAGACAAAGGAGGGTTGGATCTTGGCTAAACCTGTAATTTTAAGTCAAACCTCAACAGGAATTTTGTGACAAATAATGCGACATGCTGCTCTGTGTAGCCCAAAGGCGTAATTTCAAACTGAAGAAAAAGGTTAAAATTGTGAATCTGGTCCTCATGATGGCCCGAGCTTGTTGGGAATATCATGTTTTCGTGCTTTGTAGTGTTTTTGCAGATGGCCAGCTGCTAGTGGTTTGGCCAGCCATGGGAATTCTCCCTCCCATTAGCTTGTCTCCTGTCTTTAGTCATCTCTCTTATCTTCTGGCTTGGCCCACTGAGAGAGCAGTCCTCCGCCAAATGGACAGAAATATTTCCCCATGAATGGAGCTATAGATAAAAATCTTCTCCCATTATACCCTAGAGCATAGTCGTTCTCTCTGGGTACTACCCTGAACTATCAGAGCTACATTCAGGCCTTCTAGCTACTAAACTATCTTAATGAATACACAATTAGAGCAGCCCTGGGTCAACTAAAGCCTAAGGGTCCAGATGCCATCCATGTAAGACATGCACTTGTTTCAGTATTTGACATCAATTCAGTCCTTGCACTTTAGCCACAATTAGCTGTCCTGGAAATAATGTCTGAATACATAACAACCGCAGAAAAACAGTGAAGAGTGTGAGTCAAACGAGTAATGTCACAACTAGTGAATAGTCTAAGAGGCTGGTGCTACATTAGCCCTGTCTGCATACTAAACATTACTGTCCTGCTTGGATATCGCCCCAAACTTCGACATTTGAGTCACAGATCCGCTCATAAATTTGTTCCAAGGATGGCAGGAAATCTTTCAAGCAAGCTGTGGGCTGGAAGAAATGATGTCAAACAGCTGTCAAGTGGCAAAAAATATAATTTACTTTGATAGAGAACAGTCTAGTTTAAGTGGAAACAACTTTTCAACTTTTACCTTGGTTTCTATCACTATCCCTCTTCACCTTCTTTGCCTTCTCCGACAAGAGGGAGACTCTTTTTCTTTTGTCGGGTAGAGTTTCTGCAGTTACTCCAGTTGTTCTAGCAAGACAGCTATGTCTAGAAGTGTTTTGATAGACAGAAACAGTGGGCTCCCAGTCATATCTCCAGTAAGAAAACCTTTTCTGAGATTAGCTGACTTTTCACTCGTGAATCATTGAACAGTAAGACCTCAGACAGTTAGCAGTCATCTCTGTTTTGTGTCAGCTCATTTTTCTGCTTGTTTGCTCGCTCATGCAGCCTGCACACCCTGACACAGCAGCAGACATTCTTTTCCCAAAGTGGAAGATAGCACCAGCAAGAGATGAAAAGATAAGGAAAGACTGTCATGACATGCATGTTGTCTTTTGAGTGAAAGTTAGAGGCACCAAGTCACCAAAGGAATTTCTGCATTCGGCATTTATAGAGCTAAGTTCAGAACAAAGATTAAACTCTCCTGTGGTGTTTGAATCAGAGAAGGAGACACATTGTCCAACACCAGCTAAAACCAACATAGAAGTTGTGTGAACAGCAGAACCATCTGCCACATACACTGTAACATGATGAAAACAGAGCATGTTGAGAAACCAAAATGTGGTCAAAAAAACAAAACAGTAACTGAGATGGAGAGAGTTGTCGTGGTCCATTTCAAACATGTTTTGCCTCGGGGACTGTTTGGCAGCTGCACTTCATAAGCGGTCCTCGGACCAAAGACGCAGGTTAATAAAAACGTCTCAGACCAAAGTCCTTCAGGTTTTGAATCTGGGCTTCCAAATGCTTGACTTCATTATTTTAATTTCCGCTGCCCTGACTTGTATGAGAAAGTTTTCAATTTCCTACTGTGAACATTCCTGTGCACCCAGCAGACTGCAGGGGACGTGGCATGTTGATGAGGTTGTCAATACGGAATGACTTTCATACACTAGATATTTTTTTAAAGTCTTGAAATGAAGTTATATTTATTTATTAGATTAAGTAATTTTGAAAAAAAAAACATTTGACTCACAGGAAAGACAAGAGGAACTAGGTAATTAACATAAGCAGTCATATGTAACTATATTCACAAAGAGGAGAGAACAGAAACTCATGCAAAAACTGGTAAACAGCACATACTCATGTTTGAGATTAAAGGTAGCTTGCAAAATTCTGATGGTATATTTTAATTGCAATCATTCATGTCATTGGACTAATGTTGTCTCCTAAAGCTTGTATTTATATACCACTAAATTACAACAGCAAAATTATTTTGAGAGAAATGTAATGATTCCCTGATTAAATTTAATAAAGAAACATTTTTAATGAACGTATCCACAAAGTTGCAAAATTCTCACAATGGACATATCTGCAAAGTATTCACTGACTATGCATTTTATACATTTTCCCTGCCATAACTGCCTGTGGCAACTAATTCATGGCCATGTTTAGGCAACGCAAAGTAAATTGACACATACTGTCTTGTAACACAAGACAGGAATCTTCTTCTTTAAATACTTAACTAAAGCCATAATCTTTCCCCTAACTCTTAACCAGTGTTATTTTGAGGCCTAAACCTAACCACACACAGGAGGCAGGTGTGAACCCTGTCCACAGTGTTAAAGTCCTGACAAATGAAAAAAGTCAAATATTCAGCCTCTTTTAACTCTGTTTTTTGGTCTCTAGCAACCCCTGAGGGAAATATCTGTACATTCCTCAGTACGTAAACATGATTTTTTTGTAGACAGGGCTGCATCATACAGCTGGATGGTCTTGGCTCTCACTGTATTAGAACAGAGTTGTTCATGTGGAAGTTTACAAATAGTGTGCGTGATCAAATTAGCAAATTTGGGTTGAACAGTCTTGAATGAATGAAATCATTGTTTGTTGGTGTATCTCTGTATTGATAGTAAAAACTGTATGTTCTTACTTGTGCTTTCCTCTTGGATGTTGATATCCCATATTTATAGAATCTCATTGCATATATATACTATCTCCTCTTCTTGTAGGTGTCGATGCTGCACCTCTGCACCACAGTATAAGACAACTTTTCCATTCTCTGAAGATGCATATAAGCGACATTGTACTATATGCTGTAGACCCAGTGATGTCATATAAATTCCTCTAACGGTGTACATTTAGTAGTGTCAGCTCATATAATTCAGTGGAGGTATAACCCGCCTGATATCACAAGTGACAACCTGTTGATGTGTTTTTGCTGCACAGCGAGGGAGTTGCTAGGCGCTTTTTTCGTCAGCAATTAATTTCAGCTCTGGCCAAGGGTGGGTGTGACGGTCCAAATGGCTCAGAGGGTTTGACAGCCAGCCAAGAGAGTGTGTGTGAGTGAGAGAGAGAGAGAGAGAGAGAGAGAGAGAAAAAAAAACAGAGAGAGAGAGAGATGGAACGCAAGCAAGAGAGATTCCTTCAGCTGACTTTATTTTTATGACCAGCAAACCACAGTAAACAAACAAAAAAGCACATAAATTGTTCATGGACTACCCTCTAAAACCCAAACCCTTGGAGCAGCTCTGTAGCAAGAAACAAGTCTCTTGCATGACGAGCCTTCAATGAGTCTTTTTAGTTTAATCTTTTTTATTAAACCACTGCAGATTTGTAGTGTATGAGAGACTTTAGCATATGATGTTCAGCTTTGACTGTAACTGTGAGCTGTTTTAAGAGCTTTAAAATCACTCAAACAATTCAAACAAATAATACATAACCCTGAGTACATCTTTTGCTCGTGCTTTGACTATATCCAGACGCCCTGCAGGAGTCATTTCACAACTTACTGGTTGACTGTGAAATGTGTGTCTACGTGCCATTCCACGGGATGACTAAAATGTCAGCTGTACAGCCCGGAATGAATGTGTCTGCCACAGCGTCGCCTTTTTAATGTTAAAATATACAAACTTGAAAATGTGATGTTTGTTTAGACAGGAACAAGACAAACTGTGCCATTTTCTCATTTCTCTTCCTGTTTCGGTGGAAAGAAGGCAAGGTTTTGACACTGCGAGAGTGAGGTATGTTCCCACCAACACCAGAACAACAACAAGCCACCCTGTACATGGAAATAAAGATGTCACATACAGTGGGAATTTAAATTAAGACGTGTTAAGTTCTCCCTAGTCGGGCAAACTTGCTGAAGTCTGTGTTCTTCTTTATGGATCCTCAGCTCCAAAGTGAGAACGTAAAATTAGCTTATGTGTGGGAGAACTCACTTTTAAACAGGGGTGCTGTCTTAACACAATACTCACATGGCATTTGAATGTTCCAGCTGCACCAAGCGCTCATAACAACAATCCCACAAACAATTATCATGCACTTTGCAGGTCCCTGTAGCTCTACAGGGCGTTTTTGTGTCTTTCAGATCATTGTTTTGGTTTTACAGCTCAAAACATTTTAGGTTCACTGGCCAGTACCAAATGGAGATAGATGAACAAAGGCAGTAATTAGCTGGTGAGCGTACTTGAGCATTTGTGGCTAAACATCCATATATTTCCCTCAGGCATTGGTGAAGACCAAAAGCCAAGCTAAAAAGAGAGTAAATAACAGTTAATGCAGGTTTGAGAGCGTTAATTGTATGTGATAATTTCTCGAAACTAACTCATGAATGAATCCCTATTCATTTTACAAAGTCCACATTCAATGAAAAGCATTCTAAATTAAGCAGATGCTGATATGAGGCTTTAGCAGTCTGAGATAATCAAGTGGGTATTTTTGTTTTACCATACCTGGTATACAAAATCCATTAGATTTTGCAGTGAAAGATACCAAACCTGAATTGACTGACAGACTACTGAAGCCTTATATTATTGCATTTTATTCACAGAATAAGGGTTGTCAGTTTCTAATTATTAGATTACAATGATTAGAGGCCAGATACTTTTTTAAGTTTACACATTTCATGTGAGTATTGTATTAAAATACGCTATAAACAATCCAAATGTGCAGTATCTTTTAACCAAATAATTACATTAAAGTTGAAACAGGGTTGAAATGCTAAGCCAAGTGTCAAAAATCAGCATAAAAAAGCAGCATAAGCAAACTAATTTAAGCAGTATATGAAAAACATTTAGATGTTGTAGCCAGACAATGTTTTTCTTTGTTTTCAGGTTTTGTTTGACTCTCTGATCCAGTTTGTTGTGGTCATTTACTCTGTGCAGTGACTTTAACTAATGGAGGCCAACAACACCTGGACTCACTAAAGCACTATTAGCAGCTTGCTTATAATTGGCCCTGACCCCTTATTCTGAGAGGTCGTTGGTCAGAAAAGGTTGGGTAGTTTAGGAACAGGAAAATTAACTTCCTGTTATTCAACGATAACGCCCACATTAGGTGCAAAGTTAACTAAGGGTCATTAGAAAGAATGTCTCACACAAGCAACAGCTGCTTTTTTTGGGTTTTTTTTTTAATGTTTATTGAATTTACTGGAATGGAAAACAGCTCTAAGTAAAGGAAAAATGTTGATTAAGCACTGAACAAGTTTAGCCAAACCTCTATGGGAATTTGCATGTCAAAAGTCAAATCTAGAGCATGCTGATTTGTTGCCTGCAGAAATGGTTTGGACAAAGCCACTTAAAACACAGGGTGTGAGTGTGTGTATATGCACTTTTGTTAGAATGAAAGTGCATACTTAACAAGTAATACATCAAACAACATGCTTATAAGTGGCAAACAGCCACCAAATGAAACCCGAATATTAACTTCCACCCAAGTTTCATCGCACTTCAATGCTTTTGTAGGCAAAGCACCTTCTCAGGAATCCTTTCATCATTATTAGATGCCAGCCTTTTTGTTCTCACGTCCAAAAAACATAAACTTTGACTGTAATCTTTGAAGCTTTATGCTGCCTGCAGCGATTGGAAAATGTTTCACTGAGGCGACTGCTCGCTGCTGGTCCTGTACAGAGACAGAAAGGGCCCGAAGGCTCACTGCTCCGCTTCCCTAACTAACTCCATATGGTGTGGGTCTGGACATCCAACTGACTTCTAAGACTGTTGCAGACTGGTGCAATGTAAACTTAGCATCTCATCTGAGCGGGGGCCACGGGCAAACCCCCCTCCCATGCTCTAAGGAGAAGCATCTGTCCCCCGTCGCTCTCAATATCCACCTCGCCCATCGCCAAAGGCTCTGACAGTGACGTGGCTTACATTTGAAATCTTAGATGGCTTAAAGAATTCAGTCTCTCCATTTACTTAAGTTTATACAGATCAAATCATCCTAAAGAAACAGAGAGGTCGGAAGTTTTAATAACTAATACTTGAGAGTTCAAACAAGCAGCACAGAGAGGCTCCTTATTTCTTGTTTTTGTCTGAGTGTGAGACACTTGGATCCCTCTTTCTGTGAGAAATTTTTGTTGAGAACTCTTTACTGAGCAAGATGGTAAAAAGAACTGCTGGCACTGAGAGTGGATTGGTGAATGAGCAGGGTAAGAAAGAGTACAACAGGTAACAAGGACCTACTGCTGAGAGACAGATGGCTGAGCTGCACAATAAGAGGCCCGTACACTAACGGGAAGCTCAGTGTGTGTGTGTGTGTGTGTGTGTGTTAATGTGTGCATGTAAGACCCTCTTTTATTTGCTGTATATCAATTTGTCCAATGAGCAATCAAAGAATGCCTCATGAATGACTGTTTCAGAGCAGCTACTGACATTTCTTTGGGGGTTACTCACTCTGTGCTCTCTAATGAGCAACATAAATGTGGCGTTCGCAGAAGGGAAAAAAAACAATTCAACTCAACTCAATTACAGGGCTGTAGGATTTCCCATGATCACAATTAAGTATATTACAAATACTTTTGAAATAAAATAAAGCAAAATTATATGGGGGATATTTCCTATCTACCTTTTTGCTAATGGTTATACAATAGTTAGTAGTTAAAGACTGTAATTTGAGGCAAATTGTCGCACAAATGTCACACAGGTTTGTTTACAGGTTCTTTTTCATTATAATTTAGACAAAATGTCCAACTCATCCATCATAGGTCAGTGGTTTTTTGACTAATATGTAGACCTCAGTGAAAATGATTCTCGGGTACAACTGTATCAGTGAGTATCAGTCATAATGCTTGAACTGAGAGGTGCCATCTCCTCAGAAACCTCTGGTCTGATGTGGCACACAACAGGCACTGGCTCTTGTGAGTACCCATAGGGAAATCATACTGTGAGATAACCATATGAAAGAAAGAGTGACACTTTCAGCAACCAGTTTATTGAGTATAGATGCATGTCAGCATGGTTGTGTAATGATAATCCTGTTGTGATAAAGTGATATAATATACTTTTTGACGTATCCACTTTCCCTCACTTTACTTTGTCAGCATCATTCAGTTATTCCCTGCATTTCTCCAAATTTTGGCAAATTTACACTTTCCATGAAGCTGCATGGAATCTGACATCACACAAATTTTCCTAAACTGCTTATGTCCTGGATCATCTGCACCTGACTGTACATGCCTACAAGTGTGCTGACTGCATTGGTGTTGCCATTTTGATTTTTAGTGTGCATGTGTTGAACTTGTCCATGCAAAACAACCCCCAATGTAGTATGTAAAGAACCACATCTGCTCTATTTTGAATCCGTTTTGGAGTATATCAGGGCTCTTGCTTTTTATTCTCTCTTCACAACGGGGTGGATGGTGGCGGAAAGGTCGGATTTGTTTCTTGCAACTACATTGTTTCTTCCACTGAATATCAGGGCCTCGCTATGATTGTGGCACTATCCATCACTCAAATTGCAGCATGTATTGTGGCCGCCTTGCATTCTGGCCTACTGGGGCTTTGTTGAGTACCACTGTAAAAATTGTGATTCTACACAGAAAGTCCATACTGCTTGATTCTGAGGGATAAACCTGATTTTTAATGCACATGTTTTAGATCACAGAAAAATGCACCACAGTTAAACTCCATCAGAACTGCATTTGCATTTGAAATATGTTTGCATGAAATCACTTCATCTAACTTATCCATGGGAAAAGTACTCAGTGTCCTCAGAAAATGCAAAGTACATTACAAACAGCTGTATTTAAACAGTTGCAGAGCAAAAGTAACTGTTATAGTATGTAGGAAACAGAAAAAAAAACAAAAACATTCTGGTCTTGATATCTTCAATTCTTAAAATTTTACAGCTGATCAGGGACGCCATCAACAATATGAAACAACTGACAGCAGGCAGCGAAACAACAGAAACGGACAAGTGAAGGGTTTTTTTCCTATCTGTATGGTGATAATTGCAAGAGAACATGAATACCAGTCAAGCATGCAGGCATAGCATGGATGAATCACAGAGGATCTCAGATTGCAGGGCTCTAGCCACTGTAATTGATAGTAAACCACCATCCCCCTTTGGGAGAAAAAATCTACAAAGAGAGTCAAACCATCCAGTTTGATTCTGCCAGTGAATTATTCATTGCTTAAGGTATCTGGGCCAATGCAGAACTACATGGATTACACACTGCCTCTCTCTCTCTCTCTCTCTCACACACACACACACACACACACACACACACACACACACACACACACACACACACACACACACACACACTGGTGCCCTATCAGAGGCAGACTGAGCTATTTTCTGGAAGAGAACTTGTTGGCTGCGGTGGCTCTCCACACTAAATAGCGAGGCTAACCAGTGTTTGCTTTGTGGAAATCCCTTTGGCGTTTGCAGAGTGAGATGGGATGGATGGCTCACACAAGCCAGTTGCCCTCCTCTCTGCAGTCACGTGTTGCATGTCATGTAGAGGCTGTGTGTTTTCAGTAAAATATGTAGTAACTGTGCTGGTGGAGCAAAGTACATATTACAGTGCGGAAGCAAGAAAATCAGCTGTTTGATTACGGGATAGAAGAGCTGAGCAATGCAAAAAATAATTACAATACAATGGTTGCCTTGTTATGTAAATATGTATGTAAATAGTTTGATAAAAGTAAAGACTGAACAGTTGAAATATTTAGCCAAAGCAATGACTGGTTGAAGAATCCAGCTTCTGTTTGTCCCAGTGGAGCAGCTCTGTTCTGTATGAACAGTTACAACACCTTTATGTAGTATGACGTGACTCCCACTTTGGAATCAAATGAAGTGAACGTACTTGGCATATGACAGGTGGTGTTGATGAAGGGAAACTCTGATAGGGATGTAGGGGTATGGCAGATTTTAAAAAAAAAGGCTGGGAACCACTGCTCTAGAGGTTGTTTTTTTGTCTTTACCCCATGATCCATGGAAGATAGGGGTCCTCCCCTATCAGGATTCGACCTGACAACCTGCAGGCCTAAAGTGAAAGCTCAGCCGGAGCTGGGGCCCAGGCCTCATATCATCTGGTTTCTATTCTCTCTGCCCTGTCCAATGAAATCTGACCTGCTTTAGAGGAGAACTGAATTATGGGCCCATCAATAAATACCATATTTCCTTTGAAGTTGCATACGTGATGGAAAGTGGTAAGATGTCATGTGTTAAAGTTATTACCCAATTCCTTAGCACTAATCTACTGTGCTTGATGTTCCTGACTTTTGAAGACTGTTGTGGCTTTATCTATTCTGACAGCAGCCAGACTAACCGCTTTTTTCACTTTGCCCAAACGTCAGAACTATTTTCAATCTCCCCTCGACTTTATATAACCCCTGCGGAGGTAACCTAGCCTAGCAGGGAGAGGGAGAGGTGGGTGCGTTACAGGAGAAAGATTGACTCTGAATGTTTCGTGACAATGCTGGATAATTTTACCAGCTGGTGAATAGTCTGCTCTTGAGTCATTTGGAGGTGCCTATAAAGCCTGTGTGTAATCTTCCTGCCTCCCACTCTTTAATTGTGCCTCTCACGGAACAAGTTGCTTTTGTTAAAAGAAGAGATAGCCTAAGGTTCTTCTGATCCAACCTGGAAAAAAGACAAGACACGAGGATGAGATATGCATTCAGAGATTAATTGTTGTGCAGAATTTCACAGATTCTTTTTGTATAGATTTGCTTTATTTGATATGGATAGTGGATTGAAGCAAGAAGGGATGGAAAGACATAAACTGATGATATGCAAAGATCATAGATGAGATTTGAATCCAGAATTGTATGCCCTACAATCACCAAGCTGTGCACCGGCTGGGTTTGCTTGAAAAGAACTAGTTTGTAGGATACTGTAGTAGTCAAACAACGTCTAAAGGCAAAAGTGTTTATACTTTTTACAAATGGCTGCAGTCTAAACCAACCATCACAGTAAAGGGCAGGGCATGATGAATTGTACAAATGCAGATACCAGTGCACATTTTCTGCCAGTCTCTCCTCAGATACAATTACATTTATGTTGCACTTCTGTCATAAGAAGTGACCGAAGTAGTTGTGTTAGTAGTAGTAGTCCAAATCCTGCATGCTTTCTTACCTCTACACACCTAGCCAGTGGCTTTGAGAAGTGGGCTGGCTTGGTGGATTAGCAGTTTTGGAAAGTTACAAAAGTTACTGGATGCAGCGCTCGCAATTCAAACATCAGAAAGGTATGAGGAGAGGGTTTTAGATGCTGTTTGACAATCTGACAAGCACTTTTTCTGGAGCGTACTGACGCGTTTAGCCAACTTAGCCACCAGGAGGTATCAGACTGTTTCCTGTGATACATTTTTAGCAACTCAAACAAAGATGATTTTACAAATATTACTTATTTTATTGTTATCATATAAATATTTTGTGGAAATTAGCATTTTAACATTAGAAAAAGTAACCACAGTGCTGTTTGCGGTGACCTTATCGGCATTGCAGAGGCTCCGTAAGAGCCATAATGAGTGTCAGCAGAGGAGGGTGACCTGGCCATTACCTGCACATGGCTCAGTGTCAATGAAGATCTCAAGTTCAGAAGTTGCCCTCTCTGACAGTTCAGAGATGTGAGGTTATCCCTGCAGGAACAGCTGCCTGGGATAATGAGTAACAGCACTCCTGCCATCCTGACTGGGTGAAAAATACCACAACCATTAAGAGGCCTCACGTGAGCAGAGGAGAAAGGGAGGGGAGGATGATTGCACTCTCATCTCAGTACAAAATGTGGTGAAATGAATCCAATGTCTGCAATTACTGCTGAAAAGAAGAGCCGGCAGTAAGGCAGACAGAGTCAGCATACATTAAAACAATACTAGTTTAAATGCTTTTGGGGTTCAGAGCAGCACATGTAGAGACTAGTAGGATTGAAAAGCTCCTGTAAAAGTCCTAAATATATTTGATTTTCCAAGAACTTATGCTGTATTATTTGCTGTAAGTCTATTTGTTTATGTATCTATGAGCGAGTTCATGCATGTACCATGTATATATGAGGGACAACACACTTCTCTCAGAGTTGCCTTTATACTGCAGAGCATCTGTTGACATAATCATTGTGTCGTTTCAGCGATGCGTAGGAGGAGGTGTGAAGATGTTGTCGGTGATATTCATTACAAGCTGGCGCATCAGCCCATCAAAGCTCTCCTTTGTGGAGGGGATCAAGCCAGAGGCAGGTTAAGGCTTTCCACAGAGACACCTGTGGTTAGCTCTTCCTCTTGGTTTCCTCTTTTCTTTTGTTGCTGCGTTGTTGAGCTTCTCCTCAGGAGGGCTGCACAGTCTGAGCTCAAACCTCTGCTGAACTTAACCTTTTCTTTGCACAAGCCCAGAGATAGTCAGCCCAGTAAAATTTGTCCAATATACAGTAGATTAATATTTCAATTCAAATTATTGTCAGATTAATTAATTATGAAAATAATGGTTGCAGCCTTATGTGTATTATTCAGGGTTATTTGATTTACTGCACTGACGCTGATGTTGTCCTATTTGCACACTTTAAACTGGAGTATAATTCATAAATGTTGAAAGTCAGGCCTGTTTCATCTTTACACACACAGCACCCTTTAAATCCACATGAAAGAATTGAAGGGGAAATGGAGAAAGAGATCCAGAGAGAGATAGAGTTCAATCGGATGCACACGGTCTTTAACTGAGTGCCTGAGAGCCTGCAGGGTCTTTCCTGTCCATCACAGGTTGTGACCCTGCAGAATGGAGCAGCTGCTGCAGAATGATCTGTCTGTTAAGAGAAACTGCTGAGCCATCAGAGCTGCTGAAGACCAGAAGAGGCTGCGTCAAGACCTTTGACAGGCTCAGATCAATCAGCCAACACCAACGCAGCCTCAAGGGCCATCATTTCACCTTGACCAGCAAAGGTCACTGTTTAAATTTGATTTCTCCTCACTAAATGTAATGACTTGTCTATCATACAGACAAGGATTAGTTAGAAAAGTCAAATCCCAACATGGCTATTGGCCATTCATTAATTTTGCTATAATGACCGTGATCCAGACTGGTCTGGACCAAAAAAAAAAACAGCAACTACATTTACTGTGCATTTTTGTCTATAGAACACATTTTGATACCCTAACATCCACTGGAGGAGTTTTTCAATAAGTTTTTATATATGTAAGGAACCTAAAAAGAAATAAATCAAGGTGTTATTCTTCTCAACTTCATTGCTGCTGTAGGGCAATATACAGAATGTCAAAGGCAGCTGAACATGGATTATGAGTGAATTAAAAAGATTACATTTAAATCGGAATGGCTATCCCCCCCCCCCCCCCCCACCACACACACACACATTATACTCCAGTTTACTGTATACATGACTATACTTTAAATTTGGCGAAGTTCCCCCGTACTCTCTTGGATTCAGTCCCTGAATGTCCAAGGCAGGAGACAGTTTGAAAGGGAGGAGAATTAGCAGGAGTTTTGTTTTGGACTCATTGCTGGAACATGACTCCCTCCCTCCATTCCTTTCAGCTCAATTATCGGCCCTTTTCACTCCTCGGGGCCTGAGCACCCAGCAGCAGGCTTCAACTTGTGCAGGGGTCTTGAAACTCTGGTCCAACAGAGAAAAAGGGCGTCTCTTTAAGACAAAGTTTCAAACTTAACCAGCCTCTGTGTCATTCATTCAGTGTACTTATGTTCTTATACCCATGGTACTATAGGTGGTGCATGAATTTGTGTTGCCAAGTTATTTCAAGCCTAACAAATTGTAGCTACACCACTCCTTGTACAGTAATATGTGATAACACTGAAAAGTCAGATTGATTAAATGAAAAAATTGTTACTCAATCGCAGTTCCCGTAGGTCCTCATAAGTAAACATAAACACATGTTAAGAGAGAATAAGCAGTGCAGAGAGAGTATATTCAGTATCTAGGTATTCATTTCCCTTCAAGATGTCCCTCCCTCTCTCCATCCATCCATCTCTATCTTTCTCCCTGTCCGCCCAGACAGTTTTCTGTCTGTACTTTGCAGGGGAAAGTATCGAATGCCGTGGACAGATTTGTCTTTCCTAAAAGACTGCTGACACCTGTCTAGTGCTCATTTAAAACTTTTACTGGCCCATTTCTCCAGGGCACACACATGTAGAGAGGCAGGGGTGTCCAGAATGGGCTTTCTACTTAACCCCATGATGAAAACAGGGGAAATTGGTTTCAGTCCTTCTCTCCTCCATCCACAGTGCCACTGATTAGATTTAGAAGAAACCTTGGATATCAGTTATTTCATTGTTTTGTTCTTGAATTTTCAAAACAACCTCTCAGGCCTCATGAATCACATTGAGGACATCATGTGTTTCATGCATTTGTCTAATGGAGGCTTCAGCTTGGGTTGATCGGGTACAATCTCCTACGAGAAGTGCCTAACGCTCTATGGCGCTATGTCACACACAAAAGAAGCTAGCCCAGTAATTTGTTCTTTCATTTATCAACCCCCTCAATGAATTTTGTGTTTGGTTCCTGAGCAATTGACAGGCTTTGTTTCTGTACATGAACTGTTAGTTTCTAGGGATACGCTGCCTCCAGCACCTGAACAAACAAACTTTCAACAAAATTTAATTTGCCAGTGTCCTGTAATTAACACTTTTGTGGCTGCAGAGGCCGCTGTTGTAACTGCTCAGCAGAAGTTACATAGTGTTGCCTTAATCCAGTGTCATAACAGTGATTGGCTACAATTACTGTTTATAACAAGATAACATATACTAAGTGTATTAGATACACCTGTAAAATCTAATATAACAGTTCTGCCATAAATTCATACCTTTACAAAGCTTATGATGTTTTTGGTGACATTGTCAGAAATGCTTCAGCAGTGATCAGGACAATAAAATGCCACTGCAGAGACACATTCACACATTAAAGCAGCACGTACACACAGGTATTGGGAGGTTTAAACAGGATAAAATGCAGGTACAAAGCTGGAAAATCAAACCTATAAATACCACAACATGACTTGACAAGTGAGACATGAGGGCAGGAGGCGGATTTGCCAAAGGATATCGGAAACACGCATTCCAACGTGTGTCAATTAGGTTTCGTCTTCTTATTAATTTACTTTTGAATTAAGGCTCAACAAGTTTACACTCATTATTTTCTGGTTTGTTACTAAAATCCAGTCTTGTATTTCCTTTGCACCTATAAAACATTTTCTGAATTATCACACCAGTTGTTTTTCTTGACAAATCAACATGTTGTTATATGAGCAAACCGCTGTGCTGCAGTGTAGGTTTGTGACTTCATGCAAGTGGTGCATGTTTTGAATTGGTGCAAAACTCCTTAAATATAAATGAAGTATTTTGTGTGAGTATGGGGACCCCTGTGGCTCCTTAATACCCCCTTCAGTCCTTTTTTTGTAATCTAATCAAAGTTCCCAACTCACCAGGGTTCAGGAAGGGGGGGGGGGTCTCTTGTGTTAGACAGCTTACTGCAATTAAAATTTATTTAAGGCTTACAAGGAATCCTTTCACTCTTGAACAAATCAGAGTGAATTCCTCTGACTCTGACGAGGTTTTCCCTCCCTATAATTATCCTCTGCTCAACAAGCGCTGAGAGAGCAGCTCTCCTTTAACCCCCTGCAATACCTCAGAGCTTTGCACTTGTAATTAAATCATAAAATAACAACAACTGCAAATTCAGTTTTCAAAACGAGCACAGTAAGACTGTGATTTGAGGAAACGGGTGTATGCCAGATGACTTCCTCAATGTCATTTTTTTAACTTATGTCATATATCATGTTCTTTATTACCGGAGCGTTGTACCGTCAACTCTAAGGCCTGACACTGAGACTTGAACCAGTTCTGGCATCCCGAGGAGTGTCGCTTTGTAATGTGACACACTTGGGGAGATTACAAGTTTTGACAGGTTAGCAGGTACTGATTCTCCTCATGTTACTACAAATGGCAGTTTACAGTGTTTTTCTAGTCAGGCGCAGTTTTGTGAGTTGCTGGGCGTTGTGGCTTGCTCTGTTGTTCTGCACTGTGGTTTTATTTGCTTAGACAGAATTCATACAACACTGGAAATATACTTCATCCAGGTTTTGATGTCTGGTCCAGTGGGCAAGAGCAGTGAGTGAGAGCAGAAATCTATAAATCTAAAATTCTGCATCGTCTTTGATGTACTGAGAATAATTTTAAGCATGAGATGCACGACAAATGCAACTTGCCTTCTCCTCATAGCTTTGATTTTAGTTTGGGGTTTAGATTAGAGTTGGTGGTTTGGGGTGTTAATTTTTTGACAGTGCTCATGTTTTCTGATGTACAAAATTGACTCTTTTTTTTACTAAGCTTTTAACATAGTATTTTGTCATTCACTATTTTTTAATTTAGAATCTTAGTAATTTGAGTTCAGTATTTCTTCACATAACTTAAAGTCATCTCTGTGGGCTTATCTGACACTATGTCTCGTCTTGTCCCTTTAATATGTTTTTACCATTTCCCTCTGATTACTTTAACCTTGTGACCGAGTGTTGAATTAAATGCCTAATTTAACATGGGCCTTTTGTTGGCCACCTCTTTGTTGGGAAGTTCTTTCTAATCGGCCAGTGGGGGCTGTGGTGTTGTTGACGGCCAGGGGGCCACTCAGTCCGCTCTTATTATCCCTCTGTGACAGCGTGTCCTTGGGCAAGGCAGCACAGCTGTCAGGTCTCTCTGTCACACTTCTCTGCAGGCAGGACATGGCCAGCCCACAGCACAGATAGGGGTCCTTAAGACCTAGGGCACTGCCGCTCATCTCCGAGGATGCCTACCTTGGTTGTTTAGCAACCGACTCTGGGTGACAGCGTTTGTTCGATTGTGTTTGGCTACTGTGTGATGGAGCGGTGGATGTGGGGGTTACAGCGAAACTAACCAAATAACACGATGGGTGCTTTTGTTGCCTCACTAAAGAGGAGGAGCTATCAGGAGAGATCCCACTATGTGTCCTTTCATGCCTCCAAGTCATGGGAAGAGCAAGCACACACACACACAAAAGCTCAATGTACAATGTAGAGTTCTGTACAAGTGTCACAGACAGCTTGTATTTTCTCATTAATCAAAATTTTAATTAAGAAGAGTCTCTGTCCAATTTTGCTGTTTGCATATTACAAGTAGTTTTAATTTTTTTGTTTATAGTTTTAACTATTTTTGTCATCAATTAATGTATTGATTATTTTCTTGGTTAATTGTTTGGTCCATAAAATGTCAGAATAGTTCTTTAAAAAATACCCACCACAAAGAGGTCCATCCATTTTGGATGCCCAAGATGGCATCTTCAAAGTGCTAATCAATTGATTGATTTCAATCAATCAGTTAAATCACTTTATTTGTCCCCAAGAAGCAATTTAAAAGGGCATGAAAGTAGCATGCACACACACACACACACAAAACGCATCAAACAAGACACAAAATCAACACACAGTACAACAGACACCATTCACAGAATGGAATAATAATGGAATAATTTATGAAGTGCATTTTTAGATTTGTAAGTTTGTGTAGCTGCATCAGTGCTTATACTGGGTCAGTGTCTTCCTCCTCTGAAAGCCCTGTTGAAGTAGTTATGGTGGAAGCAAAGGTCAGGTCATGTGATGCTGGTAAAGAGCAACAAAGTCCACGCAGGGAGAGACAGAGATGGATGGATGGATGGATGGATGGATCACTGAAACTACAACTGTAGTCATAATTTTAATCCAAATTTCTAACAATGTTGGAAGGGATAGACGAATGATGTTGCACTGCAGATGGGGCAGGAAATGCTTCTATATGTCTATCTAGAGGGCAACATATTTCAGTGTTTTAATTTGGAGGACTTGTTGGATTAAATAATTAAATGACTAATCATTTTTCATTGTTATGTCAAAGACCCTTTTGATTCCAGTAAGTTCAGGTTTCACTCCATTAGATACAGTAGCAAAAAGCCACAGACTCCTGGCATCGACTGACTGAACCGGCTTCCTCCTTCTTTCATCTCTCCTCTAATCTTCTGTTTGCACAGCTCTCTGTCTTGTCAGTGTAGTTTGTTTAGGTTTTATGCCCGTCAATACAGCTGTATTCCCCCGTCTCAACCCACATCTGAAAAGATCATCGGTGATAGATTTGCAGGCAGAACATTTCCTCAGCTGAAATCCCAGGCTTTGTCTGGAAAATGATTAAGGCTAACGGAGTGTTTCACTCTAAACAGCAGCAAAGAAAACATCCCAGTGCTACTGAAAGTCTGCAAATTCACTTTCTTTTCAACACGCCTTGATCCAAGGGGTGCTCAAGATCATCTAACAGGTGACTGCAGTAAAGATTTTTTCTTTTTTTCCCCATTCTCCAAAGTCGTATGGTGCAATATGCCAGTCTTCCTTTTTTGTTTGTTTTTTTTAGCTTACTTGCTAAGAGTTGGATGAGAAAAACTGTACATATGTAAACAGACCAGGCCAATATTTTAGCCAACGTTAGCTTATTGCAGATACATCAGTAATGGTGTTGTCATAATCTGTCCACCTCAGAGCACTGATCCTTTTATTTTTCTACTGTAAAATGTTCTGCTCATTTTTAGGATTCACACTGCTTAATATGTGCCAGGGTGGTCACAGTTCTTTAAAACACAGATTGTCACAAACAAAAAAATCAGAATACTGATATCAAAATCCGCCCCAAAGATCCATTGGGCTATAATGTCCTCTTATGTCCATAATATGTTATAATGTTTGTTTAATCCATATGAAAACCAAAATGTAAAATCAACATTTACTTTTCACATGGAAACAGTGAATTAAATCTTGTACACAAACAAGATATAAATTGTTAATTGATGAGCATTTGAGGTGCTATGCAGCTTTTCTTTCTGTTGTACAGAGCCAGGTTAAGCTGTTTCCACCATTTACAGTCTTAATGCTAAGCTAAGCTTCATACTCATGGTACAGACTTGAGAGTGGTATTGATCTCATCTAACTCTCTCCAAGAGAGCAAAGTGTATTTCCCATAATCTCAAACTATTCATTTAATATGCTGCTGTGTTAATAGGGTTTAAACAGAACAGGAACATACAGTAGGATAAACCTAAGTGTAGGTGGTATAAAAACCACTAATGTGTGGTTATAGCTGTACTGGTTTACATAACGACAAAGAAAAATGTACCAAATATAAAAACATAGACAGTGTAATAGATGAGTACTCAAACAAGCACAAGGAGGAATGAACATTAAGGTATTCACTTCTCTCCTGTGCTGACCAGCCGTGCTCAGCAGAGAGAAAGAGAGTGTTGTTTTCCTTCGACCTCTGCAGTCAGTGACTCACACTGGAACGTGTTGCCAACAGACAGAGTTTGACAGTTTAATATTTATGCTGTCAATTCCAAAGACTAACCTTGGTAATTAGGGGAGGTGAGTCCAGACAGATGTGGACGGAGGGACAAAAGAGCCTTTTGTTTGGCTCTTGCAACTACAGTCACCTCTCCCATGACAGCATTAAAAAACAGGCCCGAAGTCATTGGCAGCCCGATTGGTTCGCTGCTGGATGAAGTCACATTTCTTCATGAAGTCACATTTCTTCATGGCATGATGTCACTCTTGGGTGGGACGTCACGTCAAGCAGCATTAGAGTGAGACGTCTTGTCGACTGCAGCGCAGTTAGCAGCGTTTCTTTAACTGAAAAACTGAAGATTACTCAAACTAAACAGAGCTATTTTAATGTAGCAACTCAATATTTTGCCAACAGTGGGAATATAAATACACGCGGGAGTGTCTTGTTACAGAGACAATTCTGTCACAGGTGTGATTCTGTCAACAGCAATATCACCTGAGTGCAGACAGGACACTGTTTTGCTGTAATAACAGCCAACTTTTTGTCCTTTTGTGTTTTTATAAGTTACATTACTTAATATCTGCACAAGATCTTATTTTAGAATAAGTATGACTAAAGTGCAAAATAGGCAGTTAAATAGGTTGTCTCCTTTTTATGATTCATTGTCCACACTTGTGTATTTAAAGTCAAACTTTATTTAGGGATTTTTTTTAGGAGCGAGTGGGTTTTGTTTTGTTTTTTTGACTTCATGACATTTTAGAGCTGCAATTAAAAAGCGAAACATATTCTGTTGTCTTATAATATATGACAGTTGACTAATTTTCTAATCAATTGATCGACTAGTCATTTCAGCTCTACAATTATTTAAGTTGTGTCAGTAACAGTCGGCTTTTGGTCTTCCTTATTCGCCAGCTATAACAATAAGTGTTCAAATGTAGCTCTTAAAGCAGCTTCGTTCATATTGAAAAAGCCATCGTAGCCAAAGCCATGGCTGGATCTCTTTGAAAACATGAGATAAATATGTATACATTTATGTCTAGAATTTAAGGTGTAGATCCCTCCACTATCAATATGTTCATGCTATTGTGCATACTAAATGCATAAATACCTAGATACTATACATACTGATGCCCCCGCTAACCACCTTCTACCATTTACACTAAGCTGTGGTCATTGGTCAGCCTAACAGCCCCAGCTCGGCCTCTCCTGTCTGACCACTGACTGTAACTCTCTCTTCCCTCTGAACAGATCACACACCACAAACACCACAAACACCACAAACTACCACTTGTCCACACTAACACATCAGGTAATTCAATCATGCTTGGTCTATGATGAGCGAAATAAGGAAATGTCAAAGAAAAATACAACTGACTCCCACATAAATACTGATTTTATTCCATATTCTAGTCTTTTAAACCTTTAAAAACATGTTATTAGTGAATATCTGCATAGTGAGCAACTGTATTAGGCAAACTTTAAGATCAAAATTTAAATTTGAGGATTGCCATGAAAACATTTCATGGTTATGTATAATCAAACAAAAAACCCCACTGATGCTTATTCACACACAAAAACACCACAGATCATTATTCTTAAAATCAGCCAAAACGATAAATTCACCATAAAAAAAGGAAAACCTACGCTACTTTTTAAAGCATACTGTGTTTTTTACAGCAGCTGGTACTTTGACAAATTCATCAAATGCATTGCTAACATTAACTATTAAACCACAGAAGAGACTGCAATGTTACAAACATCAACATCATTTATTTTCCTTTCCACGCGTCAGCCCACCTGGGCAGACAGCGAGAAAGGTTAGAACAGGTAGTTGCCATAAACACTCGAGGCTTTATCGTCTGGGGCAAACACAGCCAGGAGTCATTTTGTTGCACACTCTAGTTTAATGACAGATGACCCCAAGCCATTTATAGGCTGTAAAGGACACCCTGTAGCAGCTTAAGTGCATCTGAGCCAGGAGGTTTCAGGCAGAGTGTATGGTCAGTAAAGAAGAAAAGACAGGTCAGCTGGCAGGAGAGGAGGATTTTCAGATGAAGGGTCTGAAAATGTTGCTGTGGTGAAGTGAATTCCAGGTGTGATTAGTTTGTCCTTCCCCTCATCCAAATCCTCATTTAATTCTGCGGTATGGTTTGGCAGGCTTAAACGTTTCTCACATGTAAGTGAACCGAGGGAAAACCCTTAATGAGTTGAAAAAATGTGAGCCAGGGGTGGTGTTAGAGCATGAAGCTGGCATTATTTTCTTTTCTCATCAGTTCATTGTGGATTATGGTCTCTGCAGGGTATTTGTAAATGGTACGAAAATTAATTATGCAAATGTTACCCTTTTAACTGTGAAACTCACACTAAGATGAACCATGTGTCTAGGGCTGCAATTAATGATTATTTTCAGTATTTATTAATTTTGCAATTATGTAATCAATTAATCAATCAGTTGTTGTGGCAAGAAAATGCCTTTCACAGTCTTTCTAAGTGATGTCTTCACTTGTCTTGTTTCATCCGGTCAACGTTTCAAAATGACTGATCATTTCAGGTCTACATATGTCTGTTGAAGATATGCAACATATTAATTGCTTAAAGCTGCTATTTCTATATTAATGATGGTTCAAATAACTACATGTATCTACTACATGTACTAATGCTAAAGTGGTTCCTCACGGATTGAAACCATTATTTTTTCTTCCAAGGTCTTTTCCTATTGGGCAACCTAGGGTTTTCCACAAGTCCATACATTGTCCAGTTGGGTGAAGAAAGTAACCAGCTATGGGGGGTGGGGATGGGCAATGATGTCATCAAATACTGTGTGACCGCAGGGGTTGTTGTTTTCATTGTTAAAGGTCTCATACAACTCACTGTGTTTTTGGTAGGATCATCATTCATAGTTCAGCTAGGAAATATCAACCAGAATGGATTACTACTTCTAGAAATGTAGTTATAAGTAGGGAAGCACATCCTGACAGGTAGGAAATAGCTATCAGAACGGACAACTGCCTCTGTGAATGTAGCTATACGTAGGGTAGCGCAATCTGTCAGGTAGGAGATATCCATCATAATGGACTACTTCTTCTATAAATGTAGTTATCATTAGGGTAACACGATCTGTCAGGAAGAAACATCTATCTGAATGGACTACTACTTTTGTAAATGTAGTTATGAGTAGGGTAGCACAATATGTCAGGTAGGAGATATCTGTCACAATGTACAACTACTTCTGTAAATGTAGCTATTGTGATAGTCATGGGACACAACAGAAGCTCAGACATGCTAAAAAAAAAAAAACACGTGAAAATGGGGTGAGGGTGGAGGGGTGTGGGGTCGTGGGGGGTCTACATTCAATCTGCCCATGCATGGTCAAACCTGATGGCATGGGGGCCCTCAACTCAAGGTAGAGTTTTGTTGTGCTAGACACAGGGATTCAGGCCTTGTTATTGAGCAATATGCTCTGCTTTGTGTGATGAGGGCCCGCCCCCTCATGCTCTGCTTGTGTTTTATCTCCCCTCTTACAAAGAGAGAGGCCCTGCAAACAGCCACCTTCACACCTCTCTTAGCAGCTCTACTGAATGAGCTAAAGCACTTCTCCATTCATATGTGGAAATACACTACACATAAAAAAATCAAGGTAGTGGTGAGCATTCTGCCCTTTCTCCTCACTGTGAAGAGGAAAAAGAAAATGAATTCGACGACGTACTGAGATCCTTGTATGAAAGAGGAAAAAGCGCAGGCTCCTGTTCAGTTATTGGCCTTGAAATGTTTATAGGTTTTTCCAAAAGGGCGATAGAGGAGTGAAACGTTCGACAATAGGCCCTAAAAAACTCCAGCAGCCTGGAACCTTTATGAAAGTGCCAAATATGAATCACTGCACTGCGGATGCCAGACGGGCCTTTCCTGTGTTGCTAAGAGAGCCCCTTGGACTGGAACAGTCCGGGCAGCCAGAGGGGGGTTAAGTGTTTCGGATGGCTGTACAGTGCTGCACGGTAGATATGACTTGATGCTCCTATTCCTGCCCCGCAGCATGGGTGGTCTGAGCTTGATTTTATACTGCCACCTATTAGCACCATGAGCTGGTGATTTATGCAGCTGTCAACTTCAACTTCATCAGCTCCATCAGCCACTGGTGAATTGTGGGTATGCTGGCAAAGCCTTCCCACTCTGCACCTCCTACTTTGGGGCTAAAGTAAACCACCCCTGAGAGCAGAAAGGAGGGAAAAAAACACTGTTAAAGAGAAAAATACAATTTAGATAAATAACAACCATACATACCACTGAGGCCTCCTCTGTGGAGAACTTCCAGCCTAAACATCTGGCTGGCTGCGTATAAGGAAGAGACTGTGTTTGAGTTAAAGCAAGGTGAGAAAGGAGGAATTCATGGTTGAAACAGCCAACTAACAGTTGAACTGCTACGGGATCAGTCAGAGGTTATACAGAATTATTAAGGTCAAGTGTTACCTGGAAAAATGCTGTATAGAGGAAAGGAAAAAATGGCTACATTCATGTCATTTCATTTTCTAAAAATATCTAAGTTTGTCACTCAATAGGATATTGCGCTTGAGAACAGAATGTGTTGAAAGGGAAAATCTGTTGAAAATTAAGTCGATTGAGTGAGCGATTAGTTATTTTGTATCAAGGGCGTACAATACAAAGTAATGGAAACTATGGGTAACAGCTCTTATTCGCTGGTTAATGAAGAAAAAGGTGTTATTCCCCATGGGCAGAGCAGAGTAATGGGCTTTTGCTTGGTTGTAATGAGGCTGCTAGAGTCATGCTGGACCAGTGCTGCGGGCCAATTTCAACAAACACAGGCATGAAAGGAAGGTGGACTGTGCATATGAGTGATTTACAGTATGTAATTCTTCACCATAAGGAGCATATTAGCTACAAGAAAACCACTCTGCTACTGTGATGCTCAGGGTGCTGCATTTAAGATTAAAATGCTAATTTGTGGAAAAGACGTTTGGGTTTTAAAGTGTCAGGGGCTAATTGCTTTTACTGCAGTTACAACCCAAGAATGTTAAACTTTATTAAACACCTGTTAAAATAATACATGTCACAGTGAGTTTGTGAGAAACGTCCCGTTGGCTAGATCTGGAAGGAAAATAACGAGATGTAGTAGATCAGTGATTCCCAAACTTGCACACAAGGGGGTAACTCTACATTTGGGGAATAGGTGAAAAGATTGCGAAGTAGGTCAGGAAACCCTGAACTGATTTTTAAAATAAATATACAGACGTCATGTTTAGGAGTAAAATGCAAATAGGACAGCAAATCTGTGTGATCTTTAGTAGATTTATCATAAAAACTACCAGCTACAATAGGCTGACTGCACCTTTCACCAACCTCAGTCAGTTATAAGTCCATAAAGTCACATGTTGCCATTGATTGTGCAGGAAAATTAGAATGTAAGCAGAGAAGTCAACATTGATACCTAAAAGTAATGGATAGATTGTTTGAATAATTAGCTAAAAGTAATAAATAAACATTTAAAATAATTCGTTAAAATTATTGGATAAACGTACCTCAAAATGGTGGATAAACTGCTGAAATAATTAAATAAACTGTTGTAATTCTAGCTAAACATAATAAATAAATGATTGAAATAGTTAGCTAAAAGTAATTGATAACCCGTTGTTAGCTGAAGGTAATGGGGCAGTTGAAATAATTACCTAAAGTAAGTCAATAAATGGATAAAACAGTTAGCTAAAAGTAATGGGCCAAGTTCTGGCAATAGTAGCAAGAATGCAAACAAACTGAACTAAATATTGACACTTCAAATGTATGAAAAAAATATTAAACATCATCTACTTTCAAAATCAATTAGAATGAGAATATTTGTAAGCTATCACTTCAGACCAGATTTCTAACCAAGTAAAAGAGAAATCCGTTAACTGACCTGCTGCCACTGGTATATTCTCTGTACTTTTGTTTTTGGTCCTCATCCTCAACTTTACTGCTGTGCTGCTGCTCAGTTTGGCTTGACATGCAGCTGTCTTCTGTTTGCAGATCCTCCAGACCTACATCACAGATATTCACAGTGAATTGTTGGTGTTGGCTACATGCAGGGTGTGACTGGTGGCAAAGGCCTCTCCTTGGTGTAAAGTGGTTTACTTAATTTATGCTGGGTCACAAGCAGAGGTCATACTTTTGAGATGAGAAAAAATGCCTGTTAAGGTCACACGCTAGCTTTCCAGATGACAGAAAGTGTGATCAAACAGTTCCCAATTAGAACCATATAATTTGGTAACATTATGATATTAAAGATGGCAGCTTGGTTTTCCCAAGCAAAACTAACTTCATGAGCGGCTGACCATAATTTGGGGTTCTGTTGCAGTTATGCAGAGGGGTAATGGTGCAGGAGGAGGTTGTACGCATGTGTGTGTGTGGTAAGGGTGGTAGCAGTTGCTGCAGAGACAGAGAAGTATTCTGGAGAAGAAAATGGTTGGTAAGGATTCAAATATGCATTTCTTTGGTCCAGAAGCAACATGACTCGAGGATGAAAGGGCGGAGAGTAGGTAGGAACATGAGTGTGTCACAGGGGAGGCTTTTTGGTTTTTGGCTGTCACTGTTGGAAAAAAAAAAGTTGAGGGAAAAAACCTTTTTACATACATCATACAAACTGAGTATACAACAGCAGTGACTGCTGTCAGTTGTCATGGTGACAAAGGGAAATAAACAAAAAAATAAGGACAACAACCTGTCTCTGCTGAGAAAACAAAAGGCAGACTGGATGAGAAATCTCAGCATTCGTGATGTGTTTTAAAGGAATAGTTCGACATTTTGGGAAATATATTTAATTTGCTTTCTTGTCAAGAAGAAAAGATGTCTGTTAAATATGAAGTTTAGTGTTTAGTGTACAGACTGGAAACAGGGGGAAACGGCTAGTCAGGCACTGTTTAAAGGTAACAGAATCTGCTCACAGTTTAACTTGCTATATCTGTGTTTTTTGTACAGATTAAACAAACCAGACATGATGCACTTAATTGGTGAGCCATACAATTGCTGATAGACAGATTTTGTCTTCTTCGGACAGAGCTAGGCTAGCTGTTTCCCCATGTTTCCAGTCTTTATGCTAAACTAAGCTAACCAGCTGCTGGCCCCAGCTTCATGTTTACGGCATAGACAGAGAGTGGTGTTGTTGTTCTTCTCAACTCTTGGCAAAAGAACAAATAAGCTTTTTATTATATCCCAAAATGTCAGTTATATTATTTGAAAAAAAATCACCATTGAGATTGTCAGGAATGTAGTTTAACATTTCTCTTTTTATGTTTTTGGAGGAAGATTGTTAGAATATTTTGGTTCTGCTTTTAAGATAAGATAATCCTTTATTAGTCCAACAATGGGGAAATTTACAAGCATTATTGATAATCAGCTACCGCTTGAGTGTACTGACCTTTTTCTCCCATCATAGAGAGTTTTCATACCAGGGCTTATTCTAGCATCAACTAAGTAAAGAGCTGCAGCAGTGGGACCTTTTAACATGTGAATCGATACCTTAAAATGCATGTGTGGCAAGAGAGAGAAAAGTTTGCTCAGTTCAGTGAAGCGTTGTGACCCTTCGTGGCCAGGTTGCCAGTGAAGCATACAGGAAAGGATCCAATGGGGGAAAGAGGGAGCGAGGATTCACAGGGAGGCTGAGAGTCAACAGCCGAGCCGAATCCCCAGAGGTTTCTGGCTGTCTTGCTCTGTCTGTTGACACTCTCCTACTCCATTGACTTTTTCATTAACCCCTTATCAAAATGTTTTTCTCTCCCACACTCCACTGACATTAGCCCCACTCCTTTTTTTCCCCCACAGGATCCTGGTTGAGTTGTTCCATCTTGTGGTCGGATTTGATATGAGGACGTCCTTACACCAACACAGGTAAAGTTTTACTTTTTTTTCTCTGATTTCCTTGTTCTACTAGTTTAATTTCTGCTCTGCTATTTCTCTATAGAAGCAAACCTAAACCTAAATAATGAACATTTATGATTGTTATTATAATGAGTAATTAAGGAGTATCATTGCTAGATCAGTGCTTTTTTGTTACAGTTTTTTAAGTGCGTTTGCAATCAGAAACTTTACCTTAAACCATTTTTAGAAAACTGAAACACTAACATAACATTCAACAAAATAATGACAAATGCTTTTAAATATGTCTCTTTAACCAAGTTACAGACTTGTGTCTCATTAAGCATAAAATATAGAAGCCAAACCTGTGAACATATTTTATTTGGTGCTGAAAAGTTCAAATTGGCCAAAATAACTGATGGCTTCTCACTTATTTTAATTACTTGCAACTTGCAGAGGCAGCCAAAATCAATGTTTTTATTGGCCTGTATTCAGAGTTGGGCGCTCGTTGCCTCTTCTGGAAGTGTGAGACCATCTTTCATGCTCAACTTTAACTTTAGTGCTAATGTTCCTGCTTAAATCTATGGGAGAAGTTTGCGTGATTTAAATAGCTCATTTCCAAATAAAATGGGGAACAAGTTACTGTCATGTCCTATAGCCAGAAGCATCACCGGAGTTAAACCTGTTAAGTACTTCATGAATATTGAACCTGTGTGAGCAGAGTGTCTAAATAAATGCAACAGTTAAAGCCACAGCAAAAGCATTTTAGTTTGCTTCACCAACTTTGTGGTGAGTCTTTCTCCACAAAAAGTTCCTTGGCAATAATCGGTGCAGGGCCACTTTTCCCAGCTGTGTAACTGCTGAAACACACTGCTCTCACTATTTGTCTGTTCCAGCTGTGTGAGTGGAGCATACAGATATAGCACCCACTTGTGGCTGGAATAATAATATGAGACTTAAAGCAAGAGCTGGGTGCAACATGTGCAGATTGTATACATCATCAAAAACTGTAATTGTATCACATATTAAAGTATAGTTTCGCATGAGTCGAGCAGAAATAATGAGAGCAGATGGACAATAAATGCACTGGGAGTGAATAACTGGAACACAGATGGTAGTAACTTGAACGTGATCTATCCTGCATGTTTCATCCAGGTAGCTACATGTAATTGGAAACATTTTCCTCTTACGAGAAAAGGAATAATGGCATCTTTTAAAAGTATAAAGCAAAGTAGAAACAGTATCAGAATGAAAAATATTTCACTCATGGAGCAGACGGCACAAGTAAATGTCTCTCCAAGCTCAGTAAGCATGTAATAATGAGAAACATCAGGTGTTTACCCTCCAGCACATCACTGATTTCCATGATTTCCTAAGTGATGATGCACCAGTGGAGGAGGGTGATAAGGATCCACTTTACCACACTGGTACTCATCTCTCCAATTCCACCTCCCCCTTGTGGAAAATTGGACGTTTTAAGTTTTGCACTATCTAATAATTTCAACTTTGGCCTAAAAACTTGTGAAGTGAGTTATGACTATAAAAACACATTTGATAAGTGAGTCAGTAGCACCAAGGGCCATCTATTAAGGAAGCCTCTACTTTTCTGTCCTCACACCTCTTCATAGTACAATTTAAATACATGTTGATTTTGTCAGCTGCCAAAATTGTACTTTATTGCTATGATTACTTTATGAACATTTTAATGTTCATGTAACTGAAAGTCTTTTTCCTGACACAGGTGACCAACAGACTGCCTTGTTTGCAACAGCATAATTAAGAAGACACAACTCTGAAGAAACAAGAATTTGGTGCTGAAGGATAGGTGAGTCATATCTTTCAGTATCTTAGAAAAAGCAGCACATGCACATCAAGAATAGACCGTTTATTTTCAAAATTGTAATGCATGTACAATTCCCTGAAGAAATAATGCGTGACTTATACAAACCGGTTAAGACAGTGGTACAAACCATTTCCCCTCAGTTCATTACATAAGGTTTTCCAAGATAAATTTTATGGTACAATAGATTCAATGGCACAGATGTGTTCTGTGAGGCTCTTCAGACCAAATCCCACTGGAGTCTCACTAGTTCCAGTGTAAGCAGGGGAGATCTTGACAATTATACTTAATTCTCTAGAGTAAAGTGACCATGAGACTTGATAACTGAAAACATAGACCCTGTTAAGACCTGGCATTAACATGTGTCTGGGGTGATCTCTACATACGTCTCAAGTGATCAAATTTCCCCACTCTCATTGCAAATAAAAACACATATTGTTATTTGCATAGACCAAATACATTGTTTTTAGCCAGTCCAACTGTGAGAGATGGGTCTGTTGTTTATTGTGTAAGTAACAATATGTTCAACATAACTATGGCTGCAACTAATGATTTTCATTATCAGTTGATGTGTTTTGACTTAAATAGTGCAAATTGTTTCAAACAGACCAAGGTAACATCTTCAAATGTCTTGTTTTGTCTGACCAACACCCCAAAATCCAGAGATTTTCAGTTTACTTTTGTTCAGGAAACAATAAGCAGAGAGGATATTGACAATTATACTTCATTCTATAGAGTACAGCAACTGTGAGACTTAATGACTGAAAACATAGTGATACAGTAAAAATGCAACAGAGAAAAGATACAAAGATACTGTCAAATCAGAAAAATGTGATTTCTTGGGGACAAAGACTAGGCAATTTTGTAAAGTAAGTATTATCCCTCATCAAAAACTTCCTTCAACCACATGGTCCTTTAAAGTTACCAGATTTGAGCACTTGCAGAGAGAAGGTCAGGCTGATAGCAGCTAGTTTGAGAGAACTCAGAATTCCTCTTCAGCATTGCGACTCCTGGAGGACTTGAGCTGTTTCAGGCGCTCGATGCACTCCTCCACAGTGCGCTCGCCGTGGACTTTGTTATCCCGAGTGCGCACATTCACAGTGTTACTCGTCTTCTCCTTTTCTCCCACCACTTTTCCAAGAAGGCAAACGTGCAAAGAGGACAAAAGAAATCAATATCTAGATGGACAGTGAGGAACAGATAAAGGGAGGAAGTGACAGACAGAAAAGTGTGTTGCTACTGACCCAGGATGAAGTTATACTGTGCCAACTGTGCATTTCTGATCTTCTTGTTCAGAGTGCAGCCTGGGTCGAGATCCACATCAGTCATGAAGCCGCTGCTGTGGAATTCCTGTTTGACCTGCCATATTAACCACAGGGAAACAACCAACCATCAAAAACAGGCAAGTACATTAATTTCCTTTGATCGTTTTAACAGATTTCTACTAATTCTACTCTATGCTGATAAATGCCAGATTAGAGAAAGGGACAGAGAGAAAGAGACATGCAGAGACAGTAAGAGGGAGAGACAGAAGGAAAGAGACACAGAAAAACAGGGAGCAAGGTAGAAAAGGAGAAAACAGAAGGGAAAGAGAGGAAGAGTCACAGGGAGAGCGGGAAAATGAGAAACAGACATAGAGGGAGAGAGGGGGAAGAGACAGATAGACAGAGAGAGAAAACACAAGTTCAGCACAGCTATAACAAATTCAAAATCAGCTTGGTGTTGAATTAAAGTGCCCAAAAGCCTCAGGGTACCATTTGTGCTGTCTCTGTGTCTGAAGTGTGAATATGTACTTAAGAGGCTGAGGTCAGTGCTTACCTTCTGAGCGTACTCCTCACAAGTTGGTCCCACAGGTACAACCATCACTTGACAAGGAGAGAGCCACAGAGGCCTAAAAAAGGACAGGACATATTTGCGGTTGGTTGGTTGGTAGAAAGCAGCCCAGACACAATCTGTGCAAACATTTACAGCCCAACAGAGCTGAGGTGCATCTATTTGTATCCCATAAATCTCTAAATCATCATCAGTGCCCTGTAACATCTGCAATAAAACTAAATATTCATGTCTGGAGTCCAGTCTTACTTGACAAGTCAATCTTTTAAAATTGATTGTTTACCTACCATTTGCCTCCGTAGTTTTCTGTCAGAATAGCGATCATCCGCTCTACTGATCCCAGGATGGCTCTGTGGATGATCACTGGTCTCTTCTTGTCATCACCATCATGACTACAAAATCATTAGAAGTTGGGGGGGGGGGGGGGTTATTAACTCTCAGAAAATGAGAGTGATCATCTAGTATATTTTCATCATTCCAGATAGTTAATTAACTTTCATTTTGTTTACAAGTTTTACAGCAAAATGTGAAAAAATCTATAGCCTCTGGGGCAGCTACAAAAAGCTTATACTGATTTCTCCAGTTTTTTAATCTGAAACCTCTATCTTTGATTATGATAACTGTTCTCCAAAATATTCAATTCTATAACATCTACATCCACAAAAACAATATTCTATTCTTCTGTCATTTCACTCTTACCTGACGAAGCTGAGATTAAAGCGGATCGGGAGCTGGAAATCAAGCTGAATTGTGGCACACTGGTGGTACCGACCAATGGCATCCTTGATCTGAATGTCGATCTGCAATCAAAGGACACACGGTCAGCAACCGCCATCCTGCTGTTTCACAGTCTAATTACATCATTAGTGCAGTGCAGAGCTCACCTTTGGTCCGTAGAAAGCTCCGTCCCCTGGGTTAAGAACCCATTTCTCCCCAAAGTCGTTCAAGCTGTTCTCCAGTTGCTGTAAAAACAAACAATTAATGCTTTGTTACAATATCAGTGGCCAACCAACAAGTAAACAGTGGTGTTAAGCAAAGCTGTATATTTAGACCTGACATTTTCTTCATCTGGAACTAATCACTGAACTGAGAAATGTTAACGTCTCAATAATATTTTATGGTTGCTTGTGGGAGTTAATGAGGTGAGTGAAACATGTAGCAAGATCTGTTCCAGTGACTAGGCCAAGTTTACAAGTCACTTTTTATGTATAATTTTCCACCTTTGTACAAACATTATTCAGAAAAAGTCAGGGCTGAATTTAGAGAATGTTTTCCCCAGAGAAAAGTATCCAGATAGGTCAAGCAAAACAGCTGCACAACTTACAAGCTATTAGAATTTTCTTCTTTTTGTTTTCCTTAAAACAACTACTATCCCTGTTCTGAGTACTGCGAGTAAGTTAATTACAGCAAGGTGCACCATCATTAGCACATGCAGTCAGTAAGAAGTAGCACAATCTCTATACTGCAGTGTTAATATCCTCTGGCCTCTTCTGTTCATCAGCAACAAACTCTTTAATATTTAAATAGTTACTGTGACCACTTGACTGATTGTTAATGACATAACACATTAAAAATAACTTTTTCCAATGGACAAAAGATACACTTAAAACTACAAATGAATTCAAAGAAAGAAAGAAATAGAGCCAGTAATAAAGAGTAAGCACTTCAAAATAAAATCTGTCTAGTGAGTCATCATGGGTGAGAAGAGTTGAGCATTTTGTGTTGACAAAACAGACAATTCATTTTGAAACTCAAGAACATTTTGACACCCAGCAGCCTGTAGTTGATTGAAGTGACAAACCAAACATGAAAACATAACAATTGATGAAGCAGGAAAAGACACATGGCTGGGGAGGTGGTAAGGTGTTTAAAAAAACAAAAAAACAAAAAAAAAAACATCATCTTATTCTCTGAGATAACAGTTTCCACAGTGAGAGAGTGTGCCAATATGCACTGCAAATATATTTCACTGGTGAAATAAAACATACCTCTTACAATCAAATCAAGAGAGAGAAAATCAAGGGAAAGAAAATCTCACCCTACTGTGAAATTCAACACATGCTGTGTCACCTTTTCATCTATTGCCAGTAAAGGCTTGCCAGACTAATAAACAAATTGCATGTGCTTCATACACCTGTGCTACTGATAATACAATGCAGTTTACTTGGGGCACTTTTATCAAACAACTGTCATTTAATACTGAGCTGATTCATCTGTTAAGGTTTGAAGGTGTAGCAAGAGTGATCCTCACTGTGTTTCATCTAATGCTGAAAGCACCAACCAATAAAAAGTCAGTATCACTCAGTTTAACTCACTAACCCTCATTTCTTTGTTAAAGTTAATTTTAATATATTACCTGTTCTTTCCCTGGGCAAATTACATCTGAACCAAAACTGCAAAATGTAACTTGAGCTTGATTTGACAGTGATTACACTGATGTGGATTCTCTGGAGAAGACATTTTTTTCTGCTTCAAAACTGAAGGCAGTTCTACAGAATAAAACCCATTAAAATATAAATGTTCTCTGGGTCTACAAATCTCATTCTTCCATTTTCTGTCTGTGGAGTGTCTCTGTAATTTCCATCTTGATAATATCACCAACAGCATCTTAATTCTCCAGTGAGGCTTACATTCCCAACTATATGAGAGAAACAAGAGGCATTCTGATTACCTTCTCTGCTTGGTCCCACACGTCCGGGTCCCCAAGGAACTTCTCTGGTCGTGTGGAGAGGTTGAGTTTGAAAGTGAAGCCAAATACGTCATACACAGTCCGCAGGAAGTCCAGGCAGCCCTTGATCTCCTCCTCAATCTGGGGTCAAAAAAACAAAATGTAACAGAATCTGTATCATCCATCTGGATATGTCTACAAGTTTAATTTCTGGTCTGATTTCATCTTTGTTTGTTCCGGTATTACTTAAGAAGGAAATTATATGATGCAATCAAACAGTGATCCAATATTTATTTGATGATAAACTGCTCATTTTTCTTTTAGATAACAGAGCCACTGGCAACATTTAATCATAATATAACTGTGTTATATGTTGCCACTGAGTCCCTGTGAGGCAATCATGGACTTTCATCACATGTGATCAATCACAAGTTTAGAACTAACAACTTGGATGTGAAAAAGGATATATACCACAAAGACAAGAAGAACCGAAATGAAAGGTAAGTCTCTGCAGAGAAAGTTTTTTTTTTAACTTCTTAAACATGGGACACCATCTGGAGTTACTGATTATAGACTTAATAGTGGCTATAGGGTAAAAACATATCCTCTGCAGTCTGCTCTAAGTTTGCTTGATTTTGTAATTAAAAAAAACGAAGAGTACGAGATATGCTTTCCAGCTGCTGCAATGAAAGCGAAAAATTAAAACCAAAATACTTTGTGTACAAAGTGCAATCAAATAATTAACCATTCAATCCAAAGCCATTACTGATAAAGAGAAAACAAAATCAGTGGGATCCTGGCTGCAAGTTGCTGTGTCACTACATTTGAACAAACTAATTAAGAAATCTCTTCAGTCTTCCAAAATCCTGTTTGTGTACATCAATATTGGCAGCGCTCCTCTCTGGTGAGAGGACTTAACATGCAAGTTGCTACATCAGGCTGCAGGCGGCAGCTCGTTGAGTTCTCTCACTTTATCTGAGAATGTGACAGACTGTTCACCGACAACATTACCTGAATTTATTTAATAAACTGTCCCAGCAGGACACTGATGTACACAGAGCCTTCAAAACTGGGCTGCTTTCAAACAGGTATAAATGATTCTCCACAGAAAACCACTTCCCTGTAAACTCTGTGATAGCTTACCACTCTGTGCTTGTTTTTTGTCTTAATCTTGTTTAACTTGCTTTCAAGTGTTTTGTATCCACTGCATTTTTATTGATCTAAATAGCAAGTGGAAACATTTGTCAGAGGTACTGGCAGAAGTATGTGACAATGGAATGAATACAATCCTGTCAAATATGGGATGAAAATCAATGCAGCACAATCACAGAATTTGTCTCATTTATTCCATACATTCGTCTTTTCTGTCAAAACCTGGCACCTACATTACCAACAATGCAACACAACCACTGACAGTTTGGTGAGAAGCTAATGTAGCCTCTGGTCGCTAGCCTCAAGTAGCGGTGAGGAGCATGTCCCTTAGGTCTGGTAAGCTCAAATTTCATGTTCCCATCAGACTTAAAATACATCTGTTGTGTGAACTAGAGTAATGTCAATGCATCAGTGCAGGCCTCACCTGGTCCATGGAGCAGAAGATGTGAGCATCGTCCTGCTGGAAGCGGCGGACGCGAGTGAGGCCAGTGAGGGCTCCCGACAGCTCGTTCCTGTGTAGGACGCCAAAGTCGGCCATGCGAAGGGGCAACTCTCTCCAGGAGCGTGGCCGGTGATCAAACATCAGACTGATGCCAAACACACACAGGCAGAGTGTAAAAAAAAACTGCTAACTTCAACCCAGAATTATCACAATAACTGAAAATTGCTCCACTACTTCAATGCCGCTGAAAAACACTGAATTAAATACTTGATTTAACTGACATCCAACACTTTGACAAAATGTGTTTGCAAGCTCAGTTTCCATTTCAGTGTGATCACCAGAGGGGCTGCCCATGTGGATAGCACAAAGATTGGAACAGTAAAAAGGAGATAAAAGATTTGAATACAAAGAGCTGCAGTCTGGCTCTTAACACTGCAATGCAGCATTCAGCAGTAAAATGAACTGGGTCATTCAACAACTGAAAACATGGCAAGAGCATCAGTCCATTACAAGCTGAGCTGAACTGGATGACAAACTACCGTAGCAGTGAAATATGAAGCTATTTCACAAAGACTGAGTCTACTACTGATAACAAAACCCTCGAGCAAACTCTTATAAAGCTATTCAGTTGTGGTAAAACATTACTTAATGACTGACCCCGTTTGCCACGATACTGTTGTTTTTTGTTTTATATATTTTACCAAGGTTAAAACATTTTCTATTGTGACAACAGTACCCATTGCCTAATGCTTCCGACAAACACAGTTGTTTCTCTGATTGCAGATAGAAACCAACTTAAAATATCAATTTCACACTAGAGCAAGACTTGATGTCTAACAGAAGTGGGTTTGTTTTTCTTTACACTTCACGTTGGAGTTGCCTGCTAAAATTAAAATTATACAACAAACAACTCTGAATGGGAGGAAAAGGAGGCCTCACCAGTGTCCAGGGCAGTTCATGGGTTTGAGAGCGAAGGTCTCCTTCTCAACCTCGAAGGAAAACATATTCTCGCTGTAGTGCTGCCAGTGGCCAGAGGTCTGCCACAGTTTGCTGTTGAAGATGTTGGGCGTCACCACTTCCTGGAAACCCCTCTTCCTGTACTCACTCTGCCAAAGACAGAGCAATGTTTTCTCACACTGAGGATTTCACTTTTAAGACTGTTTTGAGTTACATAAAGAAACTCAGCTTCATAGTTCTGTGTGCACATCACAACTACAAACAAATGGTTGAGACTGTTTCTGTCAACACCAGAGGACTCACTGATAAATGGTGCATATCCTCTAAAACATACATTACTTTGCAAGCAAAGACTGAGGTTTTGAAAAAGCAAAATACCTCTAAGAATGTTTATACTGCTGCACATTCATATTCCTGTTTGTTTACACATTGTGAAGGGGATCTGGGGAAAACTAAAAGGTGCTTTATTGCTCTTTGTGAAGGCATGTTTTATTTGCCATTAGTTTAAGAATTCAAAACAGACAGCCGATAGCAATAATAAAATAAGATTATTTATTTAAAATCCCGACAGTTATAGACGCTACAAATATTTGGATGTTTGAGGTGTTCTGTCGCTTGTACATGCAGAGCTGTTTTTAAACAGATCTCATTACTCACAGTCTCCTCAGTCAGAAATCTATTTTACCACATTAAAGTGAAATTACTTCCAATGTGCACTGCATTGTACCTGCACTGACTGAAAAACAAGAAAGTGAATGAATCATATTGATGTGTGTGGCCCGTTATATCAGAGCAGGTGCAAGCTTAAGAGCTTTTCTTCAATGCTGTCAATCACGTCGTTTTTACATGTTTCAATTTATTCCAAATAAACAGCTATGAATAATAAGTTTGTGTTCAAAGGTTAACTTCATACTGAGTAAAGTTTTTCTATTACCTGGCCAAAAATGAAATATGTCATATTGAATAAGCATTAACATTAGAAGTGTCAACATCTATGTCCAGCATAATTTCTGAGGGGAGAGACGGTAGGGATATTAATTAGCCTTTTCTTGTATGTGCATGCACAAGTTTACGTACGATAATTAATTTCTTTTGGCTGTGGAAACATTTTATATGCTTAGCACCTGGTTTCTGAGACTTGATTCATCAGTCCTTAGTTTTTAGTAATTGTGAATATATAAAACCATTATTATCGTACAGGCCACCTAAAGTACAAATCTACTTTTCCCTTCTTCCGTGGTCTTCCTGCAAATTAAACTTCCTGCCTCATAACCTCAGTCTTCTCTTCTGTATTAAAGTTTAGAGTGAGATGACAGCAAATATCCACTGTAGGTCCGACAGCTCTGACTTACTCTGATGAACTCAATCAGGGTGTTGTAGATGAAGGCTCCCTTTGGCAGGAAGAAGCAGCTCCCTGGACTCAGGTCATGGAAGAAGAACAGGTCCTGCTCCTGAATAAAAAAAAAAGAAAAACCTTTTGTTAGTGTGATGTGAAAGAGCCACCACTTGGGCCAAACTGGCTCATCACATATTTAATGTAACAAGGTTTGTCTGACAATGTACTTGGTCTCCTGCTTAGCTCACTTTTCCACGCCTGTTATTATACTGAATGAATAGCATCAACAAACACACCCTTAACTGTCAGTCGATGATAGATATATGTCACTAAAGATACCATTACAGCTTAACAGGTGCTTTCTTAGATTAGCAGCAAACTAACTGAATGCTGCTTTATGCTATGGGTTAATTTTGCCATCACTCAGCTGAAAATAGTTACTAGGTAAATTTTCTATCATGCCATTCTATGTATTTCTTTCTTGATTGACATTAAAATTATCAATACGTTAATATGACTAACTTTTTAAAAAGTCACCAAGTAGGTGACAATTTCTGAAGTCTTTGTCTTTGACATTTAAAAACATTTTAAGAAGCTTTTCTTGTTGTGGGAAAATGGCACTCTACCAGGAAATGCAACTATATTGCTGCAAATGTACCACAAGTACAATATTCACATTATTAAGAAATGGCTTTGGATCTATTGTCTGTTGAAAAAGGTGTGACTTGGTTACATCAGACATGTATCAAATCCAACCCTGATTCATCACTGCAACTCTGCAGTCAAGTCACAGTTTCACGACACACACAGCAAACACCAGCATACCATAAAAATCCCTACCTTTTCTGAGAATAAAATCTTTTTGAGATGGCTTTAAAAGTATGGATTATGGACATCAACTCATCTGCTAACCAACAGCCTCTTCACATTTCAGTACATACCCGGCCCAGTTTGCGGTGATCTCTGTTCTTGGCATCCTCCTGAAACTTCTCCCACTCTTTGAGCATTTTGGGGTCAGGGAAGGAGATCCCGTAGATCCTCTGGAGGGTTTCCATGTCCGCCTTTCCCTCCCAGTACGTAGATGAATTCTAGCACACCACAAAAGGAGTATGTTAGCTATCATCATTCTTTTGGGTGCATCAATTCCCTGGAGAGTAAAACATAAGGTACCTCTGCTCTGGAAATGGGGACGAATGTGCTTAATGCCAGACATTTAGGGCACAGACGAGGGTACTTGAAATCTTATCTGGTTTAATCAACAATAAACCAATATATACTACAACCACTTTGCTGTACATAATGCACAACTGAAAACAAACAGGCTTACCTTGTGGATCTTAAGTGCCTTAATTTTCCCAGTGTGTCTCACATGAGGCCCCCGGCACAAGTCAATTAAAGGACCACACCTGAAATGTGCATTAAATATTATTTTAAAATGCCTCACAATAACCAGTCATGTTTAGGATAAAGCTAGCAGTACTCTAGACTGTTTGTCACTGTCAACAAATCCCATAAGAAGGCCAAAAGCAAAGACACATTAGCCCATCTTTCAAATCTTCCCCACCCCGTCTGACAGCCCCAAGCCCATTGGTTACTACTGAAGACATACATGTGTAAAAAAAAAAAAATGGTTACACATAAATTCCTCCATTCCTAATAAAGGAAAAACTACAGGGCCCATGTTCAATACAATAAGAAAATCAGAATAAGCAGAATTATTTTTCAAAAATGAAAACACATACAAGCACAGAAAGTGGGCTCACCTGTATACTGTGGTAGTGGGAGTGGTGACTTTCTCATTCAGAATGCGGCACTTAAACTTGTTGTACTGTAAAGAACCCGAGGTGGTTTAATAAGTTCTGGTACCAAAGCAATGCTCCTTACAGCTTTTTTTCTTTTTTGTATATATGTCTGTGTGTTAGTTCTTTAAGATACCTTGAACATTTCCAGCAAAGTCTCCTTCTTTATCTCTAGCCTCTCAAACGGCTGCTTCTCCTTGATTATTTTCTTGCACAAGTTTTCCAGACATGGGAAGTCATTGCTCGATACACCCCTGTCCAAAACATCAATAGATAAACAAAACAGGAACAGTACATTCAACAATGACTTTCTCACTTAGAAGCCCGCATTAATATGCAAACTGCTTCCAATTGCTAAATTTAGTCTGACACAGTTACTAGAGGGCATCATGGATGTGACCGGACCTTTTTTTACACCAATTCTTTGACTCCCAGGAACTGATAACCTCTGCCAAGCATGGGCAAATACTTTTAAGTCCTTGGCTTTAGGGCTTGAGCAATGTCAAAATATCCTTGCAAAAAACAGTCTTCAAGAATCCCATTAGCATAAAATGACTTCATTATAGAGGTTGTAGAATTAATTAGACAGCACTCCTCACGCTCTCCTGCAGCCTGAAGCAGGGAGAAATGCATCTGTTTCAGGGAAAGGTCAAGTGAAAAAGTTGTTTACGAGGAGGAGGTGTTCAAATTTCTAAGGGTGTCTCAACACACTTTCAAAGCTTCGCTGCAGTAATCTCTACTTCTGTGTTTTGAATAGATATGCTTTTAGGCTTCCAATCTCATAGATATTGAAAGATGTCATTTTAAATCCACACCCAAGAAAATCCAGCTAGACGGCATTAGTGTCACAACAATCCACGCGTTTTGTGTTTGCTACCTGCCTCAGACACTGAACCCGACTGACAGCTGCTAAGCCTTGAGGTACACACCAAAATAACACAGAGCTGACTAACAACTAATTATACAGACAAATCTGAACCCAAAGCCTGTGCGACTCACTCATTGTTCTCCAGGAACATGTCGTAGTAGAAGCCGCTCTCGATGGGGGGACCGTAGCAGAGGCAGCCTCCATACACCCTCTCCATTGCTTCACCCATGATATGAGCACTGGAGTGCCAGTAAACCTAAACAATGTACAAAATGTACAATGTAAAAATATTGCCCAATTAGAGTCCAGTCTATTGCTTTGTGTTTATTAAGAATGAGAAATATGACTAAGCTGGAAAATCAAGACTGTTGTCCTGCAAATATTAGTCATTCTCTGAGCAGCAAAATGTGACACATTTTGAGGTACACACCAAAATGTGACACATTTTGCTAACACTCTTCAGCTTAAACATGGTATCTCATTTCTCCTGAATTCTGACAATATAAAAGATGTTAAAAGTATGCGAAATGCGCCACATGCTGACAAAAGGTACACTGGAAAGTAAATTGACAAACATTTCACATTCTCTTAGTATAAGTACTTAACAATGTTAGCTGAGAAATGGCTCAGGACTGTCCAGGACAATGACACTCAAATTGGATTTTTTTTTAAAGGAACAAGCCTCATTATTCTCTTAGAGAGACCAGTTGCTGTCACTTTTATGGTAGTGCATGATTGCAGCTATTAATGTCTTTGTGGCAAAGATACTTGGTGGATCACAGACCTTTGAGGTTTATTATTGATTGTAAACCTCTCAGTCATCACTTTAACCTTACATGCACAGGCACCTTGGCCTAACTGCATATCCATAAGATTGAACAAACCGTTCAAGATGTTGCATACTCTTAAGTAACCATTGGATTTGTTAAAATCACTGGACACTGAGAAAATCCAAAAACGTAAATTAACACCATAGCTTGTGACAAAATAGTGTGTGTAGGATACAATTTGTAGCATGTAAAAATATTTATTATTCTGAGGTCTCAACTGTTTAAGTTTCATTTTGGGAAAATCTGAAGAACTGTTGTAATTAGTACTCTATGTATGTTCTATATAAAATATACTCCAAATTAGTACCAACAGGAAACAATCCAAGTACAACAAATGTACTGAGTATAATTTTTGGTGCTCAAAAGGAGCCAACTGTGCATCAAGAAGAATTTACTATACTATAATTCCCCTCTACTAATCCATAGGGGGAAAATATCAGAATCTACATTTACCTATACATGCACTTATACACATTGTGTTAGACCAGGGCTGAGGTGTACTTACAGCTTGAGCTTCCTCATCATCAAACTTGAGCAACTGAAGGCTGCAGTCATCCTCCAGAGGTCTGTCTAGGTCCCACACACTATTGTTCACTTTGGCAATCACTGTGTTGTCAGCAAGGCCTTGACTGGACAGAAAACATCAAATATTCTACATCAAATTGAAGATGTACAAAAAAATCAATTATATTTCGACACTGTATTGGCAAGTCCACTTTAAACAGAGTAGGTTGGTCAAAGGTTAAGTCAAATATGTCATTCGCACGTTTCTGATATGTCCCAATAACTAAGCTATTAAATATTCCATTATACCTTCCAACACCGATGGTCTTGGTCACCGAAGTGTTATTTGTTGTTGTATATGCCAACCAGGTGTGTGCATGAGTGCATGATGATGGCAAATCAAGAGGAATCTACATTTGTTCTGTATATAAATTTAGATAAATCTATTTAACACAACCAACAACATAAATAAAATTCTAAAAAAATCATTACAATGGCAGTAAGTGATATATTGATATATTTTCCAGCCCCACATACAATCTAGGTTTTCTGAAAGTTTGCCATCAACTGATCATGTGACACTAACGTCAACTCCAGTCGTACTGTAGATGAAGTATGGCTCATTTTATGAAGTTTGTGAGATAAAGGGATGCAGTTTACAGTACAATGCCACCCCTTGTAAGTTCCCCTAACAGTTCTGAAATTTCAATATAACACTGCCCAATGGCTTTGGTCATGAGAATTTTAGAACCTAAGAACAGACTTATGGGCTATGAAAGTCAGATATATTGATATATTGAAAGACACCAGCCATATACACCTATGAACAAATTACAAGTCATGTGGCGCAACACTGGCTTCCACTCTTACAACGTTGGTGGTAGAGCTCCTGACATTTCCTCAAGCTTTCTTCTGTGTTTACTGTGCACTCTGTTCATGTGCCCCATGGTTATCAACATTTAATCTCTATTAACACACTCTTATCACTTATTGTATATTGGGCTATGTTGGTAGGGAGCTAATTTCCCATCTTTACCACGGCAGAGTTTCCTCTACTTTTAATACTAATGAGGTTTTATTGTCTAAGCATTTTCTTGTCTTTGGTGGACAGTCTTAGGTTGGCGGGTGTCATTTTGAATTACTGTTTTCATAATGTGGGTGTTGTTAAGTCTTTTTACACTGTTAGGAATAATTACAAGCTGTACTAATAAACTTGACAGCTAATCTTTGGAAATTCTTGAAATACCCTTGAGGTTTTCCATTTTTTTTAAGCTACATGAAAGTGAAGTGCCACATCTAACAATACAAACTTGCATCTAGACAGACATCATTCCTATCATCACACTAACCTGATTCCACAGGCCACCTGGTATGGTGTGGTCTTCCAAGACTCAGCCTCCACCACCTTTCCATCGGGCAGGGTCACCTTGATGGCTCGGCTATTGTTTGCAGCCCTCTCTGCCATCAGAGTGTCATGCTCGGCTTTCAGCTTTGTGTACAAAGTAAGGCGCTCTTCGATGTACTGAGGTGGTGGTGACAGCTGGACGAAAACAAGAAAGGTGTGAGTAAATGTGGGGTAGTCGGTAATGCTGTCGCTGTGGATAAATTTCATTTGATGTTAATCTGTGCAAATTGCTAATGCCTCTCTTGATTGTTGTTGATAGTCTGATGTGGTTAGACATCAAACTGTGACAGCCAAGCCAAGGTACACAGAACTGTTTTTGTTTATATATAACAAAAATCAGTACAAAGCAGTTACAGCACAAAATGCAGTCACTACACTGACAGTGGGAGACCGAAACCAAAACTTGATATTTACAGTACATAATAAAGCCTGCTTAAATGTTTATTGCTTTGAAAATTAATTGTAGCAACCTATTGTTTCCCAGATTAATATGTGGCTAGATGTCACAACAGTCACACAGACAAACACAGATAATCATGGACCTGCTGCATAAAAAGAAAAATTAAATCCCCCCCCCCCTCCCTCACATACCCACACACCTACACACACCCACACAGGACTGCTCCATACTTGGGAGTTCAATACTATTGCTGTGCAATACCACAACACAAAGTGCAATATATTTTAATATTTATATTTCTATAGTATTTTATATATAGCTGTTTGTTCTTGTATACCTATTCATTTTTAGCAACACTCTATTTTCATGTACAACACTGCTGCTGTTTTATTTCTGCACTATTCAAGCCAAGGCAACGGAATTTCGTTCTGATGTGCACTATATGGTGTAAATTTGAATGACAGTCTGTCTAAGTCTAATAACCACTATTAGATGCATGAGCATACATTGACAGATGTACACAAATACTGGACATACAGAATGATTTATGTTCTTCTAAAACACACAAAATCATGTCTAATAATAGCATGTACATACTTTATGATTTAGCAACTCACCTCCACCCTCCCTGGAGAGTCTCCAGCAGCCTTAGTTTTCTTCTTTCCTCCATCTTTACTGCTTTCAGTTCCACCCTTTTCAAAAATCACATCATGAGGTTCACGACTTAGTTTAGTTTCATCAACAATAAAGTGCATGACAGTCAAGTTTAGTATGAAGCTGGTTCAGACACAAATACACAGATACAAACTACACACCACTTATATTAAGATGGCAAACTCGCACACTTGCTCAATACTTGATATAACAATGGTAACATACACTGCTAATGGTAGACACTGGGACACACTGTGCAAAATCTCTTAATTCAAAGAGGCCTGGGTATATGTAGCCTATAGTCCATAAAAGTTAGAGTGTGACTTTAGACAAATCATAAAAAGCTCTGGGGTAAATCCAGTGAGTGATCAAGTAACAATTTATAAATGGCTCACGCCGTCTGACAGCGTACTCCCAGTTAAAACCACTTGAGTAATTGTTAGAAATATGTCGAGTACAAACCCGCTTGGTCCACTTAGTGTGTGCCGATGTAAATAGAGAATATAGGTGACTCGTACAAGTTTTTAAATACTGCCTTAACATGTGTGCGGGCCTACTGATAAGCAGAGAAACATTTAATTGCGAGAATTTTGAGTTTAGTTTGGAGAGAGGCTCTCTCCTACAAGGTATGTTTGCTAAACCAAACTAGCCGGCTGCGCTTGCTTAATTGCAACGTGGCACAAGTTGCCACCTAAACAGATTAAAACACAAAATAAATAAATCAGTGCTTGTGTTACTTTGAAAGAGGCATTTTCGGTAAAGCAAACATAACGTTACCGGTAAAAGCTAGCTAGCCTTAACGTTAGCACCGCATGCTAGTAGCTACATGGCAGCATGAATCTGACTGGTGGCTAGGCTAGCTGCTAGCCAGTTCGCTAATTTGGCTTAAATGGAGCCGGTAAGGAAAGTGAAGTATCACCTTTTTACCCTTGTCCACTTTCAGTTCGCTCATTTTCTCCACGACCGTCTGTTCAGCCATTAAAAGTGCAAAGCTACCTCACTTTTAGAGATAACTTATGCAAAGAGAAATGTGTACCGTATGCAGTGAGGGTGCCGGGTAAGGTGTTGAAGGCTTACGTTTCCCGGATATTGCGATTCTGATGCAACGTTGCGGTGGTGGGCGGTGCTTTATCTAACAGAGGATAACTCCAGTTGTTAACCAGATCAGTTCATGCAATAAGTGATATTGTTAAACTAAACATTTATTGAGTCAGTATAATAAAGCTGTTTTCTTTTGTGTTTGAACCCTGTGAAAGATTGTGCATTTACACCAGAAGCCCATCATACATATAGGCTAGGCAAAGTTTCTTATACTGATATATGCTACCAAGCCTAAAATGTGTAAATTAATACACTGTAATAAGGCCTAATAATAATTTGTTTCTAAATAATGCTCGAGTTTTCATCTTATTTATTTATTTATTTATTTAATGGCTACAGTGGTTAGTGCAACTATTTGACACGTCTTTTCTAATTTTAGAAAACTGAAATGAATTAAGAGTTTTCTTCCTTTTCAAGTAGTCACCCAGGCTGGATTATCAACAGCAACTACCCAGGGGCCCCAGCTTTACTCCATATAATTCAGATTTACATAATTAAATTTGTCAGGTATTTGCACCACTGTAGAATATCAACTATGTTGTGGTCCTTCATCCTCCATCTTGCAGGGAGAGAAAAATCTATTTTTAAGACATAATTGTACAGTTGTCATGTGGTCATTTGCTTGTTTTATCAAATTGCTTCTCTTTTTTGTGTGTATCAGGTAATTAACACACAGAAAGCCTCGGACAAAGTGGTGTCATTCCATCATAGATGTACTGTAAGGCAACAATCAACAGTTATTTTTTTTATTATCAATATATCTGACAGGTACTCTCTTCAATAACGTATTGATTGTTCAGTGTATAAAATGTGAGAGTAGGGAAAAATGCTCAGAATTATTTCCTGAAGCCCAAGTTAACACTTAAAAACCTGAAGATGTCAAGCCGTTAATATTGCACATTATGAATACTGACAGCAGGGTTATACTTTAATTTGGTGGAACCATGTGTATGCAAGCTGAGCACCTTATTTCACTGTTTAACAACCAGAGAGGTGGTTTAAATCAGTGAAATCACCTGCTGCTGTGAGCAAAACCTGGATACACACAGTGCTCAGCAGCACATACAGCAATTTAGATAAAAGAATTTCTGCAAGGAATAAGAAGAAGAAGAAGAAAGTAAAGTCATCTCATGTTCCTGTGTGAAATCACTGGAGTTTTCTAAATGAAATTATTGCTGACATATTAGTCTGAAGTATGATTTCCCTCTGTTAAGCATCAGGTGATTTTCCATGCACCACCCACCTGCCCTTGAGGCTCGTAGCTATAGTGTTGTCAGCAAGTTTTACAGTTCCATTCTGACAGAGCTACTTTTGAAAATAAGACCATTTGTGAAGTGGTAAGAGAAGAAAGTAGGGATCATCTAAAATCCAGGGGACTGTCAGCAAATGGGGGTCTTGATACCCACTGTTTTGCCACCAGCAGCTGGTTTCAGTTGAACATTCTGTTGCTAGTAGCAACTGCTACTGCCTCAGTTATAGTTTCACCTCTTGGTAAAAAGAACTACAGACATGTCAAACTGTTGGCAGAATGACCGTAAATGCACCAACTCAGTTACATTATTACATCAAAATAATCAAAATTTCTTCCCAGCATGATGGTCAATTCATTTCACAGGTTATACTTTTGTGAATCCAGTTTTCTTGTTCAACCTTTACTGGAAGTGTTGAGCTCACTGCACACTGTAGCTGTGCAACTACCTGAACAGAGAGGCCACATATGAAAATTTCCTCAGGCGCTCAGGAAAGATGGTGTTGAATGCTCAGATGAAATCTGTGTGTGTTCTTGGACCCCAGAGTACATGGACTTCATTGTGTGTAAACTCCTGTTGGTTCATAAAGGATATGAGGCAGGGTATGATATGAGGTAAATAAAAACTATGCAGTTGATGTGAAAACCCCAGGCTGTGGTTATTGGTTGTTTAAGCTGATTCTGACATATAAATTAGTGCAGTTTGGGGCCTTTTGCTGAAGCTGTAAATGTCAGTGAATGCTGTTGCTCAGTAGTCCAGAGAGTCTAAAGCTGGGGTCATTTGGTCTAGGGTACAGTTTTGCTTTCCCTCGTTAAAATAAATTTTCTGTATCTAATTTGGACTCCTAATGATGAGAAAAGACTGGGTTTGTAAAACTCATGAAGGCAGGATCAAAGAGGCCACAACACAGAAATTTTGTGGAGTTTTCAATATGTGAACCAAGTGAAGGCATTCTTTTATCTCCAGTTCTGTCTGCATCAGGTTTGCCTACTTAATATCATACATTTTCTGTTATGCATTTCTTAAAAACATTTCAGCTCCTTATGTGCTGAGTTTAATTGCTTTTAATTGATTTTATGATAGAAACCTAATGATAAAACCCATATTCTTGGTGTGTTGTTGCTTACATGTCCAACATATTCACTATAAAGTACCAGTAGGTTTTTTAATTTACACTCACAATGCATGCATAATCAAAATAACAAAGAACAGATTAGCCTTGTTGCTGATTAGAATCATATCGCTGATTGCTCTGCTTACCGAGAGAGTATCTGAGGTTATGTTTGTCCTTTATTTTCTTCCTGCCTTGGCTGAAGGAGCCAGACTTCAGACAACGTGTGCATTTCAATTATAGTTGAACAGTGGTTTTAAACTTCTGACACTCTCCAAGGGAATAAAGAAGAAGCTGCAGCTCACCACACTATCCTACTGTTCTCGGCTTGTTGTGAAGAGAGGGAAGTCTTGAATAATTAACCTTCAAGCACTTGAAAAGTGAAGCACTATGTTCTATTTCTTGGCTCTGTATTAGGCCCTAAACACTGTTCCTTTTCAGACTCACAGTGTGGTTGATGTATAAGGTTAAACCAAAAGTATTACAGTGCAAGCAACAGAACTAGAGCAAAATGTTAAAACATGTATTTTGAATGTTTGACAATAAGCATCCATTTCTTACGTAGGACAATAATAAATGATAATCACATTATTTAATGAAATGTTCTTATTCTAAAAGTAGTAATAGCAGGCTGAGATTTAACTCTGTAAAACAAACATTTCAATAAGTTACTGACTTAATAATTCATGATGAGAACTAGTAATTGGTAAAATACCACCACTCTCTTTTTCCGTAAATAAAGAAGAGCATAAAAGCAGAAAAAGGTGTGAGATAAAAAGTGAAAAGGGGGATGCATTATTATTTATAGTGAGCAAGTTAAAAAAGAATGTGGCAGAGGCAAAGACCCTGTAAAACTGGATTTATTCAGGGAGCCCCTGCTGTTGTAGGGATAAGATTTATGTGCTATATCTACAGTCATTCTCTAATTATTTGGAGATATTCTGAATATTTTATAACACTAGCCATTAGGTGTCAGTAGAGAAACCTTGCAAAAGACAAACCTAAGTCTGGATCCAATAGCAGCCAGTCTCAAACACTCTGCTTTCTGCCTACAGTTTGCACTCCCCCACAGTTCAGCAGCTGACATTGTCACCTCCCTCACTGAAGTTTTGATATAGCCAGCATTTGTCTACAGGCATCTCTGGAGAGAGCAGCACAGAGCTCCTGCCTCGTTCACTCTGCTCCACATTCAAAGGAAATTGCAGAGGCGAATACATGATGGGATTTGTTCCAAATGCATCATAAATATTTTATTCCTCCATGGTAAATTATTTTTTTTCCAATACAGAGTCTATGAGATCAACATTTGCTGATACTATCTGTCACACATGAAACATTTCTCACTTTACTGGGGAATACCTCTTGATTAAAGAATTTATAAACATTATTGCCCGGGGAGGCCCAATTAAAACAACCTCACCCAAATCCAACATCCACAAAGCTAAGCTAAGCCTTAAATCTGTGATGCAACAGAGACGCAAAATCTGGAGTTTTAAAGAATGAATGGAGATAGATGATGAGACTGGCTATGGAAACAGGAAGATGTTTTTTCAAGTTCAGGCCTCTTAAGCGCACCTCATGAGGGTCATCAACACCTCACAAGCAATCCCAATTTAATAATATAGGTCTGTAAGTAAAAGCATTCTTACAGCCTGGTTCAAATAAGCCGGATGTGTTCCTGCTCCAAGGGCAGGCACGAGTATGAAAAATCACTGGCCTTCAGCTGCCCTCCATACTGGAAAAGGATGACACCAGGTCAGAGACAAGGGCAGGGAGGATCACCGTTCGGCCCGACCAGGCAGACAACCATCTGCTGCAAAATCCTTTATGAGATGGTGCAACCCTCCCCAAGCTCTTCCTGAGAGGAGTCACACTACTCCCACCAGCAGTCTAACACTCATCCTCAATACACACATGTGTACACAATCTCATCTCATATCGCAAATCAGTTTGTCTGTGTGAAACCTGCTAGTATTTATGTACTGTCATTATAATTGCCCAAAGCATTTTCTCGTAATGCATGTATTATCACAATGTAAATTTAAACATTTCCAATTATGAGTCCATTGGCTGCAGATGCAAAGATTTTTATTTATTTATTTATTTCCTTTGTCTCATTCAACTATGTGCTAATTATGTCATCACAGAAACACCACCAAGGTAGACTACTGTGTGCTTCAAGTCATTGTGTTTCTGTTTGGAAGAGCAACAAAAATCTGAATATGGTATTTAGCAAGGCACAAAAAATATGTTCTATAGAGTTTCCCAGAACATGTTCAGTATTATTTACATTCAAAAACTAATGAGGAAAACAAAGCTGTAGTGCAGAACAAAAGACACATTTTCTATATTACTGCTGAACTGTTTCCAAAGCAAACAGTGTCTAGTATGTTAGTAAACATGCTTTCTCTGTGATTTTAGGTACCAATTCCACCAGTTTCAGTTTATTTCAGTTTAGTTAAAACTTGCATATGGTTATGGTAATCTATTACCACATAAGAATAGAAAGTTGCCTTAGTTGAAAGTCTGTTCTTGTATTCTTAGCTCAGGGATCTGAGATGTAAGAGTTGGCTGTTACACTACATTTTCCTAAAATACACAAAATTAGCACACAAGAGCATGCCGAAAAGCATTATGCGAATTTGAATACTCCATATATCACAACTGATGGTGATCAGCAGCCAACTGTTAAATGTTCTTATTTTACAACAATCCAATTCATTTCTTTTATTTTGGTTTTTAATAGATAGTTATAGAACATTTACTTTCATCTATCAATATCCAAATGATGGTGTATCACTTTCAACAAACAAACAAATTATCCATCTTTCTTTATGAATAATCCTATACTCAAAGCTCTTCACATTGTATGAATACAAATAACAACACTTGGAGATGGGTTTTCTGATCTGCATCATCCCACTGTTACCCACTCCTCTCCACAACACACGCACACATGCAGACACTCGCATATAGATTTTGTTTTGTAGGTCGTTCGCCTTCCTCTGCTGAGCTTCCTGCAGTGTTTCTGGTTCAGACAGAGGTGCTCCCTTTGAGTCGAAATTCAAATACTCATGCACATGAAACAGCTCTGACAGCAGTCAAATGAAGCACAATAAACAGGGGAGAAAAATATGTTCTCAAAAGTGTTTTAGCACTGAGTTTGACTTGTTTTTTTTTTGTTTTTACTCAAGGTGAATCACTCACATAAAATGTTCCCCTACTAAATAGTAAAATGGCATGAAGCAAGTATTCTGCTATATTAAGCTTACCCATTCCATTGCCATCTATTTAAGTGTAGATACACCAGAAAATATGAGAAATCAGGTGTGCCAGTCTGCATATGGCAAAAACAAATCATACACTATATCATTAAAATTGCAGGCACATTTCTGTGGGCACTATTTCTTCAATGCATGAGCATGGGTCAAATTCCAGGCAGATGGTAGGGGGTCCAGATTATACTGCTTAGACTGCCTTCTCTGCATTGCCACATAATGTCAAATACACCAAGGGAAGGCTTTAGTAAGTATGCCTTTTCCAAACCCTCTGTACTGCCAGGGGAGAAGGTAAAAAGCAGAAGCAGAATTTAAAAAAAAAAAAATCAAGGCGCTGAGCTTCTTTTTCCTCTCTGCTTGCATCTTAGTAAGAAATGAGCATTAGTCTATGTGGAAGACAATAAAATCTACATCACATCACATCCAGAGGAACATTTATTGGCTTCTTCCCACAGCCAGGGGTGATGGCAGATCAACTGGTTGTGGTTAGTTTGAGGGAGAGAGACAGAGGAGGAGGGAGATAGAAGGATTAGGCTTGAATCTGGTCCCTTATCATTCAGTTCAGTCTGCTGGCTCAGCAGCAGTAAGCAAATTGAAACTAACAGGATCTGCTGTAGCTACTACCTCTTCACAGTAATATGTGAGCCAAGCCGGGCCTGACTGTCATTAGAGGATTACACTTTATGTCCTCTGCAATGCCAAAGGAATCCTGATGTACTTAAAGGAACAACCCTACCCAAAACAAAAATCACTTTTAACACTTGTTAATATGAGTATGTCTCCCCTGAAACTGGAAGCCAAGAATCTTGAGCTTTTAGAAGGACAATGGTTTTGTTTTTAAATTTATTATAGTGCTGTAGTTTGCAAACTGAAAGCACAATCGTACCTCCGGAAATTCTCCCAGGGTGCTACTTAATTCTGCTATTCACTGATTTGCATCATGACTACGCAGTCATGAATCAGATTCATTGATCTGTCCATTTATACAACCATCAAAGCCTGTGATAGCCTGTATTGTAAGTAGTCCCTGTTAATGTGAGAGCTATCAGAATAAGGGTCACTTACTTCACTCTTATTGTATTGAAGATTTTGTCACCTTGGCTGTAAAATTCACACCAAAATAGATCCCCTAACAAAAGGTACTGCATTACACAATAGTGAAAGGAAGTTAAACTCATTTTGAACTCCAAACATGCATTATACTAGGTTTATTCACTTCAATAGAGGGATAAGCCCTCTGAGATGAAATAGCTCATTAGAAGCATAAAAACAAGAAAAAAAAAACTTAATCGACCTAGGCGTCAGCACGACTTTCTCTCTGAGTCACTCCCACATCTTTGGTGAGTACTGTATAAGAAAGCCTCGGTGATCCACACAGGTAAGCTGTATTAATCTCACAGGTTCTCATTTCGTTTTACAAATTGAAAAGTGTCCAGCAAGATCCAGAAAGCTCATACATTCTTATGGGGAGTGTTAAACAGAATATTTGATTTTCTGCCTTACAAGAGCAGCAAAACAAACATATGGAACTTTTTGAGGAGTTTCTCTCTCCTGTCTGGTAGAATCTACATTTTGTATGGTGTCAATCACTTGTTCCCTTATTATCTCCTAGCAATGCTCATTTTACCATGTGTAATTTCCCTTGCCTTTTCTAACATTTGACAGTACAATACTGCCTACAAATCCTAGGCTTTGTCCATGGTCTCAGTTTTTGTTTTTTGAAAGATTAGCTATTTTATGCCTTTATTTGATAGTGGAGAGGAAATGTGGGGGAAAGGAGTGGGGGAATGGTCTGGCCACCAGAGAAACAAACTGGGGACTCTCTATTGAGAGCATCTGTGCTGATGTTGTCAATGTCATATACCCCCAAACCACTCGGCTACTGGGGCACCCCCATGGCCTCAGTTTTGTGTAAGGTATGAACCCAAAACAACGACTCCATCTGGATTTTAGGGCAGCATGCAGTACACAGTCGTTTTTACACTAGTTACACCCAGTGATTTTATTTTTGCAGCAGATTGGGGTCAAAAGTTCAATTTTAATCCTATTAGATCTTAATGCACCATTTGACAACACAGGATTTAATGGGCTGCCTTAAATTTGAGGGTTGACATCAAAGGCAAAACACTAAACTGTCTCAGCTCATACCACTACACCGCTCACTGAATTCCTTTTTCAGCACACATTACCTTGTGGAGTTCCTCAAGGTTCAGTCTTAGGCCCTATATGTTTTAATATCTTAGAATCTGTTATAATGTGAAAGGCAGTTTCTCATGGTGGCCAATAGCTCATATCAGCAATGATAAACTAATGGCAATGCTTTGCATTTAGTTTTGGCAGGTCTATGCTGACCTCTGCTTGACTAAAACACTGAAATGCAATACCGCTCTTCACTTTTCTGCATTGTGGTTTGATTTTAATAATTTTAATTTTCATTCAATTCTGAAAAAGTAAATACATAAAGAAAAGAAAACACATAACGATTAATATTGTATTTCATTTTATTTGTTTGTTTGATTCATTTTTATGTAGGCATTTTAAATCTTGCATATTAAACACAGTCTCAAGGAATTCTTCAGAGAGGCAAATCACTAGATATAACAGGATGGTTTTACTTAAGAAAAAAAAACTAATTTTAACTATGTAATGGCAAACAAAGACCACTATTAAGATTACGGAGTGAAGTACAGTTCTGCATTCTTCCTTTTAAGACCAATTTCTAAAGTTATTAAAATTTTTAATTTGGAAAATGCAATTGCTGCTTTCCTGATTTCTTAAAACCTGGGCTACACTACTGTAACTCTCTGTTTTGGCATCAAGTCACACATCTCTAATATTTCCACTTTACTCAGAATGCAGCTCCTCAGATCCTTATTGGTAAAAGGAGACAAAATCATACCATTCCAATTCAGGTATCTCCTCCCGGATTAACCGTTTAGAATTGATTTTTACTGATTACTTTTTAAGCACAGTTAAATCTAGTCCTGGGGCACACAATAAACATTTAAACTATGTAAGCCACTATTTGAATCCTCCATTTGTCCTTAGCTCCTGCCACATGTGCTGGTACTAATCCAAAACTTAAGACTAAAGATGACTCTGTTTTTCCACACAAAATGAGCAGAGACCTCAATTTTTCTATTTCTTTAAGATTTTTGTATGTTTGTGTACTAAGACTTTATCTCTTTCATATATAATAAAAAAGAAAAACAAAAATGAGTCCCCTTAGAGATGAAACCCTCAACTCCAGTGCTCCTTTAAATTACAGGACCAGATTCAGAAGTTCAGTTCCTTTTTGTTGTGAATGCATGAGTTGAATGTTCTGCTACTGCTACTACTACCCTGGTAGAGCTAATCGTGTGCACGTGTTCTTATGTGGTGTCCAAATGAATGAATTGAGCTGATCATCTGCTTCAGATACACTTCAATTACAATAAGATGAATTGCTATATCATGGCATTTGGTATTTTGGTATAAACTAATGAATTATTTATATTGGATCACCACAGATCATGACATCAGTTGGTATTTTAATATTCACATCAATTAGTTATCAGTTTAAACCACCTTTTACCTGTAACATATCTCCTTTTAACTTTAATATGCTCCACTTAGCATGAATACAGACTTGATTATCACCACTAACTAAATTAACATGCACATTTTATCAAACAATCAAAAGCAGTTCACTTACGCTGTAGTTGTACTACAAAACATTAAAGTGAATTAACTCCACTAAATCCAAATGATTTTAATGTCAACAGAATGATGCGATGCATCTTTAATACTTTGCCCCGCAGCAGCTGTTCCACTAACAAAAACAAACAACTGGATTACATTAATACCATAACCCAAGTTAGTTAGTGGCTTGGCGATTAGCACAACAATGATACAATGTGTACCTGCAGTGGAAATATCAGACGACTCTCATAACCCTGATTACGGTAGCAGAATTGATAAAGATGTTTTCTTAACTTGCCCATGTTTTGTCTTTTTCCGTGTGTTTTCTTAGGTTGCAGTACGTTTATCCTTGTCGGCCACCGTACCAATTGGGTTTTATGACATGTTTTATCTGAGCAGCAAGTGTGTAGTACTCTCTCCTCACAGCACCTAGCAACAGGCTAGCAAAGAATGCGTTCTTCAACTCACGACAGTGGCTGTTTCCCACACGTCCACATTCGAGATTCTGAGTAAAATAAGAGCTTATTAGCGTTGACTCATAAAAAAATATCAAGTTTTAAGACTGTTCTGTGGAGTTACATACCGTGAATAGTGTAGCCACGTTTGTCGCGCGTTCAGGGGGCGTTTTCAGGAGGAAGTGCTGGAAAGGCAACACGTAGTGCTCTTAATATGAAGTGTGCGGACATTGTATTGCGCCACCCTGCGACAACATGCAACTACACTTCTAAATAACATGTATTTACCCCTATTTCTTACAGGGTCACATGAAGTAGGCAAATTTTTTTTAATGCAGAACTTTTACTTGTGGTGTAGTAGTGTATTGCTGTTTTACTCAAGTAAAAGTTTTGATTAGATCAGAGAGCAAAAGCTGAAATAGAACATAATACACAACATTAAAATAAGCAAAAGAAAGCTTCAAATCAAATAATGGAACAGGTCGTATCAAAAGAAAGATTAAGGGGTAACATTAACAAGTCTTTTAAAAACATTCTGCAAGCCTCAGATACACAGGGAAGTTTAAGATTTATTATTGTATGTTTAAAATCTCTTTTTACCTTTCATCATCATGATACCGTCTAACTGATAACATCAGAAATAGTAGTAGTAGTCTCCTTGTTATTAAAAAGATTTTGTGAACTGTTAAAAAAGATAACATACATTCAATGGTTAATTTTATTCTTATTATCTGAAAAGGTGGATTTTGTGAATAGATGGTTGGTGGTAATATTTCCAGGGTACAATCATCTACACATAAAAGAGCAGTGAGAGGAAGGTATTGTGAAACATATAATGAGACATGCACAATTCACCAGCACCTGCTGTAGAATTCAAGTAATGGAGAGGGAACACGAAGCAAAAGCCAGTGAACCAGATAGCACATGAATAAAGCAGTAGGGAGATGGATGGAGCAGGGGCGCCGGTCCCCCCCCCCCCCCCCCCCCCGTTTCGGGGAGGCATCCTTGGCTTTAATCAGGCTCACCTAAGCATACCTCAGCGCTGCTGTGCCATGATGATGGATGGCCTAGAGAAATACCTGTAATGGCAAGCTCTCCGGTATGCTTTGTGTTTGGCAAAGCAGGTGCTTGCTCTCAAAAAGTATGGTAGTGAACCAAGCAACTGATAAAAATGACTGAAGCATGTACTTTTACACATTTTTCATCATTTTCACCCAGTTAATTATTGCATTACCCCACTGTGCCATTTGTATCTAGGGGGAGATAATCAACTTTAATGCTTAAACCTGGTGCCTTGAAGTACGGACACAGCTGAGAAGTGCAGGCTCTCAGGGCATTTCTGACATTTTGGGTGATATACCACACAGCAGTAACGTGTGTGTCATTCCTTTTTGCCTCTGGACTGACATCATGTAGAGCTGATAGAAATATGTCTTTTCACTGGGTCCTGAACGATACATTTTGTTCTTTGAAAAGTGCCAAAGGCTCAGTTTAATCTATTCACACACTCTTTCTCATGCTGTTGCCTTCAAGGGCTGAGGCTACTGCTGCACACAGAGCAGCTCTTGTAATTGTAATAAATAATGTATGATTAATATGGCTGATTAAACAGTCTGGGAATCCTCTCCCTGTGGGCAACACTACTTCTAGCAGAATAACAAAGATTACCTCAGAGCTTTCCGCTCTTGTCACACCATTGTCTGATAAGGAGTTAGACAGCCGCTCCAGATCAAAGAACACCTTTATGCAACATAGCTTCGCAAGTTCAGTTTTAGTCTGCAAGTCTTGTGGTTTATGGCTGGGTGGTATTACAAGGTCTGTAGTACAGTGAATCTTGACAAGAGTTTTCAGGTCGACTGTGTACTGTAAAATGGAAAGTAATGTATGTGGCATTTATTTAGTCCAAAGCCGATGACATTTTTCCCACAAATACCATCCCTATCTCCTACAAATTATATTTATGGGGTACCTTGCTAGCCTCTTGGTTAAGGTGTTGACCATAAAACTCGGTGAGGACCTTTGCCGCTCTCTTTCTCCTTTATTCCCTGTCATCTCTTATATTGTCACCTACAGTATTCAGTAAAGGAGTATATACTTGAAGCAACTAAAGCCTGATTAACGTTCATGGTTATGCTTAGGCACTCAAAGCAACTGGTAAAGGTAAGGGAAAGATAATGGACGTAGTTAAATAATAGAAAAGTCAAGGTGACTTAATTTGTTATTATGATTATTCCTTGTGTTGCCAAATCCTATCGCTACACTCAGGACTCAGACTGCAAACCCCAGTCTTCAGTGCCACAGTCCTGGGTTTTCCTCTCTCACTGTCCAACCTGCACAGTTTCCTATGACTTGCATGGGTACAAGAGCTTGGAACTTACCTCAAAAAACTTTGCCTCAGATATAATCCAGATAGACATTATGCTGGGATCAAACCACCAACCCTACAATTAATGGACAACCTACTCTTACACTTGAGATACAGCCATCCCAACAGTGAGGAACAATAAATACATTACCCCCTGTTTCTTGATCTGTACAATGCATTTGATGTAATTTAAAAAGCTGGGACCAGATTTTAGCTACTACTTATTGTAACATAATTTTGTAACAAAACGTGTAGGATGCTCACTGTTCAATGCCTTTCATCCACTTTGCAAGTACTCACTGCCATTTGTGTTTCAGAAACTGTACTAGAAATCCCTTTTATTCACTAATTCAAATCAGCTGCTGGAAAATCGCATGTAGCCACTGCACCCTAAAGCCCCCTGCCTCCAATCCACCCTTGAGTCTCACTTTTTCTTCTACCTTCTACTTTGGCCTTCTCCTGAAGCCAGTAACACATCATCATTACTTGCCTAGATAGAACATTTTCGCCTCCATTTCTCATTTTGAGTTGTTTCTTTTCTTTGTAGGACTGGTGGTGTGCCCTTCTCTAGGGACCCTTCAATATCAGACACAAAATATGAAAAATTACATTTCCTGATGGAGACAATGCAAAAACTTTCTAGCCATAAATTCTCTTTAAATGTCAAGTTTCCATGGACATGAGTCAAGGTCAGAGTCTTTGTCCACAAAGAGGCCCCTGATGTACTAAAAGAAAATGCATTACAAACTCAACTGCTTTTGAGGAACAAGCTCTGTCCCTGCGCTTTAGCTAATACACCTGATGGGACCGCTACCACAAGCGGTCAAGCGAGAGTAGGAGTGGCGTGTTTCTAATTTAACTGCCAGTATCTTTGACAGACACTGACCTTTGGCGGACAGAGGTCCTTAAGCACTATTACTGGGGTTTTTTGGGGGAAATAGAAGTCATTTACCCTAATGCCTGGCACAGGTACTCACAGCATCCAATAAAGCAGAAGGTTATAGGCTGTCCATTTAAGTCTACAACAGAGCACTCGAAGAACACTTGCTAAGTGCTGTGTGTTACCTTGTTGGGACTCAAGAAAACTCAAACTGATCTGACAACCCAAAATGGGAAAACAGCAGTTTGATTTACTGTAAAAGAGCTTTGAAGCTGTAAACTTTGCACTTTGCACAGAGAGAAACTAACTACACAGGGATGTAATTAGTTCAACCAGTTGGCTAAACAAACAAAATCTCCTGAAAGGCTTTGATTGCGGTGTAGGGGATGTGATTGCATTTGCTTACCATATTGAGCACTGACTGTTTGGTCTAGCCAGCCTGTGTCTTTTCATCTAGTTTAAATTTTGTGAGGCTGAAACAAAGTCTCTAGCACAGCAATAGTGATCAGAGCTGCAAAATAATTAATTGTAGCTACACAGCTGGGATCACTCTCATCCATGGACAAGCTTAGCTTTGCAGCAAGATTTTTTCAGTCAGCTTTGGAGAGCAGTGACCACAGAAACACCATCAGTTTTGTGAAGTACATTTTCTTGTGGGACAATCCCCCTGCTGTCTCTCTGCCTTCATTCTTTCATTCCTTTCTCTTCCACATGATTTAGGTCCTGGTCTGTGTTTTATAGTTCAAATAAATAAGGTTGGCCATCAAAGTTAAATGATTGAATGTTGATTGCCATCATAATAGTCCACTGGATACCCAGCCTTCACATTTTCAGAAATTCCTTAGGAGACAATAACACAAATCTTCTCTCATTTACTACCACTCCTCTAGCATGATCACATGCTGAATCGACAGCCACCCACAGCCTCACACATGTAAACAAACCAGCATGAACATATGAACAGGCAGCTGTTTGGTTAGCCGGCAGATTACCCCAGAGGTGCCTATGCCCTATCCATAATAATTTCTGCGTGAAAATTTGTGTGGACTCAGAGACAAGGATTATGTAAAATTTAAGATTATTTACAAAGCTTTAGGAAGCTCACCCTGCTTGCCCCAATATTAGTTGTTTTGTTGGAGTCGTGTTTTCCAAATCTCTACAAAGAGGTGGTGAGTCCAAAGTCGCAGCCAATTATGAGAATGAGACTCACGTTGAAAAATACTGTAATTTTCCTCTAACACTCTTATCAACGTATGCACATAGCTGTATGACTCATATCATGGTATCAATAGTATACTATTGAGCTGTGCAATTGAATATACTCTGACAGCAAATAGATGCTGTGATGCAACTGCAATTGTTTGCCTCTGGCTACTTGACCAAGAGTTGGCTGGTCTCAAAACAAAACACAGTGAAGTGGAATATGTGCATGCTGTCTACCCATAAAAGAGGGCGTAGGAGGCGGTATGGGATTCATCAGAATTTTAAGACTGAGGGAGTGAGTGAATAAATAAATGCAAAAATCCTGCAGACATTTTGGCATTTCATAACAATACAAGATGACAAGTGAATCAGACAGTGAAAATGAAGAATGGCTGTGATGGTATTTAGCTAATACCAGTGGCGTGACTGTGGTAAACCTTTCCATACGGTAAATTATTCATTGTCTTGTTGGATTGCAGGGGCCTGAAGTATATTCCAACATGCAATGGGTAGAGCTCCAGTTAATAACAAGGCTGAAACACATTGACAGTCACTCACACTCTCATTTATGGACAAAATATGTTTCCCGTCCAAATGACCTGCGTATGTTTGGACAACATCCAAAAGATATCCACACAAATGTGGTAAAAATATGCAAATACGCTAACTACTAAGCCACCATGTCACTTATTTCCATAAGCAGCCACTCAAAATTTTGAGAGGGAAAGTGTGATTTAAAAAAAAAAAAATTAACAACACAACCAGCAGTTAAAATTATGTTAAAATCCCCCCCAAAAAATGTAAGCTGTCTCCAAAGAAGGACAGCAACAAGGTTAATGGCCTGGCTTGCTTTATGACTTTGGAGGATGATTACTTTTTGTGGTAATTTGCTGTTTATAGGAATAGAAAAGCCTATAAATAGTGCAGCCTCGCAGAGTGACAATGTGATTATGGCTTTGGCAAGTCAAGATAAGAAAATTGTGTTGCTCTAAGTAAAAGCTTTTCTGGGATTCACTTTCCTTGACCTAGAAAGTCCTGTCACTCCCACTCATCCACACACTTCCCCTCAAGATGGTTTAAAAAGTCAGTTACGCTCTGAGGCAGCAGGTCTTACACTGCCCACAAGTAATCTGACTCTTTACAGTTTCATTGAACTACATGTATCTACTTTTATGCTCTCACAGTACAAGATTTTCACAAATGTTCTATATTGCTGACCACTGCTCACTCAGACTGTGAGGTGATTAGTGTGTTTTAGACTAAAATTTGCAGTCAAAAAGAAAAGAAGTTGTGTACACAATTATGTGCCCCTCAGGATAAACTGTAATAACTTGCTGATCCTCTCACTAGAGGTCTTCACAGGTCCTCTTGGTACTGAAGAACTGAGACCTGACCTGGGTCAGTTCCAAATTCTGCTCGGTCTAATTGGGTTGGATCAGATCTCATTTTACTGCCGTGGGACTTGGATCACTCTGTGTGTCAATATGTCCAAGCACAGTGGTGGAAGAAAAATTCCGATCTTTTACTTAAGTAAAAGTACCAATAAACCAATGTAAATATACTCCATTACAAGCAAAAGTATTAGCAGCAAGATGTAGTATTATGGTAAAAGTTCTGATACACAAATCAGTTTCCAGTTTTTGACTTTTTCTTTAATCTTTGATTTTTGGTGAGATATAGGAACACCATGTGATAAGTTTAGAGAGGATCACTATTTGATGGGGCTGTTAACAACTAACACCACAAATGAATGAGACCCAAAGCATATTTTCACATTTGAAGTCTCTTTCCTGTATTTTACATGTGTAACTACAGTGACTGCGCATTTGGTTCTAAGCATCTGCAAAACGTGGGTGACCTACAAACTTAATACTGTGCCTGAACACTTCCTGTGTAGACACAAAGCCGTTGCTGCTGCTCTGCTAATGTGCTGCTCAGGCTACATTCTCTGTGTGGACATGGTGGTAGTCTTGTTAGATGAAGTCCACTATTATGTCACTGCCTAACATAAATATAAATATTTGCAGCATATATTTTACTTCAGACTCTATTTGACCAGTCAAATATCACACAAAATATGTATTTCTATGCTTCAAATGGACAGTACTCTCTAAGATCAGATAATCTGCAATGTCGATTTGTCATTACGAAAAAGTGCACATGCTTTTCCAGTCTGCCTTTTAACTTGTCAAGCTTTAAGTTGTTATGCATATGAAAAATACTGGTTCAGCCAGTGTGTTGTGGAGCAGCAATTTAAAAGGCCAGTTCCTGTGAAGAAGATGATTGGCTTTTACCAATTTGTTTATGACAGGCTGTGGAGCCACAATAGCTTGATTTGACTCAATCACCCTTATGTAATGCAGTTCCCAGTGCAGCTTGCATTGTTTCTCTTTTCATAACAGCAATATATGTTTGCCTTTAAAGTGAAATCCACTGTGACTCAGAGAGAAATGTGGGCTTGATGTGGTTATCTAACAAATAAGAGATTTTTAAAAAAAAATGCTGCATAAATTACACACTAAGACTGCTATTTTGTGAGTGGTCACATCACTGTAATGCCTCTTGGCACAAGCACAGGCTTTCAACATTATTGATCATGTTTTCTAATTGTAGATATCTAGTGCTGTGAACTGGTTCTCATTTTGGGATTTGTCCATTATCTGTCTCTTCTTATTCTGTGCAGGGTTGCAGGGGCAGTGGAGTCTATCTGAGCATAAGAGCTGACAATATGGAGTATTACATGAAAGAGCCTGACCATGGCTGGGGTTTTACAATCAACTTGGTACCTTAGGCGAGAAACACATTAAAAATCTGCTCAAACAGCGAAGTGGATCCATTCACTCAGCAAAAGTGATCCCTAATGAGCTGAATGATGACTTTCACCCCCTTTTATGTGAACATAGTTCAATGTTTACTTTCCATTATACTGTCATTTTACAAAGTTAATCTGCAAGTTAATTGTGAACAAATTTACATTACTGCATCATTTTATATGTCTTAGTGTATGTTATGGACAATGTATCAGTTATATAAATACTGTAGTGACATACGATTACATGATGTATTTATACATTATATAACTTTGGTTATTTTTCATTTGCATAACAACAAGACAAATAAGACTGCAGCTAATTTTATTTATTGAGTATTCTGTCAATTATTTTTTAGATTAATTGATCAAACATGTTATATGAAAATGTTTTTGCTATCACTCCATAGTCAATGTTAGCATTAACAATTGTTTACTTATCAAGAGCTTCAGTCATTGTTGTGTTTGCAAGATGGGAGGTTGGAATACACACTATAGACTCATCCTCTCATGTTGGACTGAGGGCAGACTGGACGCTACAGTGACTCACTATTGCAAGATGGTATTATGAGACGGTATGGGCCGTGGCTCACTTGTTAGCATGCTAACTTCAAAAGAAGAAAAGAGGTAATAGAGATAGAAATAAAACAGTTAACATTAGCATAACTTCCCACTGCTGGAGACAGCTCTTGCTGAGTAAAGCAATGCTGGACCTGCAACATTTCTTCAGGACTGATAAGTAAACAGTTGTTTATGCTAACATTGGCTATGTAGCAATAGCAAAACTTACATATAGCACCTCTAATCTTTTGGTCAGGTCTACAAAACGTGTCTACAAATATCTTGTTTCGTTTGCCTCACTTTTATAACTATTAAGACATGACAAGAAGGAAATATAACATGAGACATAAAAGAAAAGGATACATGAAAAAGGACAAAAACACGTAACAGGATTAAAAGCCCTTGATGAAGCAAATACAAAAACTGCTTGAACTGTCAATGATGTTCAATTGCTTGTTAAATGAAGTGGTGCAAAAAATTCAAAACCTAGACCGTGTGAGAATAAAAGCTGTTTTTAAATATGTCGGTACAAAATACTTTGCATTGCTCACAGAGTAGTACTTCCAGTGATAGCTTTTACTTGATGAGATTGGAGTGATCAGTCTGTCGCCCTGTTGGTTTTGCATCTGTGACTATCTCCCTATCACTGCACCTAAATGACACCCACAGATGGCAACTGTGTTCCAGTACTGTTTAATGTGCTGTTTTTATGTCCTTGTCTATAAGCCTCCAGTCCTCATCAGTACAGTTTTCTATAATATGGAAATCTTGACTGTTAGACCAGCTGCAATTGTTGCCAAGCCTGTTTGCCAGCGGCTGCACAGTGAGGACAGTGGATATTTGAACCCCTAACAATGTGGAAAAAATCCCTACTTTCTTTACACCAGCATCATCAGCAATAATAGGAGTGTGCTCTCTGCTGTTTGCCTTTAAGTCAGGAATGATTTCCTTCATCTTGGTGGCATTTAAATCAACTTTATTTTCACTTCACCACTCTGTGAGTCACACAAACTCCTCTCTGTGAAAAGGACTCATCATTATTCTGAATTCCCTCTATCAGTTTTGCTGCTCACAAATTTAATGATGCGGTCCCTATCATATTTTGCAATGCAGTCATGGGTGAAATGTGAATATAGAAGTGAACTAAGGACGCACCTCTGGGGTGCACCTGTGTTCATTACCACCACAGATGAAGTGAAATTATCTATTCTCACCGCTTGTTCTCTCCAAGTTAGAAAAAAAGAGGCTGAAATCCACGCTAACAAAAGTGTCTGCATGCTGTGATGTACCGGTTGGTTTTTAAAGTACACACTGATTGATGATAGCGGTTAATTAGAAGAATCTGTGTTGTGTATATGTGACCTTTTATATAGACTCACTTTGTGATTGGGAGGATGGTACTCTGAAGAAGACAGTTTTAACAAAATGCTGATCTGCACAAAGTAAATCAAACAGTGAAATATTTTCTACCCCTGTCTACCTCTATTCATCTAGACAGTATATATTTTTGGTCTAAGCACTCCACACTGGAAAACACATTTTTCTAACACATCCAAATTTTAGCAGATCTCGTTTTTAAACCCCTGAGTAAAATTTATTTATCAGCGTAGCATCTCTTTTCATTGCTATGCCAGAATGTACTGCAGAGCTGTCCAAAAAAACTGGATCAGACGTGACTTTTATCAGCTTGAAAACAGGACAAAGATGAGATTAGTCTGCATTTTTAATAATACCGATAATTACTCACACTTTTATATCATATCCACCCTATTATTCCAATGCTCTGTCTTTCTGTCTTCCACAACTGGCACAGTGTAGAGTGCTGCAGCTGCCTTGTCATCAAAAAATACATATTTAATGTCTCCCTATTCTACATATTAATTTTAACTGTCTCTTTGTCCTTACTCACTGCAGGAAATATCCATACTGTGATGTTCCAGAGATGGAAATACTCCCAAAAGTATTCAGTTGTTGGTAATAATTTGACTTCAATAATCTGTTAAGATTTCAGAGTAGTCTGGTGTAAACGTCACTGAGTATTTGAGAATAGCTGTCTTTGTGAAGGGCAATAACAATACTGGTACATTTCAGAACAGGATCCAAGACCCATTGGGATAACAGCATGTAAGCTTAAAGTCCATGGTCCTCTACACGGGATGAAGATTCTGAGTCATCCAGGTCATAGTTATCCAAGGAACCGGAGAACTGATTGGACAACCATGACCTGGGTGACTGAGAATCTTCACAGGCATCTTGCTGAACCCAGGACTGACACTGACACTGTCAGATCAGAAAATGCTTTACATCTTCAAAACTCTAAAATGTATTCAAATAAGACCCTGCAAGACGTGAAGATTACTCTTGAACTGCTCATAACTCAGAAGCATGTGCATATCCCTGTTTTAGGGGATCACAAAACAAAAAGGTTTGGAACCACTGGTTTACAGTAGGTTGACTCGAAAAGAAAGGAGTTTGAAGTGTTCACACAGGGCAGAGTGACAGGTTTGTAACAAAAAAAGGAACAGAATGTGCAGGTTGTCTAAAAAAAAAAAAACCTGTAAAAACTGCCTCACAGTAAGTGGCTGCATCATCATCTCGATGAGCTGTTAATGAACATGTGTTGTCTTCATTTTTATCTTTGCCATCCACTTAACTTCCCTTTTTTTTGTTCCTGGCTGCTCTCCGACAACATTTCCACCTGCTCATCCTAACCAGATGTCACACCCTCAGCAAATGTCTTTCCCACAAAAACATCCTGAATATCACTGAGAGCCAATAGCAGGTGAACAAGGAGATCAAGGCCTGCATGGGCTGATAATGTGGAACAGACCCAATTTTTTTAAGTATTGCCATTTTAATGCCAAAAAGCTCCATATTGCAGCTTAAGCAAATGTTGCTACTGCCTCAGCATTGGCACATTTCCACTTATAAAAAAACTTTTTTTTTTCTCAACTGGCAACTATTTGAGTATCAGCTCCCTGATTTCTAGGATAGCAGCATATTCTTAACTGTCAAAGAATAATAACAAATTTGCTTTACAAAACACTTTACATTTCCTGTGTACCAACAACACACCATCTTCTCCATCGAAGAACCCACAGGAACAGCAACAAGCTGTTCAGAGCTGACCAGGCTCGAGACAGTGATTGACCCAACTTTCCGGGCTCCCCATCCCTCACCTCCCAGAGCAATATTCTGAGACCCTAATTGGGAGGACTGCAGGGGTATAGCAAAGAATGAGCCAATCAGGATGTCTTCCTCTCCACAGGAGTGGAACTGCACGCTGGCTGTGGAGCTTGTTAAGGCATAGTTACTTGTAGCATCATGGGAGCGGCAGCACACACACATGCATGCACGCACACACACACATGCACGCACGACATACAGTCAAGTTACTCAAATCACCAACTGTCTAGAAAGCACAGAGTAGAAAATTTATGTGGTACATTTGAGGAAAGTACATAACATCATAGTCAAACATTTTGTAGTTAATCATATTACCTGCCAGACCTTTTGAATTAATGGCATTTGGCCAAGTCGAGCCAACATATCGGGCTGACTGAAGGGCAATGAGACACAGTGAAGAAAAGAAAGTAAGACAGCTGGCATCTAATGGCACAATTAATTAAATTGTTCCATCGGATACTGTTGTTATTGTTTCACCACCACCATCACTTTATGTTGGTAATGGATATGGCTTATAGTGCACTCTAAACTACACAAACAACACTGAGTCTGTGGCCATGGGGATGTTTTTAGTTTTGAAGGTATTTCATAATCCAAAGTATCAGATAAATTACAATTTTGACCTGTTGATGACAGAAATTAAAAGTCAGGGAATCACTTAAGTGAATAAAACATCATTTTATTGTTAGAATTAAACATTTGACACAAATTCATTTAATTACACCTATGGGAGTGTCTGTATAAAATTTCATGCTTAGTTTCATCGTGGTCGTTGAGGGTATTTCACTGGATGAGTAAATACTTTGGCCAGCTGTTGGCACTAAATGAAAAGTCAGATGATCAACAAAGTTAGTAGGATTCATCCTCTGGGAAACATGAATGTGTGTCCAAAATTTCATGGTGCTCCATCCAATAGCTGTTGGGATATTTCCAGCTGGACAACCAACAGATTTAGCATGACTAAAAATTGCAAATCATTTAAAAAATCCTCACTGAAATTCATCCAAAGAAGAAAAATAATGAAATGAAATTCAAATATGCAGCAGTTTGGGGGCCTGTGGCATGAGCGCAGCCTCAGTGTCCACAAGCTTGAGATATGAGCTTGACATGAATGACAGACACCCTGTAAAAAGATCACAGCGCAGGTCACATCAAACCTCGCTGTCCAAAAGAAGGCAGTGAAGGATGAGAGCTGGAAAAAATCTGTCTGTCATATCAACTTTAATTTTCAGGGGTGCCTTTATGACGCCAATAACAGGCATTGCATTCCCCAGGAAAATAATAAAAACAATGGTGGCTACACAATAATTTCACAATATTTGAATATAGTGTCTTTTATGGAAGAAATGATTGGCAGATGGGAAAAATAAATGCTTCATAAGATGAATAAAGCACACTTTTACATGAAGGGGTTGATAATATCTACAAACTTTCCAAACTATGGTACTAAGGTACACAGTGATCACTAATGAAGGACAACCTTAGCGGGTGCAAAGTTTGTTTAAAGTAATTAACTTCATTTAATCATATAATTTAAAGTGATTTTCAGAATTTCATAACAGTCAGCAGCTGGCACAAGCCTACATGTGGTGTGCTGATAGATTTGAGTATTTAGCATAATGCATGACACCCCTGGAGGCAACAGGGAGGCCAGATGTGTCTCATGATATGAAATAACTACCACAGACTAGGGGAAAATGCTTTTTGGCTCCCCTGCAATTACAAAGTTGGAGAAATTTTGGGAAAGATACAGTCTGGAATGGCATGTTGCTGTACCACTTTTGTCCAGCAACTTGCCTTTAGATCAATAAAATGAAAGCACTGGGGAAACTGTAGCTGGTTTGTACATTTGGGCAAGGGAAGATGTTTCTTGGAAACATGTGTAACTCAGCAATCAAAGCTCAGAGGTCCATTAAGTAGTTTTGCAGCTCTCAGCCACATCTCATGGTCTTTGTACATGTCAACAAATGAAGAAAAATGTACACTGCACTTTCAGCAACTATATCCATTTACTTTTATTTTTGATTTTATTTTAAAATTGAAGATTTTGTCACAGCATGTCCCAGGCTAAGAAAAAGTACAAATAAAGAGACTTGGGATACATTTGCTGGTGTGATTTTGAGATACAGTACTATACCTGAGCATTGTCATTAAATACTACATTATACTTTTGCTCCACTACTTTCAGAGGCCAGTATTGTACATTTATCTAACAGCTATATTTACAAGATACATTTCAGACTGAAACTTTATCCAAAACAAACACATTTCTGTGTTTAAATTATGATACAATGTCATAAATTAGACTAGCCAATGGTACATAATTCAAGTACAATTAGATCCACCTTGACTAGCTGTTATCATATAACATGACAGGGGTCATTCTGACACCTTATGAGTTGTTTTGAAACTACTTCTGTATGTCAGCTTCTGTAAAATTATAAATGCCAGGCTTTGTAATAGACTGGTAATAGAATATTTACACTGTGCTAGATCTCAGTACTTTTTCCAACACTGCAAATTGTCCCAGCTTGCGTCAGTTTCACAAGACATAAGATGCAATGTAAACATAATTGCTGTTTAAAAAAATCCTGTGAAAATCTGATTTTATGAAGGCCCTTACTGCATTTTTAGTTGTTAACTTGTATGAAACTGTGGTAAACTTTAAAGCACACTGAGAGATTTGGCATCCTAACACTCACAATAGTGTTGACATTGAGGCGTGATAATTAAAGCCCCAGTCCTTCTGACCAGCAGTCAAATCTGAGACTAAACTACAAGGACAAGGGTCCTTAATTTGGAAGTCGCAGCATTATTGCATCTTAAACCGCAAGCATCATTAGCACTCTACAAACCCCGGGGGCTTCTCACTGTTTCAAAAGCCAGTCATCAATTGGTCCTGTATGACAGATGTCTGTGTAAGGCTACACACTGTATATACCCACGACAGACTTTATTAAATCTCCCAGCTCCAACAACATTCAGCTGATCCCTCTCTACACAGCATCTGAAATGTAGCATGACCTTTCTGGTCCCATCAGACTGCCAGCCTGTCTGCTTGATGTGTTTGGGTCCAGTATGTGCTGACAGGAATCCGGAGGAGGAGTAGAATGCCGCCAAATCAGAGATGTGAAGCTACTTATTTAGATCTGCCCTGTTTTGACAGTTTTCTCTCCCTTCTATACCTCTCTATTTAGGATTCACTTTAAAAACCCTCCTTAACTTAAATTTCATGTGACATTGAATGATCAGTATGTAAAAGATTCAGACTAGTCAGAACCTAAATACTGTGTTATAAAGAACTCATGATACTTCAAATATGATAATCTATGAGTTGCCAGCAATAATTTTGAAATAACACTTTCATTTTTATCTCAGGGTAACAGGACCAAAGTGCTCATGGGACACAGAAGTTGGATAATCAGCATTCAGCATGCACACATGTCAAAAAAGATGTAATTAGACCCCTGCTTCCTTTTTATGTGTGAATGTAATGGCTGAACACACAGACTCTGATGTGAGTTCGATTTATTTAATTTCAGCTTTTAGAACTTGAGGCTGATAGCTTGCAGGCTATTTTCAAATCCCTTGTACCAACCTAATCGTGGATTATGTTGGAAATAAAGGTCTTAAAAAGCATTTGTCCTCTGTACTTTGGTGCAAAACTTTCAAAACATCTGAATTATTAATATCAGCTGAATAAGAATGGCAATATAGAAAAATACTGTTCTCTCTGTCTAACCAAAACTAGCTGTCTTATATATTTTGGTGGCCCTTTATCTTTCTGGATGATCAAGATTAATGTTTTGTGTTTATTTCTATAAAAGCTATGTTTTTAATAATTTTTTTCTATACAGCTAGTCTAAGATTCACACAGATAGTCTACAGCCACGCTAGCAGCCTGTACTTATAGGCACAGCGGTGCTTTGAGCGAAATGCTGTTGTTAACGTGCTAACATGCTGATGTAAATTAGGCAGGCTCTGTTTGCCATGTTCACTATCTATTGGCTATAGTACTGGTTTATGAGTTCAAATTTTGACCTGATGATGGCACAAAATGAAAAGTCAGAGGATGATTGTATCAAATTTCACAGCAATCCATCTAATAACTTCACTCAAAACCACAAATGTCGATCTCACATGGAGCTTGAGGAAAAGTCAGGGATCACCTAAGTCAGTAGGATTCAACCTCTAGGCACCATGCATGTCTGTATTACATTTCATGACAATCTATCCTGTTTTTGTTGAGATATTTCATTCTGGACCAAAGTTGTGGACCAGCAGATGGACAGACTGATTCCCCTTTAACGTCGCTAAAACAGATTACATAAGGAAAGGCAATGAGCAAGTAACTCACAAGTTAAAAAAAGGTCACTGTAGCAGTGAATAAAACTGAATACAGAGGCAACAAGGAATCCTGAGAGACAAGAGGAACAATAGGATTTGGCCTGGGGATCTCTATATATGATATCGACTAGCTGCACACCGAGAGCCACTGTGTGTTCAGACCTGCGGGTAGTGGCTGCACACTGGGAACAGACTACCATTCGGGATAACTAGACAGGACAGTGTTTACTTATACAATGCTCTGTTGAGATGTAGTATGTAACTGTACATTGACATTACACCAATATTCCCTCCATAGCCCCCAAATCACCGATGGTACTAATGTGTATCAGCCTACAGACAAAATTATATTTGAGGTTTGAAACTCAGCAGACTTCTTCCTTCTGCCGTTAACTGTTATGTTCACTGTTGGGCTTGTTCCCCAGAACAGTATTTAACCTGCAGCCCTGAGTTCAGTAGCTAAGATAAAACTCGAGAGTCTCTGCCTTCCCTTCAGTCTCTGTGCTATTTGCTGCTGCACTTAAAGAAGAGCTTCTCTGCCTCCTCTAACCGATAGAGCTATAGCAGCTATTACAACTTCATCACTGCTTTTGCTCTCATTCCTAACTTTTAATCTCCCTCATGGACATTCACTAATCTCTCATTTATATTTGAATCACAACTTTATGCGGAATGTCTGGCTCATGAGGCAAATGAGGCTTGTTGCTGTTTCAAGCTCAATTTAAATGAGCGATAACGTGATGTAGAAGCAGGAAAAGCTAATGTTTTGCCTCCTGATGGAACACAGTTGGACACTCTTTGACCTCTCCGTGAAAAATTCATTGAAAAAACAGGAAAAAAAAGAGAGAATTTAGAAACAAGCAAGCCTTTGTTATTTCCTGTAAAAAATGGTCCATCCAAGATGTAACTGATCCTTTATTAACTTAATCTAAACTAACCTGGCATCATTATGAGACAGCATTTGCACCCTAGAGTGCATCTGGTCCTATAAAATGGCCTCATATTTCCTGGTTGCTATGCAATCGTGCAGAACAAACATTGGACTCTCACCAGATGGATGCCCAAACCATTACAGATCGACCAACATGTTTAATGGCAACAGACAACAGACATTGTAGCGTAAATGCATCCTTTGGCTTTCTTTGAATTTAAACCCTTCTGGATGAAAAGAGGCTGAAAGATGACTCATAATTAGCTCTCCATCAATCAGCCCTCCAGAGTCTCTGCCCCTTAGATCACAACATGCATCTTTTTGTGCTGACCTTGGATACAAATGGTGCTCAAATTGCATTTCTGTCATAACTCTCAGCTTTGGGAAGTGTATGATGTGCAGCATTTGTTGTTGGTGAGGTGGAAATTCAATTCTAAACTGAGTAAATTTGAAAGCTAATCTGGCTCACTGAGACAAACTGCCTCACCAAACCTGTGTTTGGAATAAGCAGTCATATTTTCAGGAGTGTTCCCTCTGCAGCATCCGATAGTTCTCAGTCTTTCTGACAGATGTACCTGCAACTTCAGTTGCATCCATTGTTCCTCTTTGTAAGTCTGTTTGCTATCTTATGTTGATTTTTAAATTCTCATTCTCTGAACTCTTGTAATGCAACACGTTCTGCTAATTAGCATTCAAATGAATATGACTTGTCTGTGCGGCTGCTTTGTAATTGTGCTTTGGTTCATTTAAATTCAGAGTCCCTTTTTCACATGGTATTCACACAGCATTTTTTTTTTACTTGCTGTAGTTTAGAACATCACAAGTGTTTGCTGTGAAGCCTCTGAGTCTATTTCTGATGTTTTTAAATAAACCTTTTTTTTAAACAATAAAAGTATAACATCATACACTATGTTTTCTTTTTGTGCACACATCAGGGTTCACTTTACATGAATACTGAAATACCCGTAAGGCAAGAATTTATATTCATAAACATGCCACACTCTGCAGCTGTTATACAGGTGCATCATATCAGGTAGATCACAGTTCGTGCCAAATGTTCCCGTTAAAGAAGTTGGTTAATATGTGTGCCCAATCAGCACATACGCTATCACTGTTGTCTGTGCTGAATAAAAGTCATAGATGAGCTTTTTTTTAATGATTTAAACTGTCTGAAAATTCTCAACAAATTTGGATGGATCACAAGGAAAAAGAACTGGTTGACATTTGTATTTTTGACTGAAATATCTAAAACTATTGGATAGATTGCTGTTAAATTTGGTACACACACTCACACCTCTCTTAGGATGATCTTTGGTGATCCCCAGGATTTAACCCCACAGCACCATCATCACATCAAAATTCAAAAATTGTTCAGAGCTTGAAATGAAGATGAGATGAAATATATCCAAAATTAATGACATTTCCACAAGCTTCAGCTGCACTGTACTTTGCATTTAGCGCTGTTTAGCCAATGTTAGCATGCTAAAAATCTGCTGAGACTCAGTGTGTTAGCATTATTAGCATCATACCATAGTGACATGAGCATAAAAACTGCCTCACAGGATCACGTACATGGCTGTAAACTTTTAGTTAGAACAAGATGGACCAGCAACATGTGGACGGTAGAATGTAAGGTAGAAAGTGTGAAATAAAATAAAAAGTAGCAAAGTTGTGTTTTGGCACAGTGTAGCTCATAATTTTTCAGTCCAGTACAGTAGCTCTGTATTCAGCCTGCAGGATTTACCCAAAGAAAAACACCCATGCAAATAAGCTGAGCTGAAATTGCTCTAGTGCTGTAGGTTATGGTGTGTCAGAGTAATAATCCTGTTAGATATGTTAGCCAAGAATCCATGAATACAAAGAGGGTACTTGCTTTGATTTCATGTGTGGTGGAAGTACAGGAATATCATCTGTTTGAAATTTCAATATCTAAGACCTTGTCATTTTTGGTCTAATTTGTCTCATTAAGTGCAGTCACAGGCTTTTTATTCCCACCAAGGGGTGCACTCTGCACTTGGAATACTGAGTCTTTTATTACATGAGTTTCCATTACTTGGCTTTTCATTGAAGTGACAGGGGAGTGACTGAGAAATGCCCCTAAATATATAGCTTCGCAAAGTTTTGTGTTGATGTAACCAGTGCTCCCTTTTGCATTTCAATAGCTCTTTATTTTTCTTTTCAAAATCACTGGGATCCTTTTAGAACAGTGTTTCTCAAATTATCTGCTTGGGCTAAAAAAGGGGAAGAGGGCCAATTTTTATTTCTTTTTAATGAAATGACGACTGCAACAAAGACTGGGCTGTTTGTTGTTCAGTATATAATCCTTAACATAATAAAAGGATATAAATAATAAAAGGATATAAAGATGAGTCTGATTCAACAAAATTTTGACAAAAGAATGAAGCCCTTCCATTGTGTATTAGTCATATTCCTCCTGTTCCTTATTCAGTAAGACTTGAAAACTCTATACATATTTTGTTTTTTTCCCTTTTGGACAGAGGGTGTAGAGTAGAAAGGTTAATGTAAGGACTTTAAATACCCTCCGGTGACCTCATTCCATCACATTTTCAAAACTCAACAGAAACACTCCAAGAAGAGAATTGATGCATAATTAACTGCAGCAGTGGCAGTTCTGGTAAAAAAAAAAAAAAAGAAAAAAAAAGAAAAGAAAAGGAAAGGGAAAAAAAGGATTTTTTTTCTTTCTTTCTCCTCTATCTCACTCTGAATAAAAAGCTTGAATACAAAAATGTTGAATGGGTCATTAGAGTCAGGGTGTGTTTGTGTGTTCCTTGTGTATCACCAGAAACTAGCTGATCTCTGGTTTATTGTAAGATTCTCAGCTTAATCATTCAGTGAATGTACATAAATATGACTGCTAACATCTGCTTTTAGTTTATGTTTATTTGAATATTCTTAAACCTACAATGACTGAGTTTTTAGCATCTTGGGAATTGACATGGCAAACCCTCTGACAAACATTTAGTAGTTATTGTGCGAATTTATTTTTAAATTCACTCTCTTTTAGCTCTGTTTTTGGTCTCCACCAGCTCCTGAGGGAAATATCTGGTTCTTTAGCTGCTCAAAGTCAAGTCAAGTCAGGTCAAGTCTTGACAAGTGCCTTGGCCTGTCTTGAATTGACTGACTTTAGCTGCTAAATTCTCCACTATGTTCACCAACTACTGTGTCTGTCTGCTGTTTGGTGCTGAACAGGATTTTCAGAGCTCTTTCACTAAAACTGCTGCCTGCTGTGGCCAAAAATGACACTATGATAACAGTGAGAATGAGAGTGTCAGGCTGGAAAGCTAAACACTGAGCTGAAAATCACCACAAGCTCAGTAAAGCAGAGGGGAGCTGTAGATTCAGGTGATAATTCTCTTCACTTACATACTGTTTTCACACTGTCAATTGAAACATGATTATAAACATATGGATTAAAGCCCCTTCAATATTTTGTGAAACACACTTATTCGGTTTCTTACTGAGTGTTAGATGAGAAGATCAATACCACTCTAGTGTCTTTTCGGTAAACATGAAGCTACACCCATCTGTAGGATAAATACGGGAAAGAGTGGGAAACAGCTCATCTGTCCAGAGGTAACAAAAACCACCTACCAGCACCTCTAAAGCTCACTAATTAACACATAGTATCTTGTTTGTTTAATCTGCGCAGTAAGCACAGTGTTGAGACTATGCTGTGGTTTTATGAGGGGCTAGCTGTTACCCCAGCAAACTGAATTATCATATTTTCCAAAATGTCAAGCCACTCCTTTAAGAGCTGCATTTTTTTATTTGTGTGATGTCAAGGCTTCCAATCTTAGCTCATGGTACAGTATGTACATTTGCTAGAAGAATGAATTCTTTCATCTTCTCTGAAATAATCTGATAAAAAGACCTGGTGTGTGCGCAGAATGATAAATATCTGCTGAGAGGATGATGTGATGGATCACACCTAATAAAGAATAAAGCAAAGAGTCATAAAGCTCCCACAGCTCTGCCTTTTCCTACATAAGAAGAGAGAGAGGCTAGATATCGACAGTATGCTTTGACGCTGCCTTCATGCTGCTTCTCTGTAGAAGAATTATTTATCTCTTGCTCTATTCCTGGGAGGATGCTGTTGACAGCGTCTCATCTCACTGTCTGAGTACCACTGGCTTCCATTAGGGCCGGGAATTGCAATATGATGTCTTTGTGGGAGGTTCACCAGTTGCACTATATTTAAAAGCTTCGAAAGCAGAAGTAATACTGAGGCAAAGAAAGAAAACATTTATTGTTTATGAATGTGGTGTCACACAGGTCCTGTCAGAAAAGAACAGGGAGGTGAGGTCTTGGTTTGAGGTCTCTGAAGTAATCCTGCCTCCCCTCTTCTCTTCTCAACAGGCAGCTGGACTTTGGAATAGTTCCCGTCAAGAACAATCAGCACATTCGTGTAAAAGCGATACATTGCAATTGCAAAAGACATTCTAACATTCCACATGACAACTAGGTTTTACATTTGTGATGTCCACTGTAGTTCATATTGTTATAAAAATTTACAGAATAACATTTTTGTGTCTCAGTGCAAAAGATATATTCCAAAAGAATTTCAGAAAAGCCGTGCCCTTGATAAACATCCCCTCGTGTTGCCCCCTGACCTGTGCCCCAACAGTAAAATAACTGGCCTGTTGACAAGACCACCAATAAATAACCAACAGAAGCAGTTTTACAGTCACCGTCAGATAGCAGCAGTGTTTCAGCTTTGACTTTAAATACATATTCACAAACAACAGTGTGTCACTGTACACCCACAATTCATCTGAACAACTTTAACTATAGATAATAATAATTACAGTTGTATTGATAGTAATTACCATGACAATAACAACAGAAAAAAAGAATTCCAATGTGTCATATCTGCATTAAAGTATTTACATTGCTTTTTCAAGTTCTGTGGCTTAATTTCCCGTGTGTGAATTTCCCAAGTAAAAGAAGGCAATGAAGTGTCTCTAAGGTAAAAGGCTGGGAGTTTATCAGCTGGTACAGATGCTGTTGATGGAGATGATGGCGGGGTCCACCAGGCCCAGCTCCTCGTGCTCGTTCACGCACAGCTGATAGCCGCAGCCCCGCCTACGCTTCAGCGGGGTGACCTTGGCGTCGGGCTTGGCGCGAGGCGGCAGGAGGAAGCCCACGCTCCCTGCGATCAGCATGTGCCAGATGCTGTGGATGTAGAAGTAGTTCTCCTCTGTCTCCACGAAGGCATAGAGGGCCACGGCTGACGTGGCGATCATGGTGCCGGGGAAGAGGAAAAACACCCAGCGCTTCCAGGTGGGCGGGTAGCAACGCCGCCGACGGATGGTGCGCACCGTCTGACAGGCGGACAGACACATAACACAATGTTTTTCAACCTCATCGCCACCAGGTTTAATATAGCAAACTGTTGTTTAAGATGTATTTCATAGTTGATGTCACAAAACCTTTAAGGAATGTATTGAATGTTTTTTCAGTACATTCCTTAAATGGAATGGATATGTAACTCTTCTTGGAGGTTTCCTAGAAAAGCCTGTGTAATTATAAGGTTATAGATAAGATAACATGTTAAATGGGAATGCTTGATCAATACCCTCTAATTTAGTTGAGCTAAGAAATGACAATAATAACAATATATGAGTGGAGTTGGGTGAAGTTTATGGGAAGCTATTAATTTCTGTTTACTTTGGCTTCATCAGCGTAAATGGCCGAGACAATAACAAGATGGGCAACAATATAAAGTGCCTTGAAGAATTCCGTTTCCTGTGCTCTGCTAGTAGATCACTTGTGGCAGAACTATGCTGAAATGTACAGCTATACTCTGCAAGAAAAAATACAGAAGGGCTCTTGACAGGATGTTGAACTGTCTTGAAGTGCAGGTCAGCACTATGTGTTGTTGAGATGTGGGAGGAAAGCACACTGGCTCCTCTATGAGCCTCTGCCCATGTCTCTGCAGAAGGATAATTATAATTCCAGCTTGAAGCACTCACTTGGCTATGCTAGAATTTGAAAATAAAATGTGCCAATTGTGCTATTTTAATATCATTTAAATTTTTCCTGTAATTAGTCTCAAATTAAAGCGCCCTTTCCAAGAAACTTACTAAAAAATAATAGTCAGATATCAATTTTCTTTGCAGGAAATTATCAGGAAACTAAGGGACCCATAAAATAAAGCATTTTACAGTTTATTTTCTTTTATGTAGCAACAAGATATTAGAATGGGAGATCACACGGGTAGCAATCATTCAAAAACTGAGACCAGTGGGATTTCAGTGAGGGAGCAGCAGGCAGTTCACTCAGACTGGAGGAACAGAGGGACGGGGCTCTTCATAAATCTCAATTTTTTTAATGTCTGGAATTTGTATTCATGCCTACTTCTGCAGCATAAAACCCATAACAATGATCATAATCAGCTGATAGATGTCGGTCATCAGTAACTGGCCAGTCACCACTTCAGCTATTTTGTTATTTATGCTCATGTTCTGTTTGGCACTAACTGGACTTGATGTCTTCATTTGTTTAATCCAGTAAATACACTCATTCTCTCTGTAAGTGGCCACAACTGCCGGAAGTGTGGCTCAGAGAGACTTGGACATTTCATTTCTTTCTAAACAGCATTCAGAGAGAGCTTCATTATTGTATTCAGTCTCTATTGTCATCGCTTCATAAATGCTGATTGCTTGCATTATATTTTCTACCCAAACATTACAATCAAAACTCCTTACATTGTCAAGGGAAATTTAATCCGTTCATGAATGACAAAACTAATTACATGTATTGTACCAGGAAAATGGCTGATTGAATTATTATGCTGTATGCATTAAGGTTAAATTAAGGTTAATAATCTAAGTGAAGTGAAGTGAGGAAAAACATGAAATGTGTTTTTCCTGTTCCAATTCCTTCTGAACTGCATTTTTTTTTTAAGTTAAGACAAACACTTTCAGTCCAGGATGGTCTTTTCAAGCATAAGTCAGGGACCTCATTTACTTTGGAGAATTAGGGATATTTGGCACTGACAAATTTGAGCTTCTCCCCTTCTTCTTACTGCTCATGACACCCCTGCAAAGCAGCACACGCTCCGTGGCCTCTGCTTGACTGATCTAATTCGGTTGTGTCTGGGAACATTCAGAATGCCAGGCTTTGCAGAAACATGACAAGCTGAAATGAAAGGGCTCTTGTAGAAAATGAGCGGCACTCAAACTCAGAGGTGCAGCACTGAGGAAAGAATGCTGAAATGCAGACATACGCTATTGAACAGCTGATAAATTATGAAGTGTCAAGTAATCAAAGCATGAGCCCAGGTTTATCTTGAAAAACTGCAGCATTAGCATGAGATCCAAGGGACTTTTATGGGAAAACTGCTGTGCGGAGTTTACTGTTGCGACCTGGCACTGTGTGGTTCATCACCATGGGAAGATCAGACATTGTCTTTGTTTCAGACAGACAATTTTGACACTGCACAAAATCTGTGTATCCTTCCATTCTGTAGATAATGTACCAGACCATGCATTTTATATTTGTCAAATAACATATGTCAATATGTCCATAATTGAATTACAAATGTGCCAAAGCCTAAAGAAAACCAGCCAAATAGTGGAAGCCAATGGCCTTATGTAAACCCTCACATTTGAATGATAGAATAGTGCTGTGCACAAATCCTGAAGCTCTATTGTTAATTTCAGAAAAGAAAAAAATATATATAGGATCTTGTCTATACTGTCTCCTACCTTTGGTGCTAAAGCTGGAGGGTTTACATGGTGGAATTAAACAGTGCTTCCATCTTCCACTGTTTCTGTAGGATCTTCCAGCTCGCAGAAAGATAACTCTCAGAGCTATGACTCCTACACTTTATTCAATGCAAAGCTTTCTCCAAGGAAGCCACAAACCTTGTTTTCAAACTCATGTCAGAGGTTTGGTGTTAAAGGCTTTTTTTTTTTCCAAGAACCTAGCCTGAAAGACTATTATTTTTTATCTTCTCAGTTCAGGGAGCACATTATGACTCGAAGAAGAGTCAGTGAAAGTACAAGCTGACTTATAATGGAACTACAACCCATGACTAATACCCACAGGCTGCAAAACTTTTAAAGCCCCTTCGATGTTAATGTAAAATAGCTTCATTGGTCAGAAACCCACTGTTTTTAGCCATGCACATGTTCCAGCCCTGTGTTAGCTTAAGTGACGGATTAAGTCGTTTTACACTTGCTGGCATGAGGAAACAATGGAGGAATGGTGCTGACATGTGTCATCTGCATGTTTGAACAAGCTTGGCCATGAATGTCAAACACATACTACTCTATATATTAAAACAATTAGATTTTATCTGGTGTAAAAATATCCCTTGAAGAGCAGCTGTAGATTTTTACAGACTGTGTGAACATGTAGAAATATTTTGGGGAGAATAGAGCTTTCGTTGGATCTGAAATTCAGAGATCAGAAGAAAATTCTGTCTTACCAGAGACACTGTATGTTACCCATTCTCAAAATTACCATAAACGGTTTTAATTTGTTTTTTCATGTGTTGTGGCTCTCTGGATTTCTTTTGTACAAATAATTTAGTAGCTTTGTGATGTCATCCTTTTATTTCCCCAATTTGTTATTTTATTTGCATTTATTTCATTCACATAATTCTTTATCCGTTTTCCTTACCTCTTAGCTTATCCCTTTGCTACTGCCACATTTGAGTTTCCCCCCTAAGATCAATAAACTCTTACCTATTCTTTTTCAAATGAAAGTAAACTCATAATGAAATAAATCTATTTTTATCTGTAGTCTGCTGTTCTATTGTGCAGCAAAGATATGAATTTCTCTTACCCACGCCACCGCCATGATGCCCAGAGCAAAAAGGCTGGGTCCCAGCAGGTTCCACAGACCGTGACGGTCCAGCTGCAAAGCCATGGACAGAGACATCGCCCCCAGCAGATACAGCACCTTGACAAAAACCACATGGATCAATAACAGCCCTTAACAAACACTGTCAACAATGCTACATCCCCAGTAAATAAGAGGATGCGTGCGGTAAATAACAATCTTCTCCCCACACATAGTAGAAAAATGGCAACAAAAGGCTTTGCAGTTATATCACAAATTTTTGGTAGTGATTGGCGGTTACGAAAGCAGCAGGAGATTATTTGTAGTTCCTGTATGCGTTCTTTCCTGTTTTGCACCTGTGTCCTGTTTTTTGTGGCTCTGAGAGTTCTACTTTTCTGAACACAGCTGGTGACATCGTGCCATTGGAGGTCTAGTGGAGAACTGTGTTGCTGCAAAAAAGACTGAATGTACTACAAACAGGCAGGAAAAAGAAATATATGCCTTGCTGAAGAAAAGTGTTGCGCTGTGGGTCCAAGTCAGTTCAGTTCAGTTCAGTTAGTCACTCTGGTAAAGCACTATAAAATCTAGTTAACAGTTTGTCATTGGTTTTTGTTATGTCACCTAAACAGCAAACCTATTTGGAAAACCACATATAAACCATATTTATAAACACTTACAGGTTAGGGCTGGAGATATTTTATATTTTTCTTATTGTCAACAAATCCCAGAAAAAGACCAACACCAGCCATGGATTAATTCCTGAACAGGCCTACTGGGCAAAAGCCCATGGGCCTGAGGGGCCAGGGAGACACAAAACAACCATACATTTTACACATCTGTGGCCCATTGTCTCATAATCCATCCATGACACCAACAATGGATCAATCCTGCTAACAAGTTGTGTATCCAAAACCTGATATACTGTAGCTTATTTCTTAGAGATTATACCTTTTTTTTTAATGAAACAATATTGATTTAGATTTGCATCTTTGTAGGAATGAATGGTCTTGGGGCAGAGTACCACTGACAGGGCAGTAAAGTAAGTGAGTACTAAGAAATGGTTTAATACGTTGTTATTTGGTCTTTTCATGGGATTTTATGACAATAAGAAAAATATTAAATAATGCAGCCTCATCCTGTAAGGTTACTACAAGACTTGGCTCTCACAAATAGAATGAAGATCTGTGTTACAGAGGGTAAAAGCCTGTCATTATGTAAACATGCCATCAGTTTAATATATCAGTGGGGAAGTGGTCACTACAGAAAATAACTGTTAGCTGAGTTCAGCTGAAATCAAAACTGGCATTTCAAAGTGCTTTCTCAGTAAAATATACAAATCTTTCTGTATGTGAGAGCCACAATATAACAATGGAAACAAAATGCTAACAATAGAGAGACTCATTCTATAAATAATACCATTTTAACTTTTTCTTTTTTCATTTTCCTTTTTTTTTTCTTTTGCCGAGCTCACAATTTGACAAAAAAGCCATGGGATATAAAAGAGATAAAGTGAGAGGGGAAAAAATCAATAAGCTGTGCTACACATGCTCTGGGAGAACTTAAGCCTGGCCAGGATGCCTGGGGTCTGCATTCTTCTGTCTGGTAGGGAACGTGAGGAGAAATTGGGGATTTTCGAGCAGGGGAGGGATGACCCGCCTGCAGAGGAACAGGACTAATTGGCACACACCAAGGAGGAGAGGAGCAGCGTGGTGCAGCCCGAGGACTCTGTGCAGCAACTGTCATCAGTCATAGCACACCGCAGAATCATACAGCAGCACCCAAGCATGCATGTATACATGTATTGTATGCAAGCATGAATGCATGGACGCTTGCGGGCGGGGCCTTCGCTATAATGAATCATTATCTGTCATCGTGACGGACGAGCTTGTTGGAATACTGGTAGGAGGTCTATTTTTATCTGCCACATCCAATATATTTTCATGCTTACACTTATACTGTATTTGTGCACGTGGGGATTACAATGTACCCAACACCAGTGACACAATAAGATGGCTTACAAGGCCCAAACTGAACAAACATGTCAACATGTCACTAAAGCATTAAAATAATCTGGATGGATGTTCATTCTTGACCTTTGGGAACAGTACATGGTGAAGATCATCTGAACACGAAGATCTACTTACTAGCTTTAAGAGCTTTCAAACAAATCTCATGGTTATTTGTTGAATCTTATGTGAAATTTTATGTTTCTGCATTATCGTCCGTGCTTTCACATCTCCTTGCTCTGATTATATAGGTCTCCACTCCTGTGATTGGTTGCCTCTGAGGTTGCTTTAAACTATAAATTTCTAACTGCACTGCATTGATTGTTTGATTGTTGATTATGATGATTTTTTTAAACCCATTTAACCCACATAACTGTGTTACATTATGCCTAATTTGAATAACAATGTTAGACTCAAACAAATAAATCCAGCTTGTTGTTGCAACCTACGGTGTTGTCATCATTCTTGTCACTAATTGCAATATTGTACACACCAGGTTCAACGCTAAAATCTGTGGCAACATCACTAAAAAGAAGGGCAAGAAACACAAGCAGCCAGATGATAAGACAGGTTTTAAAATCCTCCAGAGGAGTCATACTTGTTTAAACTGGAAAACAAAGGTGAGCAATAAAATTATGACTCAACTTTGACTGACTGTACTTGCTGTGGTTGTGCACACACACAGGTTTTCTGAGCAACTGACATTTCGGGTGTTCTTGCTTTCAGTTTGAACTCTTAATAAATAGTTTTTCTTTTGAGATTTTCTGATCATCTGAATGCTCCTGATTCATATCCTGTTTCTTAACCCAGATCTCAACAATTACTTTGGTGAGAACAATGGTTGTTAAGTTGTACTTCATCAGCAACATAATTATCCTTTAAATTAATTCATATGATTCTGATACGAGTTGAGATTCACAAATCTCCCGAAGCTCTTTCTTTATGTAAACCAGCAAAGAGGTCCTTCCAAGATATTTTGCTGACATGCTTGTGAGGACATTTAAACCTCTGAAGGTCCAAATATCACGGACACACACACCACAGTATCAGGTGCTCCTAGGTCCTTCACCCTCTGCTGCTGCTGTGGTCATGGACATAAACAAACAAACACACACACACACACACACACACACACACACACACACACACACACACACACACACACACACACTTTTCCACTTGCCAGTCCTGACATGTGCGATTTGATTAGTGACTGCGTGACTGCAGCGCTCAGCAAAAATGAAAACTCTAGAGGACAGCAGATGTTCGTATACTCTCCCTCCCACTACTCCACCCTCTTCCCCCCTCCCCCTCTCTCTGTCTCATTTAGACGTGGACACACATTTACACACACGCACACGCACACACACACACACACTCCCTGAGACTGCTCCATCTTGGTGCGCAGCCAGGGAGTGACCCAGGGAGAAGGTGCACCTGTTAGTGTTTTCCACCGCAATATGTCAACAACCAGAGAATTTAGCACCACACACCGCTGATTCTAACACATTGATCCTTTAATTTATTACTCAAAATTTAGGCATATGCGGTACTCATTTATAGCTCTCTTGCGTAGCTCTACCGCTCTCCTTCTCAGTCCTCTAATCCCTCTTTACCTCAGGGCTTATGTCGAGTTGTCCACCACTAACTTGGAGCTCTCAGCTGAAGTGCTGCCAGACTGCAACACATGACAGTGGATGTGCGTTATGGTCAGGAGATGTCTGGTTCCAATCACTGTCTACGTCTAACATTTTGTCAAGAAAATCAAACACAACCAGGCAGTCAGAGCCTTGGGTTGGGAGCTAAAGGTGGTGACATCGTCTTGTTATGCAGTGGCAAGGGCAGGGAAAACCTCTTGAATGGAGGGAAAGTGACATATGAGCTGGCAGGGTTGAGACTGAATCACTATCAGCTCATAATAAAACATCCGAGGGTAGAGTACCTTCTCCCTTTGAGTCTGTTAGTAAGCTGTGTCAGATGGTACATTCATGTTGTGTCATGTATGATGTATCATGTATGATAATGTATTAAGAAGTGGTGATTTTACCTACCGACACATTCAAAATTTTGTGAGGTAGAAATGATCTGATAGCTCCCAACACCTACACTTTGTCATGATTTAAACCACTTGAATTAAAGTTTTATTTAAATGCAAACAAAAGCAGCATTCGCTTTGAATATCAGGTCAAACTTTTTCTACACCCACTGCTCTTTGACAAACTACAGTTCCATTAATAGCTTTGCATTTATTCATTTCATTTAAGGATAACTAAGTAGAATTACAGCAGGAACTCACCTGTTTTATGATGGACTTTAGCCTCGCCATAGCAATGACAGTGACCCACACTGACATGAGCGAGCCGAGGAAGTCACAGAATTGCAGGACGTCATACTCCATGATGCAAAACACCACGATACCTGGCTGGTCACATGCATGATAGAACTGTCAGAAGGAAGGACAATGTTTAGACAGATGGTACAGAGGAAACATACTGCATAGGTGCCATTTTAAATAATATGAAATTAAAGTACATTTTTTCATAGTAAAATTGTAGATGAGTGCATTGTGGTTTTTTTTTAAAAACCTGACAACAGCTAATATCCACACTATTGTTTGACTACTTGAATGTGGTCTGTCCGTTATGTTCTAGTTCTTGGAACAGCCCAGATATTTTCAGACTAATTGAAGTCTTTCTGGTTTGGTCTAAATTTAGACCAAAATGAATAATCTATTTTAGTTCATATCTTGCCAGCCCAGTCCCAATATCCTGTTTACCTTCTAAAAACATTTCATTTTGTGTTTGTTCATGCTTAGATAACACCTCAGTCTTTTCAAGCACATTTTTCTGATTAGAACAAATGTCCCTCATATTAGGGAATCCCTACTGAATCAAAATGCTTTGGCAGTGATACAACTTTTGTTTCTTTTTCAACTAATCAAATGAACTATCTGTAACTAAACAAAGACAATGTTTTCATCAGTGTTTCTCAGCAAAATCCATTATGTGTATCCTTGAGGTCTAAGTGTGGATTCAGACCAAAAATAGCCCTGCATTAGAGGCGGCGGCTGAAGGGGTGTGTTGTTTAAGGTACCAGTGTGACATGAACTATGATCAAGGAAGTCCAGTTGGACTAACAGATTAATGTGTTTAAAGGCTTAGCAGACACCAAAACACAGCAATATGGTTTATAATACTCAGGGGGTGTTTGAGGCGATGTCTTGTTAAAGGTTCAGCTGAGACATGAGATAAGATCAAGGAAGTCCAGTTGGAGTAACAGATTAATGCATTTAAAGGCTTAAAAGACACCACAACAGTTTATAATACTCACAGACGGGATTTAACAACCACTGCAACTATTTTATCTTTCATCCCGAAGATTGTTCCGTAAACAGTAGATATACTCACTCAAAGTAATCTACCATGTATATGCACTTGTATGTATTTGATTGGCTAATGCAGTGCTCTGCTGGCTGATGTTGGGTTGTAGCAGAAGTTGAACCAATTTTAACTGTATTTCCAAACCCTCCTGGCACAGCTGGCACACTGTCTTTGACTTCATATCTTTTTGAGATGATCATGATTGGCATATTTCTGTCTGTCACAGTAATTGAATTTGTTTCTCTCATGTGTGCAAAAACAACAGCAGCTGCAGATGAAGCAGTTGTTTGTGCTGTTGTCACACCCAAAAATATTTTATAGGTCAACTCTAGGTTTTTTTTTTTTTTTTTTTATTTGTGTGTGTGTGTGTACAGATGGCAAAACATGCACCATTTTGACCGTGTGGCAGTCACTCACAGTGGAGAAGAACATGGTGAAGATGTAGACTGATGCCTCCAGCAGGTAGTGGCTTCGGATGGCGATGGCCACTGGCGGGACGAACATTAGGTTGCTGAGACAAAGCAGCAGGGTGGAGAGGAGCTGGAAACTGTAGGAGTAAGCCTCTGAGTTGTCTGTGCATCCCCAGCCATTCCAGCCTAACACACACACACACGCATACACACATACACAGAGTCAGTACTGCATGTTGATCTAAGAAAGTAAAGATCTAAGAGAGTAGAAAGCTTTTGTGTTTGCAGGTTGGGAAAAAAACAGCGTTAAAGCAGTTTCCCACTTCCTTAAACTGTATATAAACTTTAGGAGAGTCTTCTTAAGTCTTTTGGCTGAAGGGATGAGAAGAAACTTGCCTGTAGATGAATCAGTTTGTTTCAAAAGCTCATCCCTTTAGAAATTACAGTATCTCTTAAAATCATAAAGTGTTTATCTCTCGACAATTTGAATGCTTCATCAGCCCTTTGTTATAAACAGATATGTGTGAAGTTGTTTATCCTGCGCAATAGAGCCTTCTGGTGTGAACTCCCTCCTATGTTAAAACACCGCTGCTTTGCCACTTGAATTGGATCTTTATCAAGTGGCGAATTGGATAAGACAGTGCGAATTAAATATTCGTGAGCACTGTTGAACGGAGGCTTTCCAGTGTGAGACGGGCCAAGGGCGAGTGCTGAATGCAAAGTGCCTGCCAGGCAAGCAGTCACACATATGAAGTATGACAATGAATTTAACTTTGGAGAAACCAGCTCTGATAAAAGAAGATCAAAGGCAGGATTTAAAAAAGCCTCAGAGGACATGCTTTGTTTAGTTTCATAAGCTCATCTTTTATTAAAAAGCTGTTCGTAATTAAGAGCGTGGTTTATTGTCTTATCAAAACGGCTTATATTAGAAGATTAATACCAAGCCGCTGTATGACTCGTTGGACAGCGGCACCTACAATTTAATTGCTGTATTGTCAGTTCAGTTCTGGAAAATGACCTGTGACACCCGGCATTACTCTGTCCCATTTCCTTGTCAGTCTGCATGATGTATTTTCCAACAAATTAGACATTCTTTGCAGCAGTGATGACCCAATTTCCTCACAAAAAGTTTTTTATCTTGTCTTGTATGCAAAAAAAGCTCTTGACTGCTAAAAATCACTTCCAATTATTAATTCATGGTCACGCTCTTTGCTAATTATTAATTACTCATTAATAATTGAAGCCACTGTTGAGTATACAGCATATTTATGCAATTATTTCTCCACTTCTATCGAGCAACTTGCTTTGTTTTGTTAGTAATTGGCTTCCACAGATTAGTGAATGCGAATGCAATTTGAAAATAAAGTGGACATTAAAATAGAATCAAAAGAGGACATAAATAGACCACCTAATCTGAATTTACAGGAATTTGAATCAACAAACCAAGTGGAAAATGGCTATCCGTATGAGGCTGCACTGATAATGCAATGATTTGCAATTAATTTTTAAAGTAAATTATTACCTGCTTTGCATTCACATGCAGCGTAAAGGTAGTTGTTAGTGCGGAGAAGCTTGCACTGTCCATACGTCCCACAGTCATTGATGCACGGAGTCAGGTATGAGCGCATATACACCTCAGCTGTGATGTTGGTGCACGCCTCAAATCTGAAAAAGTCACAGACAGGCAGAACATTGGATGAGGAACATAACGGCAACACCGCTGGTGAATCTAGGCACTTTTGTACCAGACTGAAGGCTGAAATTTGCCACTGTTTCACTCTTATATGGATCCCAACTGACATATTCTGCACTCAAGCTTTTTATTTGTGGGTAACTGTTTTTAGCCGCGCTGGAGGCATGACTCTTGAGATGTTAATGTCAGTGTGCAGTTTGGTTCACAGCTTTGGTCCAAACTGAAATGTCTCAACAACTACTTGATGGATTGCCATGAAGTTATGTACAGACATTTGTGATCCCCAGACGATGAAACCTACAGACTTTGGTGATCCCTGGACTTTTCCCTGTCCTGCCATTATAAGGTTGACATTTGTGGTGCTTAGTGAAATGTCTCAACACCTAATGGATGTATTGCCATGACATTTTGTACCAGCATTCATGTTCCCTTCAGGCTATTTGTAATACTTTTGATGATCCCTTAACTTTTCAATTGTCCAATATTTTGTTTTATGACCAAATACCTGCAAAATCTAACAACATTCCCATCAGCCTCAGCTGTTCTTTGTGTTTAGCACTAATTAGCAAATGTTGCTAACACACTAAACCAAGACAGTCAACAAGGTAAACATTATACCTGTCAAATATCAGCATGTTAATATTGTCACTGAGTGCGTGTTAGCATACTGACCTTACCATTTAGCTCAAAGCACCCCTGTGTCTAAGTACAGCTTCACAGAAGTAGTGAAGTCTATATGGCTGAAGACTTCACTTCAGCACTTTGGAGATCAAATGGTTGTTTTAGGTGTGTCAGATGCCAGACAACTTTACTCTGAGAAATCTCCAACTTCATAAAGCAATTTCAAAAGTAATTTTCCACAAATGATGTCTGTGGTTTATAGACCAACAAGGGATCTAAAGTTCTACTGCGATTGTTTAACCTTCATTAGGTATCTCAATTAGGTCCCCCATCTGGAATTTTTCTACATACTCTTCCTATATTTAGAAAGAACTGTCAACTCCATTTTAGACTTCTCATGTCAGCATCTCCTATTTTGTATTATTTCAACCAGAACGTGGCTTTTTTTTGGGAATTTGTGACCTGAAAGGGGTTGTTGTTTTGCAGCTAACTGTCGCCCACAAACTATGTTTTTCTCTGACACTACATGGGGTAAAAGAAAAACCTTGTATGTCTGTGTTTGCATTGTAGCTTATCTAATTGCTAGCTTCTACAATCAATCACAGAGAATGAAACTATGGGAGGTATCAAATATGTTTCTTTCTCTTTTCCCGGAAGCCATTTTTTAATTGACGCAGCTGCTCGCTTCTTTATTTTTAAGTTATATCAATCAACTTAATTGTTGTCTTAAAGAGTACCTGTCATTCTCTCTCTCTCTAACAAGACTTGACTTAAGCGCGTGTAAATGTGAAATCTAACGCATACAGTAGCTATGTCAATGTTTTCCACATTTTCATATCTCAGCAATGCTCTCATGTGAGGATGAGACCATGTCCCACACCATCTGTTATTATCTGTTATTCAAATTCAATTGGAACTCCCAAGTGGCCCGGGAAAAAAAATCTGCTTAATTTCATTCTGTTCACATTTTTGTGCCATTAAGGGTTCTGCAAAACAGCTCAATCTGCTGAATAGCTAATACTTAAGAACTCATGAAGAAGAACATTGCATTGGACAAGTTAATGGAAGCATTTCTCCACCTTCTTTCTCCAACATTTTTCACACTGACTTTAGAACTACAACCCTCAGAGAGAGTGTGTACTTACTGCCTTCATCTGTGGATTAAACTGCACATGAAGGTGGAGAGAACAATCGAGATTACAATATATTTTCTAGCCAAGAAAAGATAAGAGCTGTGCTCTTAAAAAAAAAAACAAACCAAAAGAAAAACATGTTTTGTCAGTATAATGCATTATGGTCTGCTTAATTTACTCAGTGGAAAAACTAGTGTCTCTCCCTCTTTTACAATACATTTCTATGATGATGAAGATAATAAGCACTTGCTCTTTCAGTGTGAAAGACTAACACCAAAATCAGACTTTCATAATTTTTTTTTTTTTAAATGCAGGTCTGTGTCCCACAGAAAGGACATATTTGAATATTTTTTAATAACAAAACATTTTCTAATACACAAATGTGGTAAAATACAAAAACCCTCTTCCATGTCATATGCTAGGTGTGCACCAGAAGCACATTCATGGAGCCAATCCCAAATTAATCTGCTGGGTGACAGATGGGAGGGGATGTGGCTAACTGAGGGAGGCTGCACAGTTTAAACAGTGAGCATGGTGTCTTCATTAGAGCGCTGAATTATTAATTTTGGTAAACAAACTAGTGATTGTTAAGTGAAGATGAGGTTTTAAGAAATACTGAATGTCCTATTTTGCAATTGTCTTCCTGTAATTGACAGCAAATATTGTCTCACAGAGGTTGCTGTGGGGCACTGGGACCGAGCCAAAGAACTGATAATGAGACTGTCAAATATTTATGAGCAACAGTCATTCAGCTAGTTTCAGTGAATTTTCTGCTTGTAAATGATGTTTTGGAGACTTTCTGGGTTGACTACTGCAGCGCATACAATTGTTCCCATTTTAAAGGAATAGTTCGACATTTTGGGAAACGCTCTTTTGCTCTCCTGCCTTTGTACAGATTAATAAACAAATGACATGTAACCTGTTAATCAGTGAGCTCTAGAGGTGCTGTTAGGTGGTTTCTTACATTTCGACAAAGCTAGGCTTGCTTTCCCCCTCTTTCCAATCTTTATGTCAAGTTAAATTAGCCAGCTGCACACTGTAGCTTCATAGTTAGTGTATAGTCATGATAATAGTGTTGATCATCTAAAAGAGGCAATGAGTGTATTCCCCAAATTGTCAAACATTTTCTTTAAAGACAAAGAAAGAATTTTTTTGCCAGCATTAATAATTCTAAATGTAGCTGATAAAAGCAGGGTGTAAAGCACATAGAATAAATATGTGAATGTCAAAATACATTTGCAGTTTTCCCTGTCTTACCCATGTTCAGTGGCACATAGAGAGCGCAGACTGAGGTACCATGTGCCTGTTTGTGGATAAGGAATCCTCAGTTTGGTGATATTTGCAGAGGCGTTCACAGAAAGGAAAAACCCGGCCACTGATTCTACAACAGAGAAAAATGAAGTGAAACATAGAGGGTAAAACTGGAAGAGCTTTACACTTAGAACAAAATTATAAGTAAAAGCAACAGTTTCTGAGAAAAAAAATCACTTAATCACCACTTAAATTCTGCACTGAAACATTTGAAATTGTTGAAATACTGAAATAGTTCAAGCTGCAGTTGAAACACAAAAACTGAAAGAAGCTGAAGAGTCAATTTAAGTGTAAGCACTTAGGTGAAGCTGAGGTATTGGTTGAAATGATCATGCTGAAAGGAGTTGAAGACTCAGTTGAGGTTCAATCACTTAAAGTAATTAAAATGTCAGCTGCGTGTAGGTGATAAATTGAGCTTAGAGAGTGAGTTGACGTGGACATCCTGAAAGAAATTAGCACCAGTTCAAGTGATTGGACTGAAAGACGATGTAGTTAAAGCAAAACAGTTGTAAATTGTGTATGAACAGTCAAAGTTTTGGGAGCTAGAAGGGAGTCATTCCTATGTTCCCCAGGACCTATGTTCCCAAATTCTATATAGCTGTAATATAATGGGAATCTGAAAAAGATGTTTCCCCGAAATGGGTCAAGTTTAATCTGAACACAATAGGAGGGTTAATGTGTGTTAACAGATTATTGATCTGGGTAACGTGGATATGTACAAGTGTTTTTGCTGTTGAAGTGAGGACCTGAGAAACTTTCACACTCATAGAAAAAAGCATGGATTATTTTTAATATTCTTATAGGACAGTTTATTAATTTGGGGGGTGAGGGGAAGGGGGGGTTGGTGTACAAAACATGCAGCTATTTCAGTTAAATTTGACATACCTGATTCACATTTCAGCGATGAGTTTTCCCGCAAGAAGAGAGGCATCCCATGATTCAGGCAGCCAAAGACTGTGACATTAGCTCCTTTCAGCACAGACTGCAGGAGGGAACACAAGCAAACGTCATTCATCCGTCCAGCTATCAACCATCTGCTGCCATCATGCTCGTGAGCTAACACTGTTCATGATTACCTCAGGTCTCATTTCCCCTCAGCTGCGAGATAGTAAACCTTAAAACCAACAAATCAAGAGAAACTGCTCTCCCTCTGTCAGCCTCAGGCACCTAAATGAAGATGTTGGCAGTTTATCTCCTTAGAGCATCAATTATACATTAACATGCTCATGCATTAAAGAAAAAATCCTGGAGAATTATTCAAGCGTTGGGAACTGCATATGCTTAATACAAACTGGCTCATTCTGCAGAGAGGTGAACGGAGGCCACTACAGAACAAATTTGGTATCGGTAAAAGAACAACGGGAGAATAAATAACAGCAAGAAATACTGAACGTGTTAATAAAGCATCAGTGTCCACTCAAGCACTAAATCTGACACTTGAGAAAGTTTTGAAATTCCTCAGTGTCTCTGACTTTGGGAATGAGGAGTAGGTGCAGCAGAGCATCCAGGTGTTTTACAACCATAGTGGAAAGTGTCCAACTAAGTTACTTAACCTGAAACTGCAGCTTCTATCTCAGACAAAAAAACTTTACAGAACAAGATTCAGCACATTACATGCATTTGCTTTGTGTCCACAGGGAAACAGGCCTGGTACTTTGGATAACTTAAGGCAATTATTTCTTGAATAAATAAGATTTCTATCGCCCCCGTAGCACAAAATGAGCATAATGTATATGCAGGGAGTTGGCAAAGTTGTTGATTAATGCAATAACTCAACAAACACTTTGCCAGGTGCTGAGATTTCAAGCTTCCTAAACTCACCATCTGGCCTGTACTCTCTTGGTAGTAAGACTCAATCATGGCCACTGGCATTTCAAGATAGCCCCTCCCTCCCTTTTTGTCCCAACTCACTCCCCACAGTTTGAAGATGAAGGATTAAACAAGAAAGACTAATGGACAGAATGCTGAACGGGCCCCCCCAAGACACAGGCACAGGGGACACAAAGAGGTCAGGAAGCCCCCAAAGCCAGACTCTCTATATGAAGTGGCTGTTATCAACATTTCTGGTTGGTAAGTCAAAGAGCTCAGTAAAAGCAGAGATGTCGGCAAGGTCGGTCTGTCAGTCCACCACTTTGGACCAGTCTGAAATATCTCAAAAACTATTTGATGGATTACTATGAAATTTACAACAGATATTCAAGGTCCATAGAGAATAATTTCTGACTTTAGTGATCCTCTAGTATGACTTTTCCTCTAGTACGACCATGAGGTTGATGTTTGTGGTTCAGAGTGAAATATCGACTACTATTAAATGGATTGCAATGAAATTTAAACAGACATTTAAAGTCCGCAGATGATGTATCCTAATGATGTCGGTGATCCTGAGATTTTTCCTCTAGTGCCACCATGAGGTTGACATTTCAGTTCCTTACTAAAATATCTTGAAAAGTGTTGAGTGGATTGCTGTGAAATTTGGGACACAAATTAAAAGGCCATTTTGTCCAAATGCTTATGCTAACTAGCAAATCTTTGTAATGAACTTGGTAAACATTATATCTGTTAAACAGCCTCACAGAGCCGCTAGCATGGAGGTATACTCGCTCATTCTTGTTTTGCTCTTGATCCCTTAATATACTGTCTATCTGCCCATAACAAACCTAATAGTTATTTCTTATGATAATTTTGTTTATTTGTTTCTACATAAAATAGCTACACAGTGCAAAGCCCACACATTAAGCTGAAGCTCAGGCGTCGTTTTTAACAGCACTTACTGCATGGTTACAGCAGAGTTATGGTTAACTGGCAAAATGTTGCTCAAGAGACACAAACGCTTCTGCTTTATATAAGGAGATGTGTGTACATATCTGTGCCGAGGGGCCCATTGTCCCATAATTTGTCCATACAAACAATCAAGCCTAGAGAGTCACAACAGCAGTATTGTTATGGATGTTTATTATTAAAGCCTATATGTCTGAGAGGATACAGTGTGTGATGAGACAGGAGGAAATAAGTTCCCTCAAAATTGTTGCCCCTCCTCGTGGCCTAGATAAAGCTCCACAGAGGTCTGACATGACTCAGCAACCCTTTTAGGGCTTCATTGTGTTTTTTGCTCAGTGTAATTGGCCTACCTGACACCTATTTGAAAACTGAGCCAAAATAAAGAAAAAAAGGAAAAGCATTTTCTTGTGTTGTGGTTGAAAATCTCATTACTTGTTCTACAGTTAAAGAACACCATCATAGGGCTTTAGACATTTGTTTTCCTCTGCTTTCAGCGATTAAGGTGAAGAAACAGGAATAAATCAAATTCTCACTTTAACTGACATCCAAGCATTGTAAATATAATTCCAGTGGATTTTTTTATGTTAAAAATATGATGGTATGTCACTCCACTCGTGAAATCAATGGGATCAATATATCCCAAAAACATTTCTATTTCAATCCACAGTGAAATCCCCAAAATGAGATTAACAAACAACCCTATTTTTTGCACAAGCTAGAAAATGACATTCCTAAAATAAAATTCTTATGTCTTTAACCCTTTTGATTACAGGCATAATCTCACTCTCTTCTGAGAGGTAAACCCTTTGTAGTTTGCTTTAGGTTTAGTGATGTCCTCACCCCGCCCCAGCCTGTAATTAAAGCTGTTACTGGGCTTATTATGGGGTTAACAGTGCCATTTATGATTTGGCTTAAATGAGACTCTCCTGTGTTTGTGTGTACTGCCTCTTTACACCGTACTGAACAAATCAACAAAGGTAAACTACATAGCCAATAAAATGTTAGAGTTAATTTCCCCTTACCCAAGTTTCATTTAATTTAATGTACAGTTCAGGTTATTGCAAGTCCATCAGATTTAACATTACACAGCTTACTTCTGGTACTTTACAGGTGGTGACCTCCCTGATGAAGGCAATATAGAATGTGTAAAAACCAATAAAGCATGGCTTGTGTTTTTGCAAACCATAATCCTTATGGACTCATACTGAAGCTCACACTGGTCTGCACCTTGCACTGTGTTAATTTTGAAAGGTAGAAAAAAAAGCAGCCTTCAGAATCAGTGCATTTTTCAGAGTCGATGCACTGTTACACCCCTAATATTTGTTAACCGCCTGACAAATGATCCCTCCACGCTCTGTGCCCACAAACATCCTGGTTCACCAGGAAACACATGAAATTAAGGAAGAAAGATGCTCTCAAGATGCAGATGATTATTTTGTGATCCTTTTCAAATCTGTCATCTGAACCATTTGCGTGGCACAGAAACCAGGAAATTCCTTTTGTGTACGACTCCCCTCTGCCTGTCGGTGTGGAACTGAAGTTAAGATTTTACTGATAACTTTCTAGGCTCAATCTGTCTTCCAGCTCCATCTCATATCATCTCCCCTCAAGCTAGAGGCTGGCCGCTCCTCAGCACCCTGCATTGTTGCTGTCCAGTAACCAGGGCCTCAAAAAGAAATTCAGTCTTTTCTAAAAATACCTCTCTGTTGTCAGGGTATTGTTGTTAATTTATGTACAGTTCTCATTGCCGGTTTTTTCTTTTTTTTGTGCCACATTTAAAATTCATGTTGGGGATTTCAATGTTAATTTTGTTTGGGCTTTTATTTATTGCTGTTACTTGTAAAGCACTTTGTAACATTGTTGTGAACATTGCTACATTAATCACGTTTAATATTGTGATTTATATGCCTGATCCATTATGCAGCTGTTAGTTATGATTGTGGAATGTGAGTGGCAGAGGCATAATTCAATCAGGAGCACTATCTTTAAACAATGCAGTGCTCAAGGTGACTGAAGAAAAAATACCGTAGAAAAACTTCTGAGCAAACAGCTCTTCAAAAGCATTACTACAACAGCATAGATATTTCAACCATGATCACAAAAATGCTGCGGATACAGACAACTTCTGATGAATGCCAGTTTATCTCTGTTGTGTACTCATGTGGCTTTTGATTTGCTGAATTTCCCAGGAGGTATGCTGATGACATTTGCCAAGCAGGACACAATGCCAACTGATGCAAGAACATGGATGAAACTGGCATAGTGTAGTGCTATATGCTGCACATCCCAGTGCCCAAACTAATTAAAATAAACTCATTGATGAGTTTTTATTTCCCTTAGTAAAATATTAAAATGTCTCACGTTTTGACTCATATTGGACGTTATGATTAAAAAAGGTTTTGCAGGCATCTCATACCAACGCTGCTTGGCAACAACAAACATGAACTTTTATTACTTTTTCATTTTGGTTTCAGTTCAGTATTTCCAATCAAATTCTTTTACATCCTTTTACAAAAAAGTTCTCAGATATGGGAGCCCAAAAGTGACACTGAAGACAAATAAACAAATGAATTAATAATTGAGCATGATGAATTAAAAAGAAAATAAATAAATAAATCATCATTCCCCTCCTTCAAAAAAGGAATAGATTATTGATCAATAAATAAATTAAGAATATTGTTTTGTATTTATTGATATATTTATTTCCACATTTTATCCTAATGTATATGCAAATGTGAATAATAAATATATAAATAAATTCATACTGACAGAAAATATCATATGTTTTATTTATTTATTGTCATTGCCCATATATTTAGATGTTTTTCAGCAAAATTTCTATCAATTCATTTATTTTTAATGTATCCCACCATTTATTAATTAGTTTAATAATTTATTTCCCAAGTCACTTTTGGGCCCCCATACACAGAGAATATTGTATTACTGTAAAAAGACATACATTGATAGTGTCTAAAGGACTAACGCTCATTACGGTGCTTACAATTTCTTTCTCTGTATAAGCCCTACCTAAAGAAAACTTTGAAAAATGGATCTACAGCGATTAAACTGATCCACTGCCAGTTGAGCTATCAGTGGAAATGAAAGCCATATGCATTCCATTCACACTCTTTCACAGAGAGTGATGCAAGGCAGACAAGCAACTCCAGCTATTGTCTCCTTAAGCCCTGCAAATCTGCCAGAGTCCCCCATTGGCAATGGCTGACTGGATTCTGCGCCTGTGACAAGCAAGTGACAGATCATCGCCGAAGGGAGAGAAATCTGTCCATAGAATAATATAGCCTGACAGTCTCTCTGAAGAATACATCTTGTGGCTCATACAACAATCACAGCAACCAGGTTTTCACCACAGCATAATGTCTCTGTGACATCTGCAGAATCTATCAACTTAAAATCAACCAACTACACACTCTTGTGACTATATTGGGGAGTGGAATGGAGGGTGGGAGGAGTTAGGGTGTATCCCAGGAATGCGTGGGGCAGAAAAACCCTCAGGACCAAGTCGCTAATGCAGGGTTAACACAGAGATGTAAAAACAGAGGTTCTCTTGATTGGACTATAGGATGTAGTGCATGTAAACATGAGGAATACATGAAAACTCTGCAGAAAAAGAACCATTTAACTCCAGGACGATCTTTTTGTGAGGTAAACCCACCATGTTGCCACATCCACTGAGCAATCAGTCAATAAAACATCAAATTAATTACCCAGTCAATAATTGTCATTTCCTTAAAAGTCAACAATTTGTGTTATTCTCTGACATTTTGGGAAATATGGCTGTTTGCTTTCTCACTGGGGGTTAGATGAGAAGATCGATTATCAATTTCATCTCTGTGTGCACAGTAGAGATAAAAGATGTGTTTAGCCTAGATTATCATAAAACCTGGAAGCAGAGGGAATCAGCATGCAAACTGCATTTCAACAACTTCAGACCTATCATATCATATCATATTGACATGTATGACTACAACAAACAATTATTTTCTTTATCAATTAATCTAACATAATTTTTTTTGATTAATCATTTAATTTAGTTAATCATTTTGTGCATAAAATGTGTGTTAAAAAAGGTGCCAGTCACAGGTTCCAGAGCCAAAGCAGATATCATATTAAAATGTCTTGTTTTGTTGACAAAACCCCAAAGAAACTTAAAAGAAGGAAACTAGCAAATATTGACATTTGTGAAGGTGAATTTGGTCATTTTGTTTAAAAAATGACTTAAAAGACTAAACAAAATGGCTGCTGATTAATTTTTTGTTGATCACCTTGTCAGTACTTTCAGCTTTATTCCCATGTGAATACAGCTTTAGACCAGTTAGATTTGGAATTGAAAAGCTGTCTCCATGGGCTCACAACATGCAGTTCCTTTACACTGGCTGCACACCTCTTCCTAACTCTGAACAAAACCCAGGTGATTCTTGGATTTACTGGCAGCTAGTTTGATGGCAATTAAAGTATAACATGTACGGAGTTAATATTAAAAATCAGGAACAGTAGTTGACAGAACAATCTGAACTCAAGGTCTGTTCAGCAGCTGTTTTGGAGCTTTCAATCATATTATACTACTTTTTCTAAGGTCAATAAAGAACTTTCAAACTCAACTTTTAAGCAAAAATGGATGAGAAGAACCTACAGTGGTCTGAATAATATGAATTTCAATATCTGTGGTTCCATGACCACTGAGCAACTCCATCTGCTGTTGTTTGTTGGAGGGGTATTGTTTTTGAAGGCCAGCTGTTTCCTCCTGTTTCCATCTTTTGCACTAAGCTACAGGTACTGTAAGCAAAAGACTCCCTTGATCAATATCTTTTCTGAATGCAGAGAGATGAAACTGATATCAATTGCACTCCCTGGAAGACAGCGAAAAAAGCATATTTCCCAAAATGTCAGGATATTGCTTTGAACTGGATAATCAAAGATATCTGTTAGGGTTTTATGCTTCATCCTCTAGTTATTTCAACACTGCCTGGCATGCTTTCTATTAGGAGTAAAATGTTTAAAAGTCCATCTGCCAGCCTGTAGCTCTCCAGTTTCTGGCTCCCTGTAGACCTCCAGAGCCACTGCAGGTGCATTCCTAATGCCATTACTATCTGAAGGACAGCTTAACAAAGACATATCAAATCCTGCTTGGCTGATTTTTCCATTTTGTTCACTCTCAATTAGAGACATATGTCACAAGCCCAAACATTGGCGTCTGTTTCACTGTGAACTTTTCCAGCTCCCACAGCAAAGTCTGCAACCATACGAGCATCCATATTTAGCAGGCAGGCTCAGGCAGACACTCTCTGAGCCCATTTATTCACCCTTGCTAGCTGGGGGTTTTTCCTTCACTAACTTGTACCCATTTACTTTCTTGACTACAGTCTGATCCTTTGCAATAGTAAAGCATACAGCAGGTGAACGGTGAGGGTGGCAGCATTTTCACACTGAATGAATAGCAATTAAATGTTATAGAAATGCCTCTAAGATTTTCTAAGATTAAATCAATGCTTTTTTTTCCACGTCCTTCATTTTTTGAGATACAAACTGAAACAAAATTTACACTGTTGTGTCTAATTGAAGACTTACTGTAAAAACTTAAGTAAATAAACTATTAACAGTATCAGAAATACTTAATGTTTTGAGCAACTCACCATGTTGAGCTTGAGCTCCATGTTGAGGACTCCTCCACTGTCTAAAACTGGCATCAGATTGATGGCGAACACAGCAGCCCTGTCCGGTGGAATTGATATATTCGGGCCAAAGAAGACGTAGAAGTGCACCGAGAAGGTGTCCAGCTCATTGCGCAGAGTTGGACGAATGGGCCAGCATTTGTTGGTGTCAGTGGTGGGGGTGAGGTAAATGATGCTGTCCTCTGAGGTGTGCAGGTGACTGACGTTCTGCAACAGGCTGGGCAGGGCTGCCACTGAGAGCGTGTCAGACAGGGAGAAACCCATCGCTGTTCCAAAAGACTGAGGCATGTTCATGGAGGAGCTGGGCTGTGCTTGGTCCTTGGATGAACTGGGCTTGGAGCAATCTGTTCAGAAAAGGAAATCAATCAAACTGATGACTATATGAGCTAAACACTGGTGGGTTTTCATTGGCTTGTTGCAGAGGGTTTTAAAAATGCATCTTGCGACAACCTGCGTAATGTAATAATCCCTATCATTAAATCAGACGACCAATCCCCAGCAAATCTCAAACAAACAGGCAATAACCAAGTCAGTTATTTCACTTGCGTTATTATGCATGCAGAGTAACCAAGTCTTTTGCAAATGTTTGAAATTATCCCCTTCGGCTGGCTTCCATAATGTAAACAGTAAGGTTCAGCACTGTACACTGCTTTTTAATGAGACAAAGATTCACAGTAATTGTAAACAGTATGCTTTCACTCAACACAAAACAACTCACTACAAAATGGTCATTGATGGCAACTGGCAAAGTACCATCAAATATCGCTGATCCCCAAGGGGAAAGGATTTCAAAGGCTTTTCTGGCTCAGCCTCGTTTGCATAGTGTTGTCTTTGAAAGGTTTTGAAGTATTTTGATGTCCGTTCAGGCAGCTGAAGCACTCCTAAAAATACCAAAACACCAAATACTGCTCAAGGCAAATGTAATTTTGGTGAAAACAAGGAAAATCTGTGTAAAATCAGCTAAGACCTAAATATAGCACATGCTTATGTATGTACTGTATATGTGTGGGTGGCTGGGAGAGGAAGAGCTGTGTTAACACTCTGTTTCATAACATTCATAATCTAAAGAATTGGATTCTTTATGCTTTTCTTACACAACATAATACATAAACACTCTGCAATTCCCAATCATTATATATACTGACAACAAGACATCTGAATGAAAATACAGTATAAACAACAATAATAAATAGTAAAGTGCAACCTAGTTTTCCCGCTGTCTAACCACCCACTGTCATACCTGTAAATTGGACTGAATTCGAATAAGGGCACATATTTCTGAGGCAATTCATAACAACAATAACCAATAAAAGCGAGAAAGCATGAGCAGGTGAAGACTCCAGATGGTCTTTTCCCTGAACCTGAGGTGTTCTTCAATTTAAATTCACAAAAGGTCAAGTAAGATCTGCCTGGCAGGCAGGGGGAGAGACAGAGTGTGAATAATTAGTCTGTGTTGCCATGGTGACAAAGTGCACTGTACAGTGTCGAACAGAGGGAGGGGATCACTACATGGGAGTGGACTTCCCACAGATTTGTGAGCCATCCCTGTGGAGTGAGCATAAAGAATATCTCAGCTCTCCACAACCCAAAAACAGCATGTAGCACTTAAGCGTGTGTATCACTGGCCTCTTAGCAATCCCATATGAATCGCCTCAGTTTGGGCTCCGGTCTTCCCTCCAACAAGTTTAACAGTCCAGCTGTGTCTGTCCTCCCTTTTCTCATCAAAACACAAGTCCAAAATTCATCTCTTGCCCAATGTATTTGTAAGAAGCATGAGCATCTTGAACAATATTTGAAAGCCACCTAGAGATTTCTGCTATGATACAAGGACAAAATTACACCAAAGAATTTTTTTCAAGACTGCCTGTGTAAATTGAAAGCCACAATCTTTTACACTTTGACTGTATAATTTTGGATATTGGATATGATACGCTGCAGAAATCGACTTTGAGCTTTTGTTTGGCTAATTTATGACTTTTCAGGTTTATCAAAATCACCCCAGCGGTGCCTTAAATTACACTTCAAAAGCAGCAGGAGGAAAAATAATGAACAACCCTGGAATCAAACAGCTAAAAGATTGTGGTGATAACATTGTCACAATTTATGTGAAAACAATGAAAGACAAGAGAAAAGTCAACACAACACCTCTAATAAATAATTAAATGACTTAATTTAATTGGTAAAATACTCTCATTTACACTACAACCTATACCACACAGTGTGAAAAGCCCTGGTGAGACTTGCGAGCAAAGTGATGGAATCCAAAATACAGCTGTGCTTACACTGAGCTTGGCTTTAAATAATCAGAAAAAACAGTGATAAAAGTAAAAACTAGCTGTGATTTTGTGCCACATTAGAAATACATTTAAGCAATGAACAGAATCACACACTATGAAACACCAAAAAGACATCAGAGTTTGAATTATTGATACTTTTGATGTAACATGAAAACAGATATAGTATATAGCATATTATCATTCATGCATGCAAACTACTACATACCGATAGCCTTTACTATTATTACTAGTGATTGCGTAAGTGGTCAGATTACATCATGAACTACAATCTCCGCCAAGGCCAAACAATCCTACACATGGCTATCTAGCTATTATGGTGAAAAAGGAAGTAAATTTAATGTGTTCTTCCCTGGCCTATGCCCTATCCCTCCACCACGTTTGGTGCAAACTGGCTCAGAAATATATATTGGAGTGTCAGTACCCTGGCTGGAGTAAAAGCACAAGGACCAAAATTTTGTTAAGTGTCAATACAGTAATTCTTTCTGTGATTTTCCAAAGACTTCATGGGACTAGATAAACAGGTAAGTGTTCTTTTCTTCTCAGTATCTCACAGTTTTTAGTTCAATATACCAAAATAAAATGAAATCTATTTGTTTTCCTGCCACAAATTGCCTTGCCTGCCCTCCTCCGCTTAGATTGGACAGGATAACAATAACACTGGCAATGCACCATTGCAATACTGATATACAGATAGTCTGTGATTTTACTCCATAACATGGTAAAAAAAAAACTTCTTCTCATATTTTTAAAGTATGGGTAACACTTGAAGCGAGATTATGCAATTTTTAAGAAGAGGAAAGAGCACACTCAGAATGAAAAGTTAATGTCATAATAAATAAAACACATCCTGTCTCAATTTAATTCTTTGAATGGTTTTGCCATCATAGCCTTACTTGGTCTGGTAGGACCGCTAGCTAATAGTGTGGGTTAGTTAATATTTGCAAACTTGCAAAGTAGATATTGTGAGCTGTGTAACTGACATTGCTAAGTCAGTTTGCTGACTTTATGACTGTTCTTTTCTTGTAATATATGTAATATCCAGCTGTTTTTGGCAAGAAAGGCTGCTGTTAAACCAGTTACACCCTCTACTTCCATGGTCAAACTGATAATGTTTAAGTACCATTTGATTCATGTTTTTAATTTGTTTATAGATTGTTTTTCTAATACAAATAAAAAATGAATATTGCTGCTTTATTCTAAGAAGATAAAAAAGTACATTAATACTCTCACCTGTGACTTGCACCCCGATTCGGAAGTAGACGTCAGAGTTACTTAGATATCTCTCCACCAGGATGTAGTACCATTGTTCCCAGGCAGGAACAAGGGTGTCTAATTCACAAGGGTTCCACTCCCTGCAGTCGAGGGCACTTGAGTTATGCACTGGTGGCGCCCGTGCTCTTATCTTCAGCACCACGGGACAACTGTCGCTACTCTTGTTCTTAGTGCTGCAGTTTACCAGCTGAACCTTGACCTTTGATATATAATTGGGGATGAACACTCTGCACAAGCACAGACACACAGACACACACACACACACACACACACACACAGATAAGCACATGTCTTAGGCAAGAATAATACCAATGTACTATAGGCTATACACTATCCAGTATGCCATAGAACAGTACATGAAATGCAATGAAATTATAATTGATGTTTGTTATATTTATGTAACAAAAAATGTAAATCATATATTATATAATTTCCACATATACAAATACCCCCGACAACTCACTTTAGAGGTAAATACATATATATGCATCTAACATTTCAATATCCTTCATACCATTTCATTTTTTTTATGCAGCACTCACCCTAAAAATCTATCTTTTAAATGAATGTAAACCTGGGAGAAAAAAAAAATTCACATTTGCCTGCTCACAAGACTGAGGCGACTTTTCGAGGAGAGGAAGTTAATAAAGTTGTTCAGACTATGAGAACACAATTGGAAATTGCATCTTTTTAAAATGAAAATGCAAGATAACCTTGTAGAGAAAACCCCAGTAAAATTATAACTGAAGAGGCAGAGGAGGAGGTGGACTGAGGAGATAGATTGTGTAAAAAAAGAAAAGAAAAGAAAAAGGAAAAGAAATACTTAGTTTCGGTATTTGGATGCTCAGTTAAAAGACTTACTTATAAAGTGCAGATCTGTTATGGATGGGGATCATCTGGTCGATGTAGTATCCAGGATAGAGCACTGAAATCCCAATGAGCCTCTGGACAATAAGCTGAGGTTGGAACAGATACTGGCATTCTTCAGACAGACCCTACAAAGATAACACAGCAGTGGCTTAGATGGTATTTTAGTGGTTAACTCACCAATATTTCTTAAAGGTTGGTAAAGAAGAGATTGGATATCATTCAGATTGGCTGAAAATTCCTAATGGACTGTGTGCATAAAGCCTGTCAGCCTCCTGGATTAATATCACTCTGTCCTCCCTCTGCCTGCCACACTGTGTAACATGCACCCACTATTTCACTTCTGTTGTTCTGAACCATTAATGCTTGATGTGCATTACTCTGTGAGATGAGCCGAGCAGACAGAATGACTTAGAGCCAGCAGGCCGTGCATTGTTTCCTACACATGATCTGCTGTAAAATTTGTTTTAAAAAGGATCAAGGGCCCCTTTACACCTGATTCAAAAGGACAGGTGTGAATGCCAAATGAGGTCCTTCATTCCTGTCAACTGATCAGTAACCCCTCCTGCTCGAGCCACAATTACTGTGGCATGTCATTAGTCTGGGAGCGGCTGAGGTGACCCTTTGATTTATTACAGCCTGTCAGGTGGACCCGTACATGTGTCTTGTAGAGCAAGTTTTGTTTTAATTAAGGCTCAACCAATATGGGTTTTTGAAGGCCAATGTTTTTACACTATAAGTGCAGACAGCTTTTGATGGTGTTCAATACCTTTAAATTTGACCATTTTCATGCCAAAAAAGACATAAGCATTAATTTATTTTCCCCAGAATTTCAGTCTTGGCAGGATGCTAAAGCCTCTAAAACTCCATTTAGGCCATTGAGCACTAAACCCCCTCCCCACTGAAACACTGACTAATTGCATTATTTTACCTCCTTCAGTCAGAATGACCCATTGAGACTATGCAATTTTGGGAAAAACACTGGGGTATACAACTGACTTTCCAGTTTATTAGATACACCTGAACAATCTAGTGCAATCCACTGCAATAGTGCTGCAATAAATTCAGCCTGTGAGAGATTATGTTCAGCATTGAACTCTACGGTGATTTTTGAGTCTGTGTTGTATCAAACTGCATTGTATTGAGATAGCTTCTTATACATTTAATACCCTCATTGACACAAAGAAAGAAACACCTCTCAATATAATTTTATTGTTCACAAAGGAAGAATATATTGCAGAAATACTTTGTTAGTGTTTGGGCTTAGGATGAACAATTATTCAAATTTACAAAATAAAGAAACATACAAACAACTGAATTGGTCAAAAATATCTAACAGCAGCTTTTACAGACTGAACACTGCAGACTGAGCTCCATTGTACTGACACTAGACACTGCTGACTGGCCAATATCCAGCATTTAATAAAAGGCTAATATATACTGGCAAACCATTATGTCACACCCTGAGTTTAATGATCATCATAAAACAGTAACATCTTTTTAAATAATGGATAAGTGAGAGAAAAGTGAATGAAGAACACTTTTCTTTTGTAAATTAAATAAGTTGTAAATTAAATTAGTTAGCCCTCTAGAAATTGGTACTGATTATATTAAGATTTCAGTCTGTGATGATATGACCTGTGTTATTACAGCCTAAAACTAACTAGGATCACTGTTACTGAGATACAAGATAAATAGGTTGCCCCACACCTTGAGGAAGTTGTACCAACAAATGTCCAGAAGCACAGATATGGTTAGATGGATGGGTAAACATTTAATATCCTTTACTACTATTATCATTTCTTATCAGTTTCCTTATTTACACTGAGCTTTGTATGATGTGAAATTACTTCAAATTAGGATATGACACACCAGATCCTGGTCTGGCAAGCAATGGAAAGAGAGTATCTGGACAGGTGTCTAATTAAAGATATAATGAGAAACCTATTTCAATCAGTTATTCTAAAGAGGTAAACAGGTTAAATAATTCAAAAAAATCTAAACCTGAATGAAATACTTAGGCTTACATACAGAGAATAGAGAGACTCTACAGTCTTGTTGTGAAAAGACAAAACATGTAACATATCCCAACTGCAATAAGGTGCATTATTAGGAGATAAAGGGTTTGACTGAAAATACAGTTGATCATTGCTCCTTTGTTTTTTGTTGCTAAACCCTTACATAATGTGAGTCAAATTCAGTATTTAAGTGAGATTGATATAAATGCAGCATGCATTCCCTCCATTCTGCTTGCAATGCCTCCACCAATCTTTCCTTTCTGAACAGTAAACATCTTGGTTGCTAGAAAATTGCTTCAGAAAGCAGAATTTGGAAAAGGTATGTTATTTCCATCTATACAGTGTGTCATTGGAAGCTGATCACATTTTAGCTACAGCGGCTTCAATTCCCAGTGCCCCCAGAGCAAACCAATTCTTTTGTCCAAGCAATGTTGATGGCAACTTTTGATGATATTTTTGATTGTTGTGTATTCCAGGTGCACTTTTGCCAGCCAGTGGAAACCACAAAGGAAGCACAACTGAGCACCATGCCAGCAACAAATAAATTGCCTGAAATGGAAATCAGCAGGTGTTTATGCAGCCAAATAGGAGAACATGATGAGATGAAGAGAAACTCTCTGACACTGTTCTGCCTCTTTAAGCTCTGCAGCGCGAACTGGAATACTAATCCCAACGAATACTTACATCATTTTCATTTGATTTTTTTCTATCATGATGGGGAGTTAAGTAACCATGAGGAGAATATTTTAGATGTAGATCTTGCTGAAATTGTATTACATAACACATTAGCATAAATAAGCTTCTGTTTTACTAGTCTCCATTAGTGAGTGATATATAACACAACAGTGATTCCAAGCTTTTCATTTGCTGCTCTAACCAGCAGATGCTGAATGAGATTTACTCATTGTGGCCCTGAGGATGGAAATGTTCCTGTGTTGGTCATTCAGTCCACCACTTTGGTCCTGAATATCTCAACAACTACAGGACAGACTGTCATGAAATTCTGTACAAACATTCCTGATTCTGATCCAAACCCTAATAACTTTGGTGATCTACTGACTTTAACACTGGTGCTACTGCGAGATTGACATTTGCGGCTTTGAATGAAATGTCCTGATAACTATTGGATTTTTATTCATTTTATTTATCTATTTATTTGTTTATTTAACAGGAATCATACAGATAATCAGTGCCACAAAGAGACAATTAGTGCAACATATATGCTACTAGCTGGATATTAGAAGAAGATTGAGAGCCATGACATTTGGATTAGACATTTTTGTAATAACTTTGGTGATCCCTTCACTTTTCATTTCAGAATTTTATTTGTCCGCTACTCTGGATTATAATTAAGTACCTGCACAGCAACATTCCCATCAGCTCCAGCTGTACATTGTGTTTTGAGTTATTTGACAAATGTTAGCGTGCTAACACCCTACACTAAGATGGTAAATGTTACACCTGCTAAAAAACTTTATGTTAGCATTTTACTCAAAGCACCACTGTGCCTAAGTGTACAACCTCACAGAGCCACTACCACCACATCTGTGGACATTTAGTCTTGTTAAAGGATGAATCTGGTGGTTATCCTAAGCAGTGAAAGCAACTGTGGCTGAACACACAATAGACTGCCACCTAGAGAAAGACGGTTGTTTTTATAAGTGGACTCCTGGGAAGAGGGTTTTTTCACCAAAGGCATTTTGCTACATCATAGCAAAAAAATCACAGGTGTAATTGATCATATTAAAAACATTTAAGTGTAGTTTCTGTGTCCTGGTTTTGTGCACGCTGGCTTACTGGGACACTTGATGGAACTGAGCCATCGTTATCTTTCCCTGCTATGACAGGTCAAAGTGTCTGCTGTGAAAAAGGTCCAGCAAAATGCAAAAACAACACAGTGAACAATGTTAGAACCAGCTACACTGCAAAAATAACAACTCTCAGATCCTTTTAATATGAAACTATGATGTCGATTTGTGATAAATGGCCAGGCTCACCTTGACTGAGATCTTTCCTTCATCCTTGGGTAAATGTGCTGCTAGGAACCAGTCTCCGGGGAGCGGGCTGGTCACGTTGAATGCCCCTGTTGTACGGTTTGGAAGAGTCCAGGTCAGCGTCACAGCAAAGGACCCTGGGACCACTGTGTCCCGAGGGAAGCGAGTGTACAGGGGGTTGATTACTGGCGGAGCCCCAGACCTGAAGTACCTATTAATCACAAAGCCAAAAATCCAATCCCTGTCAGGGCCTAATATTTTCATAAACAACAGATGCATGTGCCAAATATGAAATTCATCCATAGGAACAGCTGACAGAATGAGCACAGATGGCATCTTCTATTTAAAATTCTAAAAATTAAAATCCAAAACATTAATAATCATATCCAGCCCTACATGAATGTGATAACCACGTCAATCACAATGTCGTACCAGCGATACTAGCTCTCATGACAAACACTGATTACCAATATGATAAAAATAGACAGGCAAAATTAAAAGCTTAATGCAGCTAATGCTTTAACAGCAGTTCCTCCATATGTTGAGGCTGCCAGTAATAGCTGACACTGCTCAGGGGTTAAACCAGCTACCTTTTCCCCAAAGGTAATAATATACAAGATGCTGTTTATTAACTATTCATACTCCACAGAAGGAACAGACTTCAGCTTCTAAGTGTAACTTCAGAAAAAGAAAAACAAAAGACAGACTTTAAGCTCAAACTTCAGAAAAAGCTGTTGTGACAAACTCATTGTCTTACACAGTCACGTTGCGGTTTGGGCAGCTGTCTCCAAACGTGCCCCCTTGCTCCTTGAAAGTGATGAGGTTCCATACGGCCATCATGGTGTCGTCAGGCACATTGAAGTGGAACAGTTCCACACTGGCGAAAGAGTTGAAAGCCATCAGTTTACGAGGCGTGCGGGTGAAGTATTCGGTCACAAAAAGGCAATCTGTAGGGAGCAAAACCAGAGGAAAGTGGCCCTGAATATTTGTGGGGTTGAATATAAGGAACACACAGAATATCCTCATTAAAAAAAATTAAAGGGTAACCTTCATTTGATCAACAAAACAAGAGTCTACAGCCATATTAACAGCTATAAGGCAGTATTTTGGCACAGCACTGCTTGGACTTAATGTCACAGTAACATGCTGTTAAATGATGTAGTCTAATGTTTACCATGTTTACTATCTCAGTTTATCCTGTTAACATGCTAGAATGTTCACAATAACAATGCTAACATGCTATAGCTAAGCAGATACAGTATAATGCTTACAGTTTACCAACTTGGTTTAGCATATTAGCACGCAGAAATAGTCACAATGACATTTCTAACATGCTGTTGTTAAGAACATATAACATTTAATTTGATTACCATCTTTTTTTAGTGTGTTAGTATGCTAACAATTGTTAATTTGCACTACACAAAAAGTACAGCTGTATTTGTTGGAAATGTCATTAGGTTTAGTCATAAACCATAGTGCTGGACACCTTGAAATTTGGTGGCACTGGATGAAAAGTCAAGGTATCATCAAAGTAATTAGATTTCATCCTCTGAGGACCATGAGTGTCTGTACCAGATATTGTGCCAGTCCATCTCGTAGATGTTGAGATATTTCAAAAGATAAGAAAGAACTTTGACCGGCTGATGGTGCTAGATGAAAAAATCATGGCACCACCAAAGTATTTAGAATTCATCCCCTGAGGACCATGATATCTGTACAAAACTGATCCAGTAGCTATTGTGAGAGTAAACCCAAGTGCTAGGCCGATCGACCAGTAAATACACTGCCATCCATAGCCATGTTTGCACTCCAATTTTGCAGCACTCTTGTAAATAGATCAGAGGCATAAGCAGTATCTCTGTCTTAAGTCCATAATCACAGTCTTCTCCTTGAACCCAGAAAACTGTTTGTAGAGGGCTACATCATCTAAATATGTAATCACAGGCTTTAACTCTTTTTAACGCAGTTGAGGGAGATGTATGTATGCAGACTCACTAGCGTCCTGCATAATGTCAAATCCTTGGATTACATCCACCGAGGGCTCTGCATATAAAAGCAGCAGAACAAGTGACAGGTGTAATCTGCCATATTACCTACATGAGCTGGGCTGGCAGCGAGCACACCCAGCGGGTGGGCAAAATCTAGTGGAAATTGTGTGTGAGTCAATTAACTGCTGCACTAATACATATAGCATCTCTTCAAAAGGTGTTATCATAAATATAGATATAAGTAGATAACAAAGATGGCAGATGTATTTCTTGGGAATAATGTGCAGACACCTCAATGTTTCACAGGAGGAAACTATTTTCATTTTGAAGCACGCTGCCTTTGTGTTTGTCCATGTCAACCATTTCTACCATCTGTACTTGGAACACCTATGATGATGTATTTCACTATTTTCTTTCTTTTGGGGTATAATTTACTTCTGCAATTTGTACAAACGTAGTACACAATTTCACAATACAGTTTTGAGTACATGAAAAGCCTCTCCTCTAAAACAGCATGAGCCCAATTCATTTAAGAGCTGCAGCGAGCCAGTAAGCAAGCTCACTGTACCAATGCTGTCATTTGCAGCTGCATGTTTTGCTATTGCTTCTGCTTTTCGCCTTGATGATGACACAAGTAAAGAAAGCCAAGTGACCCTCTACAGTGACAAGGCGCTGAGGCGTGGGTGCATGAAGGAAAAGGTTTTCTTGAATGTGCAGTGTGTTCTAATGTGTGTTGGTAAAAAGAGAAAAATGGCTCTGCTCAGCTCCTCTCCCCCACACTATTACCAGTCCTCAAAGCTCGCTCCGGCTCTCACCTATGGAGGCAATCTTGAATACTAAAGGCGCAGAATAAGGAGGCAGAAACTCAGAAGAATGAAGCAGTCTTACTGTCAAGAGCTAAAGCCTAAACCCATACAAAGCTCCCAGCCTTCCTCCGGCCTGCTATCTGCATTATATTGTATATGAGCCTTCTTTACATTAAATTTCTCCTTTGCCCTTTTATTACATAGATACCTATGAATGAGGCTATCAAAAAAGTGGTCACGTGTCACAGATTGAATAGCTACAACTTAGTAGATGGAGTGTGGCACAAACGCATCTGGAGTCTGCTGCAAGCCTGCCGAATGTACTGCTGCGTCTTCCTGCTACAGATCACAGCTAAGACCCGTAAAACTTAATGACATACTGTAAATAGTTGATTACTTCCTGGTCAGACAAATGTTTTAAAAATAAAAGCCAGGGATTTTGCATATCTGAATATTAATGCCGGTTACGCATGATGGATATCCAATTCAAAGAAGTCTTTAAATTATTATAAGTTGTTCAAGGAAGTCACTGATTACTAACTGGAGATAGGAACTAAGAAAATCTAATTCCTGCTACATAGAATTATGTTTATCTGTCATGCTTTTCTCCAATCTTTGCACCCTTTTTTGGAAGTTTTTATCTCTTCAGTGTACAAAAATTATTCAAATAGTATTCAAATTATTCATCTCTTCACAACTCACAGACCCTGTGGGATTTGCAAGTAGACGTGGCTTTGTATTAAAGGGTCACAAACAGAACCAATGATCTAAATAGCTGCATTTTGGTATGTCAGAATGCCGGACAGAGACCACGCACCTTAATAAATATAAGTTGCCTAAGTGTTGACAGTGTGCAGTACATTAGATTTGTTATTTTTAGTCCTTTTTCTCCTGTTGGTATGCAGGTGTGCAAAAATTACTTTTTGTCATTGAATTGTAAATGGCCAATATTCTGAAATAGAGTGTATTTTATTGGGAACTGTCACAACCTGCCAGATCTCACATGTCACAATTATAATTCTTAATGTCTTGTAATGTTTAAGATTATATTTGGGTGGATACAGTTACACTCAACTGACAAGACAGGCAACATTTCAAACATCCCAGCACCTTAGGTTGCTGTGACAAATTTAATATATGACTGAAACCAACATGTCAAGTTATTATTAGAAAATCAAAACAATAAGGCTGAATATCGATTTTCAAACCTGTATGTGAAAACAAGATTCTGCAAGGGAAGTGTACCCAAAAAAACAGCACGAGTCTCAGCGGCAATCCAGCAGCCACACACTATAACTGTACTCAATGTGAGGGTGTAAATGTGCAGAGATATCTAAATATGCTTGTTTGTTTGCCAGCTAAATAAAGACATTTCACTTGAGGATAAAGGCAGCAGAGTGCTTACAGGCTTTCTTACAGCACAGTTCTGAATTCCGTAATCTCTTCAATGAGCGCCTCCCAACCACTGTTTTACTCTGTTAGAGGCTTAATATAGACATAATCCTGCCTTTTGACATCTCAACTAGAGATTCATCCTTGAATGCTTAGCTGGATCATCTTTAAACTTTATTTTTTGGAACAGCGTAGGTAAAGGCTGGTCTTTGAAATTCCTCATCATCTTGTAGGATTTTAAAATCTTAAAAAAAAACAAACTGTTGTTAAAGAGGAAGCATCTGTAACAACAATCAGGAAAAGAAACAGAATTGGCAATCAATGCCCATTCAAGCACGCTACATCCTCTGCTCCATCCTGCTCACACCCACCAACAAGAACAAAGATTAGCGGACCTTCCACCCTCCACCAACCTCGCAGACGTCGACACCAGAGCTGTCACACATGAAAACATTCACAATTCATACAACCCTGAACATTCAGACTTTATTGATTTGTCTAGAGTGGATAAACTGACCTCCAGCTGATCCTCGGGATAACAACACAGTCAAATAAACATCTATTATTTTATGAGAAAAACACTCAGCTCTAAATTTTCTTCCAAGTACAATACATCCCCATCACAATTAAATACCACAATATATCTCAAGAAAGCGCGGGGGAAAAGGGTGAAGTGGTGATCTGAGCATTCTGCCTTCAACCAAGTCGAAAAGATTAACCAAAACTGATGGAGCAAAACAGCAACAAGTCCGTCAGGGGACTGCAACATCCTCAGACAGACCTTTAAGGTCTTCGGTGGCCACAGTCAGTACAGTGTGTGCTGTAGGTATGGATTCATTGTTGTCACACAATTGAGCACTGAGGCTTTTTTTGTTTCACAGCTCTGATTTGAAGCAGCAAAGAAATCTTGATGGAAAACAGGAGAAAAACACTCCTCGTGTCTGTCTACGTGAGGTGTTCTTTTTTTTAAAAATGGAAATAAATATACAGAAAGACTAACAGATTGTTGTACTTTTTGTTCACATTTTATGATAAAAGGAGGCTGAATTAAAGGGATGTAAGAGGTTTAAAATCAACGTTACCACATTATCCAGTCAAATCTGTTCATTTTCAATTCAGTATTCACTTAGGATACATTTGAAACAGGAAATAATGTGGTTTGACTTGAAATTTGCCCTTCTGTCCGATGAATCTGGTCATAATTTGCACTATGCCAGCATGTCTTAACTTGTCTTTGCTTTCTTTAACAAAGCAAAACAACAACAAACAAACGCAGAAACAACCAAAGGCAACAACAATGAAAGCGTCCAGCCTGGTGTGTTTTCCTGTGGCCACATTCAGCCCTCGGGATCGTAGCCTACAACCTATAGGAGCACCAGTCAATGTGTTGCGTGCCATAATTAGCAGCAACCTTCTCCATGCGTCACGTAACTGAAGCCAGTATGTGTACACGAAAACCGTTTTGTCGGTGGCCGAGACTAAAAGCAGCAGCGGTGGATGTTTTTAGGGGAACTGAATCCAAACCAGAGACGGGATGCGACTGAAGCCGCTGCCGCCGCCGCTGCTGCCGCTGCTCTGCTGAGAGGATTTCAGCACCCCATACAAAAGGAACAGCTCCCCCTGAATCAAAGCAACACACACACACACACACACACTGAATGGAAACCACTCACCTCCAAGAGCGCAGAGATAGGTGTAAACAAGGAAGAGGAGCCTCGGAGGGCTACATCCTGAGCCTAGACGCTCCAGCTGCCACATCGTTAAAAGCCAAATATTTAGTGAGGGGCTACAGCCCGGGTGCAGTTCTCAGTCGCTGTGCTGGTCTACATTTTTTCAGGTTTTTGCCAACGACCAGCTGTTTGTGCATGACGTAATTCAGACGACGACGGGACAGCGCCTCCTCTTTGGCTTTGATTTGACAACCTCAATATGTCGACTTATTTCATTGGACCTTCGGCCCTGTCAATCCGGGGACGGTGCAGACGTCGATTGCACCACAGAGCTCGTCACTTCGGCGTCCGGACCCACACACGCACACACACACACACAGGACCAAAGTGAGGAGTATACCGAGGCTGCAGCTGCCCCCGGAGGCTGCAGCCTCCTCTCCTCCCAGGACCCGGGACGGAAAGTTGAAGGGAAACAGCATCTGACCTGATCTGATCCTGTACATTCAGATGCAAGTGTTTCCTTAGAAACAGGACAATCTATCTTGTTAAATATGCAGCTTTTTCTGCACTGCAGTGTATTCCAGTTACAACAAAACATACACAAGATTTCTGTCTATAGGTGGAATCATTCAGCTTTTTCTTTGTGTTTTCGTAATGTTAAACCCCTCAAAAATATACTATGTTTTTGAGCTGTTATTGACTTCTTACAGAGCATTACTTTTCCTAATTTTAGGTGTATTATGTGAACCTGCATGTTTCAGAAGTCTGGCACAGGAAATTATGCATTGCTTCTGTTTAAATTCTTAGAGACCCCAACTGTAAAACACGGTGAAATACAATTTTATATGCTCTGTTTAGTTCTGACAATGCATTACACAGTCCTCAAAATCATACATACTGTAGGTGTATTAGGATTTCTGTCCATTTTACAACAGTTCTGGGTCTAATTGACCCCAAACATAAGAAAAGTCAACATATATAGATTACATAATGTAGGATAATGCAGTATACATTCATTTCTCTGTGAATGTATATGTGTGAATAGGAATATACATTTGTTTATGAAAACCCCATATAACACATAACATTTTAAACATTTCTTTAATTGCTTTAAGGTAATTTCCTTATTTTGTCACCTTCTTCAAATGTTCAAGCCCAGTTTGTGTCAAAGGGATGTGTTAGTTTGGGTTTTTATAAGGTCAGAAGAAAAGAAAAAAGGTTACATTGAACTGAAAATAAAAGGGTATCAAAACTGTTCCATTTTTGTTCTTCCATTTTATTAAAATAGTAAGACGTACTTTTCCCTCCTACATTACTACATGAAAAGTTACCCCCAAATGACTCTGAAATTTGAACCATCTTGCTCATGTTCAGCAGGAGGTGTCTGACTTATGGTTTGGTGGTGGTGGTGGGGGTGTGTGTGTGTGTGTGTGTGTGTACTTTTTTTCCCACTAATGTCTGCCTCAGACAATAATCCATTTCCCGCCAGGAACTGGACATTAAGGGTGACTCAAATTTTCAGGCATGATTTTTTTAGGTTGTGGGGTGACTTCAACATGAGTCATAACTGTCCAAGCAGATCTGTCAGAGAGTGAATGAGTCCCTGAATCAGGTTGGGTATAATTTATTTGACATAAATGAATCATTAAACTGAACGATTCGCACTGAACTGCGAACAAATGTCTCAGAGGTTAACATGATAACTAGACCGAATATCACATTGTAACAATTTGTTGCTGACCTTAAACGAACCGAGCACACAGCACGAGATACGAGGTGACTATTGACTCAAAACTATTGACTGCAGAGTGTTACTAAAACTCAAAACATTACATTACATTAAGTACATTTGGGTGACCAAGAAAGTAACAATGAGGTGGATTATGAGAGAAGATCCAGAGTAAGATGGGTGGACTATGATGCTCCTGTCACTATGATGTAGATATGAAAGAAATGCAGCAAGAAAACCCAGAGAAAATGCTATTCTTTGTTGTGACTATGTAACATCGTGATGATAACTGCCATGCTGTTGTCAGCAGTCAAAGTTGACTCTTGAAGTTTTCTTCAAAGTTGTAAAGATTGCCCAATCCCCTGGATACCACGACCCACGCATAGCAACCCATCATGTCTGGCTGGAGTTGCCATTAAATGCTGCAATAATCAGCTCAGCTAGAATGCAGCTTCACTGTGTCTGACTGAAAACAGCCTGTACTATCCTTCACCAGCTGTAGACAAAATTTATCCCTATAATACAGAGACACTTGAAAGATGCACAGCAATTTCTAACAGGAAAAGTCTTGTGGTCCCCCAAAGGTCAGTGCCATGTTTGACATTTGACCCATCTTATTGTGGAATTTATGTTTTTGGTAGTTTTGTGAGCCTCTTCCGAGTTTAGACACACTGCCTGCACATAGCTCATAATGAGACTGTTTGTGTGCCTGGCAACTTGTCCCGATACGCTTTTAATACAGCGTATGCTGGGAATAGCTGTCATCCTCTGGGTTGTGAAGTGCTGTACAATGTTAAAGCCAAAATAGTCAACAACAGATGGAAAGCTTGCCAGATATTCTGTCCGGACAAAAGGACAACCTCACCCTTCTGTAAGAGCAGCCCTGGAAGCAACCCAGTGGATAATTATCTCTGTAATTAAGAGCAGTCTCGGTCAGTGGGAAAAGTTAGATCAATTTGACAGAAAGACAGTATGATGACATTTGGTGGAAGAAGATGAAGGCATAACCAGTGAACCAGTTTTCAAAAATTGGTGGTAGGAGGTGGTGGAGGATGTGTGTGTGTATGTATGTGTGGGTGGCACACTCACGCACACACACACACACACACACACACACACACACACACACACACACACATCCTGGGTGAAAAGTCTAAGTGTGTTAAAATAAATCATTAATGAATAAATAAGTAAGACAGAGATTGTTGAAAGATTTGTGCATCATGTCATATGATCTGCTGATGATGTAAATTGTAAATTATGGAAGTAATATGCTTGAATTAAATAAAGGGTTCACTAGGCCCTCTCCATTAAAGCCACAACACCGATGCAATCTTTTTCACACTTATTCTACTCCTTAGATAATAATTAATATCCTTTTATTCTTTTTCATTCTGGACTGATGGGGGTGATGGAAGTATAAAATAAGATAATCCCTCATTTGTTAAATAAAAGCAAAGAATAAAATAAATACAAAATAAGTGAAATAAATGTGTAAACAAGCACAAATTTATCTGAAAACAGAACCACTGCAGGACAGAATCTCAGATATCAATAATCCCCAAACCCCAGACATTACGAATTCCCACTGACCTGTTATGTTTTGAAGAAAAATAAGTGGAATGTTTCGCTGGCAACACAACTCGATGAAATGTGTCCCCTGAAAAGAAAAGTAGTAATCAATGAAATCTCCACCCAGGGGAAAAAAATATAGACAGTACAATGACTAATTTAAAATAAGGATAGTAAAGATTTATTTTACTTTGTATCTCAAGAAATAAACCAGAATATAAACTTTAAATGAACTGACAAAAGGAACAGCAGTGTAACTATCTAATATGGAATATTCAAAGCACACAAGTGTAAACAGTGAACTGCTTGAGGTACTAGAGGTGTACGAGCAATTGCACACAGAAACTAGACTGTCTGGATTTCTTGTTGAGATTGTGCCTTTCACAAATGGCTGAGAACTTGCAAAATGCTTCCCAAAGTGTTGCTCTTAAACTCCCCAGGTGATCAATCTGCTTGATATCTGGTGACCAAAGCAAAACCTGGCTTAAAAATTGACATTTTCTTTGTGCTCATAAACCATTCTTCGAGTGTGTGTCCTGCGATCAGCTGGCCTCACCTTAATCATCATCTTCATCTGAGACGAGACCAGTCAGGACAGAAACTTATCAGCTTGAGAAGGAGGTCATCTGGCTTCACACTGGCTTTGTATTTGCCAGATTTTACTTTGAAATGAAAGAGCTGAATGGCCTTCTGTCTTGCCAGGAAAATTCACAGCACAAGCTGCCAGCAGCTATTGCACAGGCAAACAAGCACAAAAGACTGTGCACTGTGAGGAGACGCCTCATTTCCATATACTTTGTATTGCTGAATTACTCAGGTGTTTTCTTTATTTTGGCAGTTTCCTCTACAGGCTTTCTTTCAGTGATGCAGCCTGCCTCGCACTGCAAAGTGTAAACAGGAGTTGGAGACAATGTGAAAGACGGCTGCCTATTAGAAACTGTCACTTGGTGAGAAATGATCCGTCAGTTTGCTCCCAAATGTGTGCACAACAAAAGAAATCTAATCTTTTCTCTGTTACCTCTCCTTTACACAAACATGAATACCTGGGGAAAAGCTTTTAACAATTTAACAGTTAGCATAATAGAAGCCCGGGCATGTCTTAAGTGATGACAGCGTGTCTCAAAAATGCATCTCAAAATGCAGGTGCTGTATTGATTTTTCTTGGATATGCTTTCTGAGCATGTCTGTTCCACATCTGTGTCTGTCTGAAGCACTGTGTCAGTCCCTTTCACCAGTAATTACACTGGTGAGATAACCAATGTTCATACTGTCATATTGAGACTTCAAAGAAAAAACGAATCAAAGAAACCTTTTTTTTCTCCGGTCAAGCTTGTAATCTAATTCAAAATGTGTTTGAAAAACTTATTAGTCTATAATCACAAATTCAGCCCCTCATCTTTCCGAAGACTGCGTAAAGTTCAGCTCTGTTCACGGCAGATTGGCTTGCAAATTAAGTGAATTATATTAAATGAAAATTATGATTGTCCCTTGTCCATGGTCTTTAAATGCTGTGTTATTACAATGCCATTCATCAGCACACTCATGAGATGGCCCAGACAAGTGCAATTTGAGAGCTTATTGTAAGAGAGAAACTGGGCGCCTTGACTGTGAAGGGTCAGCACAAACCGTCTATGAACACTAAAGCTCCCTCAAGAGAGAAATACTGGTATTCAGTATTGTAAGCAGCAAATCTCTGTGGGGAATACTATCTAAACCGCTTCAATACTGAGAGTTTGAGAGGCAGATAACCAGTACAATGCTTACTCTTTTGAAAACTCAAAATGATCACAAGTGTTTTTACACTTACATACCTTAAATGTGTTCATGAAATCACACAACCACTGATGTACAATCTGAACCTTTTGTTATTTGTACGATGTAGATTTTAGGTTTTAGGTGGAGATACTGTGAACAGACTTCAGGAATCCATATTCATTCTTTAGGGAACACTCATTTTAAGTGTTTTAAGTGTTGTGGTACAAAGGATATTTACCTTTTTTGCAGACTCTGAAAACAAGACTCCGTTGTTGCCAATGATTCCGACAGGATAACCAAAAATTCTTGAAAATCCTGGAGAGGCAGAGATTGGACGTAAAATAGTGAGGCTGGTGGATTCCAGAGGCCAAAAAAGAAAACATATTCCTCGGTGTTGAAGAAATTGAAAATAAAAAAGTTTCAAAATTCAAATATTTCACTTACCTGTAACAAGTGTGTCTCCGTAGAAAGCCTTGAACTCATCAAATTTGCTGCCGTCTACAATTCTGGCAATGACCTGCAATCAAATAAATACATTAAAGTTAGAAAGACCAGCAATGCCACAAAAAACAAGAGGGCTAGTAATAGAAAACAGAACAGACTTGTGTAACAAAAATAAAACATGTTTTTTTGTCTGTTTCAAAGTATGTTCTGACATCTGTGTGTGTTAAAAGGCTAGCAATATTTAGTATTTTATTCAAAGTTCAAAGGCCCATTCATTTCTACTGAAGATGTAATGTTTTCTAATGGGTCACATATATAAAGTTTCTTTAAAAAAAAAAAAAAAAAAAGGTACGTAAATTCCTAAAATTGCTGGACTCTAGTTTTTATCTGAACAGGAGTAAACAGCGCATTTCTTGGAAACTACTTCCAGCCACCAATTTGGTGGTAGTAAGTAGTTATAGCAAAAGGATCCTGTATGTTCAATCTAGTCAAAATACACTAAAATGCCAATGCTCATGATTATGAATGAACATGTCATGAAGTGCAACAGTGTGGCTCATTGATGTGTTTTTAATAGCTTTTGGACAACAGTGGATATCAGTAGCATCAGTATTCATTCGTTTTGGTCTTTTGATAGGAAATCTTAAAAATAAGAAAAATATATAATATCGCCAGACTGACAGCTTAAACTGTTTTTGCTCAAGTGATTTAACTTCAGTGATTTAAAGCCAACCAGTGTTGAAAAGGCTATTACAGTGGAAAAACTCCTGTAAAGAGGGAGCAGTCAGTTGATCTTGCATCCTAAATGAACTGCCAATACCATTCTACACTACTCTGCACTACAAACACTTTGACCTCTGTAGAGTTAGCAGTAATTCTTGCTCCTGGGTCTACATCAAGAATCAAAGGCACAGGCTTTAAACCAAATGAGAACATCTGGCAAGCACTGCCAGAGAGAGCAAAAACAAAGTGATTGATGCCAGTCATACATTATCGACTCAGCTCCCGACAGAGAGACCTGACAGCTAAATATTGTTTAAAGTGCTTTCTGTAGTACAGGTTTGTTTGTATTATTCATTAAATCCAAGTATAAAACACAGTGTCTATGTTCTGTAAATCTTGTTTTCTAATGGTAATACTCCAACAAGTCTATGTAATTAATGGTAATGCTCTGCAAAACACACATTACACAAAGGGTATTGTATAATATCTTTGTAATGGTCTGAGTGGAGAAGTAATGACTTTAAATTGACTATTTAATCCCATGTAGTACCTTATCAAGTGTATTACAGTTTAAAAAGTGACAGCTGAAAAGTATAGCCTACAATCTCTCTCCTTCTGAAGAAAAGTACAGCAAACTGGACACATACCTCTCTGACATCAAAGTTGCGTTTCAGGTTATCTCCAACTATACCATAGAGTTCATCTGCAGGGTAGAGAGGGGCTTCAGTGGGTTCTGTGGTGACCTGAAAAATACAAAACAGGCTCAGTGTCAACAGAAAATACAGACATGACAACTTGATGAATGATAAAATATGACTGTTAATGATTGTAATTACTGGACTGACCTCAATATTTTTCCTGTAGTTGAGGCTCCGCACTGTCTTTCTTGCCAAATGAAGCGCATGATTATCGTCTAAAGCATAGTGATCGGTCACACCAGATTTTCTGTAAAATAAGCAACAAATCAATCACCGTGAAATTATTATAGCACATACATCATTACCTAAAATAATAACACTGACAGAAGCATGTGCTTCATCAATACAAAAGAAATTAAATGGTGATGCACAAATTCTAATCCACTCTGAACCAAGAGATATGAATATTTTTTTCCAAAACTAGATTATTTTAATTTGTAAATGTGAATCATTGAATCATTTTGTTGTGTTATAAAATTATTTAGAAATAACTGAGATCTAAGTTAAGTGGAAAAACAAATCCTGATGTAATGCCTAATGTCATGTAAAATGCTGTTAATTTCATACTTGCAGTGAAGATCAGCACCACCAAGGTCCTCTGCAGAAACTTCTTCTCCAGTGGCAGCTTTGACCTGTCAAAAACCGACGCACAGAGATTCTCAACAAAACTGAAGTAACAAACAAAGTATTTCTGCTGTGTTTTTCATGACATCTAAGTGATATCTGATTTCTGATGGAAAACTTAACAAACCAGTGGAGGTCCTCCAAGGAAAATGGTTCCTTGCTTCCGCACAATGATGCTTTCATCTGCCATGGCTGGCACATATGCTCCTCCAGCAGTGCAGGAGCCCATCACAACAGCTACCTGGAACAGCAAAGAAAAAGAATGAAGTGGTTTTCAAAACATGTACCACGCCGGAAAGACATGAAAGCTCTGATATCAAATTCACGTGATAACGGTGGAATAACAACTATGAAATCCATTTACTCTGAGGACAACTTAGCTTCAAGTGTAGTGTCACATTTGACTGAGCCAATAAGAACTCTTGTGAGTGCGATTACCAAGAATGTTATGGATACTAGCAACTGAAATCCTAAATTATAATACAGCAACCTAGTGGCAAATCTGGTGGTAATACTAAATACTACAGCAGAGAGAAAAAAGAACAGATGCAATGGAATGAAAATCCAGCAATAACATGCAATGTTAATCACCTGCAGAGACGGTATTAGCATGAATTAATGGGCATTCTGTTTGGTGAAGTGAAGTATGAATATATTCTGCTGTGTTTATCACTCCTGGGTTTACCAGAGAGATGTGAGACATGAGCAAGACCTGGCTTCTCACCAGCACCCACTGCACTTATCAGCTCTCATCCAGACAGTCTTGTTTTTGTTTTGTTTTTAAACACAAAAATGTCTCTTTTAAATAGTCAATAGGAAGATGGATTTTAGTTGCCTGCAGACAATGAAAAGATGTATAACCCACAGCAGTGCAGTTCATTTAAATTTACCATCTCTGCTCTCTGATATAATTTTTCAGACAACCCTTTCAGCTTTTAAGATCTAACCTATAGATCAGGGCATTTTTGGCAAGAATCAAGGCACAATTTTTAAAACAGTATACCATCCAAGATAACAACAACAGGTCATAGTACAAGACAGCGACCAATAAGAGACAAGTGAATTATGAAGCCAAGGAGTTTAAAGTCCCATCATGCTGCTGTTAAGTGCATTATGTGATCAACACCTGACCTACAATGAGAACCTAAATATCACCTGTGCTATTCCCTCTGAGGACAGCCTGGCCTGGTTGTAGAAGATGCGTCCAAAATGATCTCTGTCTGGAAAGACATCTGCCTGTCTGGGCAGATTAGCTCCTCCAGAATCCACTGAAGGAGACAAGAACGTTGAGATATTTTGAGAACTCACGGATTATTATGAAAATCTGGCCTCTGGCTAGATTACAGACACTTTATCTTCCCTTATATGAACTGCAGCCTGCAGCTCACAACCATGGCCTTCTGGGATGTCACATGTCTACACTAAAAAACAATTATGAAGATTCTCCCCACAGGGTTCTTTGACTTTGGAACAACTACAGAGGAGACTTGGTTGACCAAGTTACAGAATTAAATAACTGATAGATACAACTTCTAGTAAGCTCAATAGAGCTACTGATATACAATGTTTCTCTCTATTTTCAGCATGACTTTCATATTTATATATTTAATTGTGGTGGTGAAAGTGAAAAATTCTTTTAATATTTTCCCCGTTTGTAGATAAACATACCTTGTTTTACCAAACCCTTACAAATCTATAAATACTCACCTAAGTAAATGCATGGTAAATGATTCTGCTGGGCTATCTCTTGTGCACGAAGGTGCTTCTTCACTGTAATTGGGTAGTATGTTCCCCCTTTGACTGTGGCATCATTTGCAACAATAATACATTCCACCCTATGAAAAAAAAACACTCAAATTTGTCTGATGCTGGAGCACTCAGGTGAAAATTCACAGGAAATTAAACAAAAACCTAATTACAAGTCACAAAGATTAAATTAACACCCCATGTAATTATCATAAACTCATACATTTGAATATTTTGCAGCCAGTTTAGGATCGTTTTTCTGCATTTAGAGGCAGAGTCAGTGACTTAAAATCCAATTTTATTCTGTAGTCTGTTTTAGCAGAAATATCTGCTGCGATCAAAATGTAGGTTTTTGAGTATTTAAGATCTCACACTGTGACAGATTAAGAGGTATTAATGAAAAAAGTAAGTCAGTCAGTGTGCAGGCGTTACTTTTTTCATTGATGCTGCTTTTTCAACTGCCTCGCACATATAGATAATGTGTGTATAATTACATCCCTACAGCTTAGCAGGTAAACACAGGAGGGTGTTCGTAGTGCTTACCCTGAAACCCGCCCAATCCCTGTAATTATACCACCTGCTGGTACTTCCTCTTTTCCATACAGCTCATATGCTGCAAACTGAGAGAACTCTAAGAAAGGGGTCCTGTCAGAAAACCAAACGGAAAAAAAAAATGTAAAAACAGTGCATTTGAAAATGTAGAGGAGAAATGTACAGGTTTGCAATTTAAAATAACACCTTTACACTTGGGGTGTTCATAGTTTTTAGCATGAAAGCACAATTTTTGTAGTGATGATAGATTATTTAAGGGTGCTAGAGGAAACAGTAAGATGAGCAGCAATGCTATCCTCCTTCTACTGTTCTCAGCCCACAGGGAAGCATGTGTATAGCATCAGACGTTTAAACTACCTGCACTACAGTTTGTATAATCACATCAAACCAGAGCACTACAAACTTTATGTATCTGGTTTCCTCAGTATGACTCAGCCATGAATTTTGAATCTATCAAAACTAAAGAAAGAAGTAGATGTACTACCCTGGATCCAGCAGTCTGTCTATACGCTCTCTAGGAAGCAGTTTCCCACGAGAAGTGTGAAGTCTTCTGGCTTTTTCTCCACCCCCTGGATTAATAAAAATAAATAGCTTGTTAGCAAACAATTTGAGATCACTTTGAATAATATGGTGTCTGTTGTATCAACTGTCAAGAAACTCACTATGCTGTAATCTACCTGTAGTTAGATGCCTTATCAGCACTGTGTGCACACAGTATAAGAGATTAGAGTTTTTACCTTTCAGTTTTACCTAAACAAATATGGGGTAAGTAAAAGTGTTTTGTCAACAATTTCATTACCCAGACTGCCTGAACTATGACACTAATTTTCACAGTTGGAATTAAAACAAGTGATAAATTTAACTTTGGTGTAGTGTCTACTGTATTATGTGCGCACACCTACCCAATTTAATCTTCTCTGTCCGGCTTTTCAGTTCATCAATGAGAACTTTCATTCGGTCATAATTCTCCTGAAAAACAAGAGGAGTACATAGTTATTTAGTTTGTTTGTTGCTTTATATGATTTCTATGACAAATTGAAATATTAAAAAATGTGTGTATGGTGCCATCCAGTGACATTTTTTGGTGTTACATCAGGGAGGATGAACTAATTGTTGGTGACTGAATATGGACACAATGTACCAATAGGTACACTGATTATGATTAAAATAACTAACTTATAACTTCAACCTCGACTCTTAAGTCTTAATCATGTTTTAGCAACATGCAATACTGATGACTGCTGTTTATGGTAGAATTTTGCCCTATATGTGTTTCACTTTTTCAATTATATTTATACTTTTAATACTACATACTACACAGAGATGTTAAAATGTTAAAAATATACTTGTCTTCGTACTTTTCTTTCTTGAAATCAAACTAATTGTGGCATGTCCAAAAGTTTAAACCTACTAAAAACCTGTTACTACAAATATGCAGTTTTTCTAGGGATGCACAAACTTTTGCATACAACTATATATACACACATCTTCTCTACTATATAAAGTTTTTTTCTGCACAAGTGGATACCCCACTCTATCTTCATGAATGAATTTACTGAAATACATAAGGTACTTTTCTCTATCTACACACAAAAAAAGTAATTCAACTGCAGTCTAAGCTGGGGAGGTTGAGTGGTTTCACCCTGTTGACAATTATTAATGCTGCAAGGTTCAAGTGTTGTTTAGCCTTTGAACATTAAGCCTACGAGAAAGTACAGTCGATGTCCTCTGGAGACAACAGAAGTTTATTGGGTAAAACTGAAGTGCCTCATTTTAAAGGTTATGTTTACTCTAATGTGGTCCAAGTTATAAACATCTCATCTGTATAAATGATGACCACTTGAGGCAAATGGATACGAGTGCATTCCAACAGAAAACCCCTCTAACAATTATCTTGTTTTTATCAGAAATATGATCTCTTATCATTTTAACATCAAGTAACACCCTTAATTGTTAGATTAATAAACATATTATTTATTGATTTGGTGGAGTAAATAGGCAGCAGAACACAAAAGCTGTGTCTAAATACTGAAACTTATTAGCAGGAGGAATGGTAAACAGTGGACACACAGCTCTTTGAGCAGTGTGATAATGTGAAGACCTTGGCTGAGCACAGTCAAAGCTCAAGAATTTGACCTCTTGTAGCCAGTAAACTGGCTAGAATTAGCTTCTGTGTGGTTAAGGGACAAATTAATTATAGTCCCAATGCTTGTGAATGTTAGCTGGCCTAAACGTGATTTCACTTACCTGTCAGGTGCGAGCCACCTCACCTAGTCGAACTGTCAACGTTGACATTAGCACCGAGTTTGGCTAGCTAACGTTAGCAGCAGGCTAACCTACCTGATATTCAGAAGACTGTTTGTCCGGCTGAGAGCCGAGCCGAGCGACTTTATCAGCGTAGTAAGGTCTTGTGCAAGCCCGAGGTAAACTCCGGCAACGAAGCAACCACGGCCTTACCGTCCGCAGGAGCATTTTGATGCTCACGTCTAACTAAACGTGATATTTGCAACTGCTAGCTTGCTAGCTACCCTAGCAATGATCTTCTTCTATGGTTAATGTTAGTAGGAGGGAAGCTCGATATCGCCGCCTGCTGTTTATATAAACCACTTACATGCGCAAAACAATTCAGATTCAGATTCATGGAAACTATAAGAAACGGCAGTTAAATCCTTCCAGGGGGGTGTTACAGACAAGGTTTCACTCAGGTCTTTAAAAAGATCCAATATTTCAGTGAATATTTGTTTTTTGAGATTGGACAGAATTAAGAGATTTAAAAAATCTTTGACAACATACATTTTATGCATTCAAAATGTATTCAAAAATAATGCCACAAATTGTCTTTATTGATCTAACTATTTTGTATAAAGTGCAGCAAACAGAAAACAAATAAAAGAAAAAAAACGGCACCAAGTCTCCCCAGTACACACACAGTTTGTCAAGGTAGGCTTTCCCTAGGGTCATAGAGAACTTGTTACAGTTCTGTGGATTTAGACTGTGTCAGTGTCTTCTGTCTCTCTCATGTACTCCCACACTGACAGAGAGCAAAGATGCCAATATGCACATCCAAACTGCCACTATGTGGATTTTAAAAGCACTGCACTAACATCAGCATGTGTGTGTGTGTGTGTGTGTGTGTGTGACTCTCCATACAGTTCATCCTGGGCTCATTGTCACTGGTCAAACATTTTGAGCAATCCACATTAAAGGTACTGTACTGAGACCTTTATGTTGAACGCACCAAAAAGTTAGATGGTAACTGAAAAGAAAAAGAAAAAACTGCACATGACGGCATATAACATTTGTTTAAAGGCAGAGAGATTTTAGTTACAATTCAGTTTGACTCATACTAGGTAAAAGCTTAAGCATCACTACTCTCTCATGTTTACTCTATGAATACTGCCATTTTCAATTGGGTGTGGGCATTTCCAGCTGATGACAAAGTGACCCTCAGACAAATACATTTAATCAGAAACGTTTCACAAAACATGCTAGAGTAACACTGAAACTGATGCAGAGAAAAGGCCTTGTCTCGCTTAGAAATGGGAACTAAAGTTGGTTTTAAGTGGGAATCAGAGTTAGCCTAAAAGCTTCAAAAAACATCCCTTCTGACCTGAGTGCTTTATTCGAGGTAGAGTACATTTGGCAGAGTATAGGCTGAAGAGCATTCAAACCAAGAGCTTTTAGTTCATTTAGTTTTAAGAGGCCTTTCTCCTCCAACGCTTCCACCTATTCTATCAGCATGCATAGAAATGTCCGTGACCTCCACTCAAATGGCTGCTCCTGTTTTCTTAGGAAATATACAGTCCTCCACTCTCTGTGTGAACTTGAACCCTCTCACTCATCCAACTCTCTCTACTTTGCCGTGACCCTTGAACCCTTCTCACTGCTGCAGCGGTGAAGTGACAGAATAGATGTAGAGGCATGAAAAGCCTCTTAAAAGTTAAAAAAATAAATAAATAAAATATTTTGATGACTGGGAGATGAGTGTAGGAAAGTGGTTGAATAGCACACATGGGTTGGATGAAAAAGAAAGACAGAACAAAGTATACTTTGGTCATGAAATTTATGGAAAACCAAATGGTCAGAAGATCAGGTTCTACTGTATCTGAACCGGTATCAAAACATTTCAAACAATACTCAGCCATAATCTTAAGATAAATTCAAGTTAAAGGGGCATCTATTCTACACCTAATGGTCAGCCTATTCAAATGCCAATGGAGAGTGCTAATGAAAAATAACCCTGATGATATCATGCAGATCATCTCAGCTTGGGTTTGACGACTACAAATTTTTAACGTAAAGCATGAGCTACAAACTGTGCAGTCTGAAAGATGTGGATATTTACTTAGCAGGAGGGATCTAATGGAAGACACTACCCTCTTGCCTCATGGGAAATGTAGGATACAGCTTTTGCTTGACCCATGCTGCAGACTAAAAGTCAGGATATCTCAGCCTCTGGTTTTGACCATACAGTTGTCTCTTGCAAGCTCATCAACTTTATGGGAGTGCAATATGAAATACATGCAGTACCCATTGTCACCCATTGTGACAAAATAAATCAAGAGGCAATACTTTCAGGCTTTATTGTGATACCTATTCAATTGTATTTATTGAAAGGTGTTTTAACAGCATTAATTGCTGTTTTTGTGTTGAACTGTAGATAACAGAAAAGCTGCCTTTTCCATCCTTTCACCTCAGATGCAAGTTGCAGTGCAGGGCAATGCTCAAGTGTCACTCATTCACACACACACACACACACATACACACTGACTGATTCCTCCCCTGTCTTTATACAAGCTGAGCTGAAATCTCTCATCCTTCCCTTTTTGGAAAGAGATAATGATGCTCGTTTCACAGCTCAAAGAAGTCATTAATGTGTGACACAGCCTTGAATGTAGGATATCAAAGCGCTGCAGAGTGCGCCCCCTCCCTCCCGCCCACTGACAGGCACAACCTCGTTAAGACGGTGGAGACATGAATTAATCATCAGTCCTTCCTGTAACAGGGCAGGAAAATTGTTAGCAGCATCAGTTGTTGCAAGAAATGTCCCTTTGAATCGTTCAAAAGTATAAAGCCCCTTACAAATCTTTCATCTCATTACAGGATCACCATCAAATTTACTTCACTAGATAAGCTGATGGACATGCTCCCCACTCTGTAGCCTCATCCAATCTCTTTCACAGATGTGATGGGACTGGCAAGGTGAAAAATGAGAAGAGATGAAAATTAGTAAGTCAGATATGACAAGGATGGATCTGAATGAGTTCAAATGCAATACAAGGCCATAGAAGAGAATACTATGAACCTTAAAGCTGTGATATAACCTAATTAGAAATAAACTGAAGAACATAATACATAGCATAACCTGTCCCTGCACATACCAAAAGAACAAAATCTCTATTCACATGAATTTTCTTTCATGAGCCTCACATTCCTGGCATAGTAATACACATTCTTTGCTGCACTGAGAGAATCATTTTTATTTCTTTTATATATTTGGTACAGGTACTACCATAAAATTAACTTTCATCCTTGAGTTCCATTAATGTGAACAGGTGGGCAGAAATGCTGGCACACTGATAATACCTTGCTATATAAAATGCCACACTGAGTTATTGTCTTGCTTGTTAGTTGTTTGTTTATTTGCTGTAAGTCTGGAAAAAGTTAGGAAAAAGCCTGTTCTCTCTCTGTTTATTAGGTTCAGGTTACTGTTTCTTTTCTACCATCTGAGAGCAGAGTTTCTCTTATCCTTGCTTTCAAAATAATATCTTGTGTCTGACAGGGATGCTTAAATTGCATCGCTCATAGCTAATAGTTAAGATTACTAAGGGGTATAAAAGCCTTAGATCACTGGTGATCAGATGTTATAGGAGTTCATCTGTGTTCATTACTTAAGTGAATAAATCCTAGCATTTCCAGGGGTAAATGTCCTTTTTGTGCAGAATGTGTCTTGTAAAGGAATAAAAGACCACAGATACACAGCGGCATATCCACCGCTGTCTCCCAGGATTCTGTGTATCCCATCAAAAGAATGACCAATGATTTTAAGTTGAGCTGAGGTTTCATGATCAAAGCACAATACAGCCACTGGAAAGGAATGGTGTTGTTCACTAACCTTCCCACTCCTCCTTTCATCAGGTTTTGAGGTTTTGTTAAAAAAATAAAAAAAAAATCTCCTAGCAACCACGACTGGTGCTGTGCCAGAAGAAAGAGCATTTTTTTATAGAGTGGTTTAATCTGTCTTTAGAGGGCAAGAAAGCCCTTCTGATTTAGTGATTGGAGCAAAAATAAATTTGACTGAACATTCACAGGTGATGATATAGAATCTAATACGGTTGCTAATATAAATTGTGGCTTATTTTACTGATCAGCTCTCACTGGAGTCAGGTGGTAATGTATTTCATATTTGGATGACAGTTTGCAGGCTCTTTGGTTTCACTGACATTATTTTGTGGTGTATTGCCACATTTTTAAATTACGTTTTGCAGTGAGTTATGAGTTTTCTTTGTATTTTTTTTAGCCATGCTAGCTCTGGCTCTATGGCAACATCTGTCTGGCACTTATAGTCAGTCCATCACTTTGGTCCAGACTGAAAAATCTCAACACCTGATGTATTGCCATAAAATGCTCTACAGATGTTCATGATTCCTGGCAAAGGAAGAATACTGACTTTAGTGATCCCCTGACCTTTCCTTTAGTGCTACCATGAGGTTGACTTTTATGGTTCTGAATGAAATGTTTCATCAGCTATTGAATGGATTGCCATTAAATTTGGTTCAGATATTCATGTTTCCCTCAGGATGAACTGTGATAAATCTGGTGATAGCTTCTGACCAATACTTTGGCTTATGACAAAAATACCTGAAAAAGTCAAGTCAAGTCAATTTTATTTATATAGCGCCAATTCACAACAGAAGTTATCTCGAGGCACTGTACATATAGAGCAGATCTAGACCATACTCTTTATCTTATAAAATTTACAGAGAGAGACCCAACAGATCCCACCATGAAAAACTAATAACATTCCCATCACCCTCATCACAACTGTGTGTTTTTAGCTAATTTGTAAATTTGGGCATGCTAACATGCTAAACTTAGATGGTGATAGTAAACCTGCCAAACATCCATGTTAGCATGTGAGCACATCAACATGTTGATGTTAGCATTTAGCTCTGCTGTGCCTAAGTACATCACAGAGCTCTGAACTCTTATTCAGAGCTTTTTGTAGTGTTCTAAAGGAGGGCTTCACACACATTGTTTTGAACTGCAGTAAATATTCACTGCATTTATAATCCTCTTCCAGAGTGTGCTGTCACTGCTCTAAACCAGTGAATTAATTAAGAGCGAGTCTGACAGCGCTCTAAAGTTAGTGGAGCATTGTACTGGTTCTCTAAAGTGGCACTTGGCAAACATTATGCCAGCAGACTGTGAGGTCACTAACACGGTCATGAAGATGTTTTGAAAGGACAATAGATGTGACAGTAGTGGTCACGAACAACCAGATGAGCAGTCTTGTTATGAAGAAAATTAATGCTATCTTCAGCTTTGTGAGCCAAATCTACCAGCAACGTGATTCAACACACACAAGCCAACGCCATCTTGCTATTGTGTGGCCTGTTTGTTTAATCCAACTTCTATGTCTGTCATGAAAGTGGGCAATTTGCAAGCTGCAAGTGCTCTTAATATAAAATATTGAAGTAGGGTGGCTCATTCCCACATTGCATCCCCACCTTTCCTCCTTCTCTCCCACTTTTGGCTGTTTGAAGTGCTGGTTGGAGAGCTGTAACAGGAGTATCATTCACTGTAATGGTGGAGCGTCCTCCTCCACAGCCCTCACTTAGATCACTTAATCCACTTCAACAGTCCAGCGCTGTGCTCTGCGTGAACACAGCACGTTCACAATGGGAGGTTAGACAGAGACTAGCGCTGACCTGTCAGCTTGCACTAAAATGCCACACTAAAACACTTGAAACCCTTGTTTCTCACAGCTCATTTAATATGGATGTGGAGTATGCCTGCCACTACAAGTCAAAATCTAAAGCTTTTTTGGCAAAAAAAAGTTTGTCACACTTTACTTCAAAGTGAATGCAGATGATTTATTGTGATAATTATTGAGATATTAGGGTTGTCAAATGTCCATAACATCCACCACTGGCACTACTTACTGTATTTAATTGCTGTTCAATATAAAGGTCTTGGTGTTTACCAGAGTTGTGGCAGTGAATGTAGAGACAAAGTGGTAACACCTGAAAAATGCTGGGTGAAAATACCAGTCAAGTTATGGAATGAACCCAATCGGAGCTCAGCCTTAGAAGATACAATGTGGACAGAGAGACAGAAAGAAAGAAAGAAAGAAAGATGTTGTTCTGGTTGTTTGCCACAACACAGTGCTGTACTCTTAGTTTCCTTCAAGGGCAGAACATTTTGAATGGACAAAAAGAGATATAAAAACCCAAGCTAGAATAACCCTTAATGCAGAATTAATGTCTGCATATAGCAGATTTTTTCCAAGGTACTGGTATAGCAGCAATATGACACTGTCACGGAAAACGCTGGTATATGACTACCCTGGGCATGCACAGAAAAGAGGCAGGTTGATAAAGAGTCCCTTAATAGGTTGCCATATACAAATGTGTGAACTGAGGAATGAAATATGTGAAGACCAGTGGACAAGTCAGGTGCCATGTTATGAACATTTAATATCTTTTTGCAGGAGGGAATGAATCCGCTGTCACTGACTGGAGTTTAACCTGCGTATAACCACACTCCATTTTCATTTCTGCTATATATGATCAAATGCTATGAATACTCCTCAAAGATATAGAAAATATGTCTTTGTTGCTCAGCTGTGCAAGTAGAGAACAGTCACAGATACTTTCAATTTTTTTTTCCAGTTTTTCAAGTTTCCTGTCTCCTCTCTCTTCTGTCACTTTCTCTGATGGCGTTGTAATGCAAGTACAGTTTGATTTATGTGAGAATTTTAATGACATCAGATTATTTGTCAATAAGATAAATACTAAATGAGGAAAATCCAGCAAAGGTTTTATATATTGTTAGTTTGAACAGTGAATGAGGCTCAGACAAAATACTCCACACAATAATTTAATAAAATCAACCACAGACTAGAAAAAAGAGAGCAAAGGCATTTTGTATTGAAGAAAAAAAAAAAGCTCAACTAGCAACAGGAAGCTTCACTGTAAGCTTGAATTATTACATGTTTACAGTAAATTTGTAATACCTTCATGAGTCCAGTCAAGCTAAATGCTCAACACATCATTATTGTACATAACATTTCTGAAACAGGTCGTGTTAGCCGGCTAACTTGTTGCAATCAGATGACGACACAAGTAACATTCAGGTTTGACTCTTGACATGAGCGTGTATACAACCAAAATGCGTTTCATAATTTTTTTCTACTATTAATGGGGACAGAAGTTTCAGAGTATTAGATACAGTACAAGAAGGTGCCACCAGATTTTATGATTCTTTCAAAAGCAGAAAGCACAGCAGAGCAGTGGATGACAGCCAAATGAATGAATTGTCATTTTAATTTGAAAGCGTAGCTGACTGCAGAAATGTTTCAGATTTAGGAAAAAAGCACAACATAAGGCAAACACTGAAAAACAAACTATCATGACCAGTCTTTTGAATGTACAGTGTCTCTGTGTGTGGCTGTCAGAAAAATCACTATAATGTCATGGTCCCTCCTGTATCGAATCCGTAAGACTTTTTCTTGTAAGTGGTGACTACACTACAAAATGTCCCTTTGTATTCACACCAGCACAGTTATTGTTAGCACTTTGTTCAACTGTCTCAGACACTGTACATGTTTGTATGTGTGTATCATGTACCATAAAACTGAGTAAATGTACAAAGACATCTCCAACTTACAATATGAAATTTCAGTACAGATATGTGTCGCAGCTGTAGTAAACAATATTGTAAAGAATTTTTAACAAAGAGCCGACCATCCTCACGAACGCTTCTCCTCAGCATTTCTAAAAAAAAACCTGTTCTTTCCAGTGCAATACAGAATCAAACCTTTTAAAAACTTATCTGATGTACGTTGATTTTCTGTGAGGAGCTTTAAGACACGCTTAGAGCCTTGTAGAGAGGAGTTCATACTTGCATGACAGTGTCCAAGGTTAACACAAACTGATATTTTTCAGGTCTTAATATCTATATTCCTGTAAAATAAGCCAGATAGATAGGTTTCATGCTGATTAGTACTGAGCATGAGGGCTGCTCTTTCCATCAGTTTGGAAAGTAAACCAGAGAGATACACCATTAAACATTTCCTGGTCATGGTTGTCATCACTTCTATCTTTTCTAAGGCAGAAATGAAATATCAGAGTTATAGGCTATACCACATCTGCTTCAAATGTCAATATCAATGTTACAGGACAGCTCTGAGTAACATGACAATAACATGTTCTAATACATATGAGATGAGCTGTAATGTTTCCAATTTTATTCCTATAGACACTGGGTCCACTTTTTGTACCCAATGAGCCCGGAATTGAAAGTTGCGGAATTAAAATTGTAATACACATGATACGTGATATCAGTCTCGGTCTGTTTGAATATTCTATATCACTCAGATAGTCTCAAACACACACACACACATACACACACACACACTCTGGAAAGGGCCATTCATGTTTTTATGAAGGTTAACATAGGTTCTCCTGCACACTTCGAAAAAAGGGGATGTGAGTAGAAGTGTATTCCATTGGATGCAATCTGCAACCTCACCACTAGATGCTGCTATGTCCTATACACTGGTCCTTTAAGTTAAGATCAAGGAAAGTTGACATTAAGGCTTGGGAAGTTATGGATAGGATTAGAATATAGAAGAGACATAAATCTCTGCAAGTAGCTACTGTTTCTGGATGTATTTCTCTACCTGCAGATGAGAGTCAAATGGGTGTAGCATTGTAGCTGTGCAAGAGAACTGCAGCAGCAACAAGAACAATGTCTGAAAGCAGAAAAGAAAAGTGGAGCAAACAACAACATAGCTCTAAATATTTCTGGTTAAACAGCACCATGCTTCAAACAATCAGACTGAAACAGCAGTAGTCATGAACAGTGTATTTCACGTGCATGTGTTAAGCAAAGCAGGCGAAACAAAGAGAAGTTTGGTCCTAATTATTTCAGAGAGGACAACTAATAAAAACTGGTCTGGATAATCTGGGGTACCATTTATGTTACTTTGCTGATAACTGATCCTTAAATGTTGCAAGATGTACACTCAAAAACAGCAATTGTTAAAAACCACTCCAACGGAGTCCATAACTTTTCAGCTCTTCATGTAGTTGAACACTCAGCAGGATGAAATGGAGTCAGAAGCGTAGCAGTATAAAGGCACTGTGTTATTTCTACAAGCCAACAGAAGTAAATCCAAGAGGAACCACGACCATATCGCTGACCACTTGTTTTTCAAATAAAAAGAGTCTTAACAGAAAATCCGGGCAGGAGATGTAGGGCCGGTTGACCTCCCAACACCGAACAGTTTTACTGAAATCTGTCGGACAGAATCGAGTGGGCATCCACAGCAGTCTGAACTTAACAGGCAGAACCAAGTACAAAGGTCAGTCTGTAGTGAGGCTACTGAGGGCAATCTTGTTAGTTTGCTTGTTCAATGCCACAGGGTCAAAACACACGCACACACACATATATACAGTACACAAAGATAGGCTGTGCTCACACATACTCAGAGGCTTAATCATGAGAATATGTAAAACTAAATAAAAACATTGAAAGGAATACAGGCAGAAAATAAATGTCAGAGGCATAAACTAAAGAGACATAAACTTCATCCAAAAGAATAGTTCAAAATTTTTGGAGGTACATCTTTTAGCTTTCTCATCTAGATTTAGATGACAGGCTCAATACCACTCTTCTTGTCGGTTATCTTAGTTTGACATAAAGACTGGATTCAAAGGGAAACAGTTAGCCTGGCTCTGTCTAAAGGTAAAAACATGTCTACCTATCAGCATCTCTGAAGCTCACTAATGAACACGGTATATCTTGTTTGTTTAACCATAAAAGAAACGAGACTAAAAATGACAAGTTATGGTTTTACAGAGAGATATATTATGTGCCAGACTATTTCTTGGCCAGGAGCAGTAACTACTAGAGTTACTAGTGGTGGCCCTGCAACGTCACAGGGATGACAGGACGACAAGCTGCTAATAGGCAGATTTGAAAAAAGCAAAGCTAGCTATAACTTTGTATTTAAAGTACAGAGATGAGTAGTAGGAGTCTAAACTAAATTTCTGCATGAAAGCTAATAATCAGTTTTCCCAAACATATTTTATTATTAATTACACCAAACTATTCCTGTAACTATTCATGTAGGTGCTGTTTGTCAGTCCTTGTGGGAGCTAGGTCTTGTCAAGGTGACATGAGATATTAAGCAACCTTTTCTAGATAGGTTGGTACCTAACTACACTGCTAGTACTGTAGTTAAGAGTAATATGTTGGATTTCATGTCTACAATTTTCACTTACCATGTTTTATGGCAAAGAAAAAATAGATGCAAGATGTGATTAAAACAAGGATGGGGCACTCAGGATGTCAGGATGTCAATTACGGTCAACAGCAGACTCTGAACAGACGACAACAATGCCGTAAAGACACTTGTGCCATGATCCTAACTACAGAGATTCCCTTGTTTTTAGACATGAATGTACTATGCAAAAATCAAAAGTTCTCTAGAAAAGTATTCTGCAGTCTGCCAGGAATGGTTCGGCCCTAAACTGCCGCTTAGTTTAGATAGTTTCTAAACCTTCAATTAGACACAAAGCACATAGGCAAAGTGCGGCATGTGAACAATGAAGCAAATATGTCAGACACTCACATAAAACGTTTACATCAAGGAATGTTATCTGGCCAACTCTGTAACAACAGCATCCACTCCAGATTTAGTGCACACAGACATTCACTCATCCTCGCAACAAAAAGCCACTCAAAACAACATCTCTGTGCTTGGTTCTGCTTGTTCATTTTCATCCATAATCAGCCAGGAAGTCAAAAGATCATGGTCCAAGAAAGAATTAAAGTGTTTGGTTTGTTCCATCAAAATCCATTTTATACAAATCAATAATTGTACATAGGTGATGGGGATATCACAGAGTGTCTGGATGTAAGGGTGGCTTTGTCGTTTAATGACAAGGGCCTCCTAGTAGATGACCTCGTAGACTGTTGCTTTTTTATCTCCTGAGCCCGTCACAATGTACTTATCATCTATCGAGATGTCGCAGCTCAGCACTGAGGACGACTCCTTTGACTGCAAGGGGAAGAGAAGATGTGTGAAAATGTAAAGAGTGCAACTGATACTGAGAAAAAGCTGTCTATGTTGACAATATCTGAAAAAAAAAAATCTTGTTTTTTCAAGACTCTGATGAAAGCCTCTTGTTTCAGTGTGACTTCTGATTTTTCTGTATTCAGTACTTCCATTTGTGTGTACACCTGTGTACACAAGAGCTTAGTCAATGAGCAGAGTAGTGTTGCTTAAACATATTTCCATAAAATCTGTAACCTCCTAGCTATTACACTGTACAGCATCTGGCCCCTCAGCTGCCTGTACTACATGTTTATATTCATGTTGTATGTTCCTCCACACTTACCTGGAATATGCTGGCTCCATATGGGGTTCTCCATGCATTGAGCAGATTGTCTTTTCCTGTGCTCACGAACCACTTCCCTACAGAGGACGACAAACCACATTAGGCCACATTAAGAAAAAACAGTAGCCCAACATTTTACCCAAACGTGTATTTTTCTTTAATAAAAGCTTTTGCCAAAACATGAGTGATGCCAGTGAACACTGATGCTAATGGACACTGACATATTAAAGCAGAATCATTATCTGGTCCGAGGGATGGACTGCTCATTCAAATGACAGTTAATCAATTGGCACAACAACTGGCTCAAACAAAGCTTGGCCTGATTTGTCTCTAGTTCCCTCTCAACAAAAATAGGCATTAAACACGTATGTCTTGCATTATCTACACTTCAGGACCTTATTTATGGCAAATAGATCATTTATATTTAGCGCAGGTGGTAACTCCACTTATTTGAAGAGCCAAATCATAGAGAGCAATGACTCACATGTCTATCTAGGGTACATTCGTTGCTTGGGATGGAATTTAAGAAACTAAGTTAACTTTCAGTCACACACTGAGATATTCAGTGAAAAGTGAAAGTTGTAACTGAGTAGAAAATATTGCCTGCTCTGTTGAAAAATATAAGACTGCGTTAAACTGAGAGAGAACAGGTGGCCCTGTGGTGAACCAAGAAGAACAGGATGGAGTGGCTCAAATCTACCTTTACAGTGTAGGTGTAAAAAAAGATTGGCAAACAACATGATAAAATCCTCAAACAGTGATGAACCAGCTCCTCATTTTAATCACTAGAGGGCGAATTGATCCAGACTGAGCAGGATGAATACGATACAGGTATGTCATGATCAAACACTAACAGTGTGGACTGCTTTATATTATAACTCAACTTTTTTCAGATTTTTCTTCAACACTGAAAACCTTAGTGACTTTAAAATAAAACAACTAGTTAGATGTTGGCCATTTTACTCATTAAGTGATGACAATATAAACACTAAAATCATCTATTTATTCTTGAAGATTATTCATACCCGAATGCTAATACTTTATCTAAAACTATGTTGGCTGAATCAAGTCTGAATCTCCTCTACTTGCATAGAGTCTTGTTGATTGGTTCACCTTGATTTCTGGCTATATACCTTAATTTACACTGTAAATCTTCTAATTGTATTTGTGTTTATTTTACCAGTCTCTTACAAAAACATTTACACATTTAGTCACATTCCCCTATCCCTTAGTTACCATCTAGCACTATAAACCTGCTACGTAACTTTGTAACTCTTTCAAAATACTGGTTATCTTTGATTTGTTCATTCTTACCACAGTGAGCGAATCTGAGTGAGAGCACACAGCTCTCATGCAGGTGGAGCTGGTACTTGTCAGGTTTGGTGACATGTAAGACCTCCACATTACTGTTCTCCATCCCCACCGCCAGCCACTCGCCCGTTGGACAGTATCCTAGTGAGAAGATCTGCAACCAAAACCAACAGTTATGGTAGTTATGTCTCTTATAGTTATATTAGTCTGCTCTAAGAATGTTAGAGTGCATGAAGATTGTACTCGTCTGTGGGGGTGGACGCTCATATTAACATATCTATGAATGTTGGCAAATGTCCACTGTATGCTTTTCTACACCATCATAAACATTTCAGGCACTGACGTAGTAATCTGTCAAAGCAGATGGCTGTTTCAGTTTCTAAAATGGCAATGAGTATGCAACCATCCTGCCAGCAAACCTGTTGGAAAAAGCAAAGTAATGAGGTGGGTGAATTCACTTTTAGTCAATTCTCATTTGTTAAACAAATCTCTTTCAGATGATTAAGACCAAAAAACACACAGGGCATGAACATGATGGTTGGATAAAGCTATGTCTCTCCCTGTCTGCCCTGCCCTCCCTGAGCTCTCTTTAATGCACACTCACCTCCTCCTGTGCACACTGAGATTGTGAAATGGGTCTTTTCAGGAAAATTGCAGTAATGGTCTATTATTGCTGCTCTTCTCCTCGCCTGAAAAAAAAAACTAAATTCTAACTGCCATTATTATTAGTGTTAAAGGTATTTGAGGACCAGCCAGAAAAGCAGAGCTCAGTGTGGCCTTTAGCGTGGGTTAAATGTTCTGAACTCAGCTTGTAAATTGCTGCAATAAATCAAAGCCTGAAAGTGTAATTGCCCAAACTGCACAAAGCTGCGACTTTGTCCGGTGATGCACAATTTCCGTCAATCTGTGTGTTTTAGTTTAATCACAAAATAATAATAAAAACGAAATAAATAGCGTATAAAACCAAACCCTCTGATCACATAACTTACACCTGGTGGGACTGAACAAATCCCACACTACTGCTACACAAACTACGATCATGACAACAGCAGGTTGAAAGAAGCTAGTTTAAGTCACAGAGATAACTTACATCATAAATGTTCATTTTATAGCACTAACAGAGGTGTGTGTTTGTGTGTGTGGAGTGTTCTGTGTACCTGGGAGGTGAAGTCATGCTGCTGCAGCTGCCGTCCCTCTCTCAGGTCCCAGGACCGGACGGTGTTATCCAGGCCTCCGGTCCACAGCTTGGTCCCATCATTAGAGATGTCAATACAACTGGCACCATCAGTGTGGCCCTGGAACTGCCTGCAGGGAAATATAAGTCAGATAAACCCATACCGACAAGAGAGTGACAGGAGAACTTAGCAGTGATGCTATGAGATGTTAAAGTGGCAGGCTGAATTTAAACCCAATAAACTCTCTGGTATACATCACACACAGGTAAGAAACATTAGTCTAGTACACTGTAATGTAACTGTAAAAGATGGTCACATTGGTAAAGTTTGCAGAACCTTGTTAACCTCAAAGATCAAGATCAAGATTCAAGAAAGAGTTATTATCTCTGATGGTGAAATTACAGATTACAGATCCAAAACAGGTACCGAGTCAGCTAAGAGGTGATTTTGTGACAGAAATTTTAACTCTGAAATGTGTTTTTCCCCATTTCATTTATGTTTTAGCAGGAAAAACAGCACAGCAATGAGAGACACTACCAGCTTGGCTCATTTAAAACTGTTTTGCAGCAGATTTCCTGCTGTTCCACACAATGAGGACAAAGAGCAATAAAATAGCATGGAGACTAACAGCACAAAAAATGTTACAAAAAATTTTCTTCATTTTTAAGGGCTAAAGAACAAAAACCTATTTGATTTGAATTTTGATTTGTGGCTTTAAACCTTTTTTGGTTTACAGCTAAGACTCAAGGCTTTTTGTTACTTAGACAGAACATAATGTTTCATCTCAGTTTTGCAAAAGTAAACTCAGTCAACTGATTATTTGATTGATCTGATAGCTGCTTTCTGAAAAATTATTTTGTTGTTTCAAGCGTAGGTTTTCCCTTGCAGTAAGTATGACAGAATCAACTATATCTATGATCCCTACCCTCACACACCACACTCCTAGCTCCATACCTAACCAGAGTTTGGTTGTGAAGATCCCAGACGGCTATGTTTCCGTCGGAGCAGCAGGAGAAGCAGACCTTTGAGTCGGGGCTGATGGCCAGAGCATAACATGCGGGCGCTGACGAAGTTAGTTCTGCTTTTATCCGCGGAGTTGGTGTGGCCAAATCCCAGATTGACAAAGTACTCGCCTCACCCCCGACAATGAGAGTCCGCCCGTCAGGAAGGAGTCGACAGGAACGGATGTAGTTATCTCTGTTCTGATGTGACAGACACACACAAGTACTTTTTTACTGTCATGTAGGCATTGACTTCAGGTAAGACAATGAAAAATATGCCGTGTTTTCTGCTGTCATGTGTGTAAGGGTCATCGTAGCTAACTCACGAGGCAGTCCAGTTGGGATACAGGGGTCTTGTTACCCGGGTGACTGATGTCCCACACCTTGACGCAGCCCTTGCCGCCAGTGTAGACATGACGCGTCGGGTTACTGATGGTGACAGCACACACCACCTCCCCGTGGCTGAGAGTATTGATCTGTCGTGCGTGTCGCGGGATGCCAGGGCCGATCAGTGCATCTGGAGGAAAAGGCACAGGCTGCATCTGTCCGTCAGCGCTCACATGAAAGGAGTAGGCTCTGGAGGAGACAAAAGGAACACAAGGAGGGGATAAAGGATGACGAGTAAAGAGAGGGTGAGATGTGGGGAAAGGTAGGGACGAACAAGAGGGTGAATTTCCTCAGTGTAATTTGAGAATGAGGAAAGGAAACGTACGGCTTTCCGCCAGGAATGCCTGACAGGTTGGGAGGAAGGCCAGGGACGCGTATGTGGTGGTGAGGATCAAATCCCACCTACAGAACATGATAGAGTGACAAAGTTTAAAAGTTAACCTCTTTTTTTAAACCAGTTCTTAAAGTTAAATAGGTATGTAGTTATTAATGTTCACATATACAGAATGTGTGCGTTTGTGTGCGTTTGGGTACCACTTGTGTGCGTCCGTAAGCTGCCACTGCAGCAGCAGCCACCGCGCTCATCTGGGGGGAGATGTTATGCAGGCCGGTGTAGGCTGCCCCTGCTCCACTCAGCTCTCCGTTCATACCCGGGTGAGGAACCATACCAAATGGCCCGGGGTACGAGCAGGGCACTGCCAGTGGTGTACGAAGACCAGGAGCTACGAGACAAAACACTGTCTGATACAAGTTGCAACGTTCACATTTAGTTTTTACTCGCACTATTCTTCTCTGTACCCTCAAGTTAAGGGTAACAAGATGCAGGCCTATTTCTGATTCAGCTTAGGCCAAACTAAATCTATTACATTGTCTACTTTTAGATACATTATACTGTGTGTGTATAAGAAACTATACTAATAGCTAAAATCTATGAACATCACATGGCAGTACTTAAAAAGTTACCAGGTCTTAAAAAGTCTCTAACTCAGAGATCCCAGGTCATATTGATGCATACAGAGATAGTTTTTACTCTGCACTCACCCAGCGTCTCAACACCTGTTGGTTTACCAGGTGCAGTTCTCAGGCCCGGGGTGGAGGTGCTGCTGGGTGTTGGGGCATCAGAGCGGGACGTGGGGGTGCTGGACTTGGACACAGGTGTTATGGACTTCTCATTCTATAACACAAATGACAAGAGTTTTACATCTTAAACACCAAACCTTCATTCCGTTCCATACCATACTTCCAGTGATTACCGTAATTTCAGGACTATTGAGCGCACCCGAATATAAGCCGCACCCACTAAATTTAAAAAGAAAGTACATATACAGGCCATTAATTTGTCTATAAGCCGCAGGTGTCTAAATGTTTTGTGGCACGAAGCTCGTTAGCCTGTAAAATTCTATATAGATTAGCTGCATCATTGTTTAAGCTGCAAGGTTCAGCGTGTGAAAAAAGTATGGCTTATAGTCCGAAATTACGGTACTTTTTACATTTTTCTGAGAAATTAAAAATAGAAATCTACCCTAGGAATTGATGAAAAACAAGACTGAAGGCTATAATTATCCACCAAATTAATCTCTTTTTGACTTGGATGAAGGTGTGCTGCTGGAGGAGTGGCATGGAGGGGCGACTCAGGGGAGCATCCTTCAGCAGGCGACTTTTGTCCAACTGTTCTCCCGAGGAGAGGGCAGGACTTCTCGAGGAGACACTGGATCCTGATGGAAGAGCCAAAGATGAGAAAAAATAAGATGGATTTTTTTTTTTTTTTTTTTTTTCTGATCAGGTAACATAGAAGGTGCAATGTTAAACAGTTTTGTACCTCATTGACATCTACTACCGGTTGTCATCGCCTTCTCCACTGCCTCTCCTGGCATGGACATTATTGTACAGCTGATACTTGACTTTACTTTGTTTCACTGTGATACTTGCTGAGAAAAAATCATCAGCCTACATTAACTGTCTATAAAACTATAAAACACAGATAGTCAGTGTACAGCACCCCATTAATTTGATGTTAAATGAAATTATGCACTTGGTGTAATGAAATAGGTTATCATAAAATCATGATTTAATTAGCCATGAAAGAGGACTGTTGCTCATCTCATTCCTTGTCAATTTTCATGTGGTATCTTTTAAACATTTTGTTACAATTATTAGATAAATGGTCAAAATGGTCTTATTGTGGAGCATCCAGATGGCACATTTGGCTGTGGTACGTCATAAACCATAACAACCAGCTTAAAATTCAAGTCTCTATTGCCAACTCACAAAACATTAAAAGAGTATGACTGAATGTGGCTTATGTTCAGTAATTTCATAAAATGCACTGTCTGTCAGAATGCCTTGTTATGTAGTGGCCTACAAAGTCCAAGATCCTGTTTTTATCTCTTTAAATAGTGAATATTTTAATAAACTTAAAAAAAAAAAAAAAGCACGTAATGGTATTTGGTATGGTAGTGTAGTTTTAGCAGTACAGGGCCATATGATCACACAAGCTTAAATAATACATTTCTCCTATTCCTTCAACAATTATGTTTAAATAATGAATCTTCTCTTGACTAACTTTAATATCTTCACCACGAAGCGCAGGTGGAGGCCAACCCTATCATCTGTCTTCGTTCTTTGCCGTCAGAGGAGTAATCGCCGATTCGTGTTTTCACAGTCCGAACTGGCCGAGGAGACACAGATGAACTCTGGAGGAAACATGAACGATACTGAACAAAGGATGAAGAAACACACCACGAGTTCTAAACACAACAGCTATGCACTGACAAAACTCCACTATATAATAGTGGGAAACACACATTGTAATTGTATGTGACGCCCATTTTTTAGCTTGTATCCATCATAACTGTTTCTATCCCAGAGTATAACAGAATGCCATAGAAGCAGTTTTGTGAGGAACTGATCTGGGAACTTTTTTCACCAAAGAAATATAATGTAATATATAGAACTGACATGTTTCGGTGGATTATCCAAAATAATGGGCACACTCTTTCAGGAAATCTTCATTAATTTTGAAGCTTTTGATGCTGTGAACCCCAAATACAAAACCTGGCCCACTTATTATATTTGGTTGAAGGTAGAATTTAAGATAAACCAAAACTATCTGCATGACTAGATAGCAGCAGAGGTTAGACTGACATAGTATACAAAACAACATATTTAGGTTAGATGTGCTATAAACACCCTCTAAGTGGGACCATATGGGCCTCTAATTGTAAATGAACAAAGTTCAAGAACAGAAAACAAAGTTGAATTAAGACCACATGGAAAAGGCGGAGACAGGACTGTTGAAGAAAATCCAGCTGCTAAAGACCTGATAGTTTGAGGACATTTACTTATCTGTGAAAAAGCAAACTGTAAGCTACAACTTATGTTCTACAAATCTTGACGCATCCATCCTACTAAAAAGGACTAATCTGGCACTACATGCAGCCAGTCAGCAGCGCAAACAGAAAGACAAAGATGAACGATGAAGACACAGAATCACTGTGATCCACCCACCTGCTGGATTTCCACATGACTGTAAAACCTCTGGCCTGTCAAAACCATTTCTCTCATGTTTACTGTATCCATAGCACAAAAGCAGTGCTGCATCCTGATGGTTTGACTATTACACCATCATGGCTTGAACTCAAAGGCACTATTTTTGAAACTGGCGAGGGGGAGCTGTCCACTGATATCTCTTTTTCTTAATCAAATATGGCATCCTTTAACACCATTACTGAAGATTAATCTTCTTTGAGAAGCAAAGATCAAAATAAGGTCAATTCAACATTTCTCTGTTTGCCTGTCCCTGCTGATCTCTCTCTCTCATTGGGAGGCGCCTCCCACCCGGGCAGATTTACTTGACAGAGGGAAGAAAATAAAGCAGGATCTTTAATCCCCACCTTCCTTCCACTAACTCACGCTGTAACCTTCCACTGCCCTTGTCAAGCAAGTGTTGATGACAAAGATCTGGTGGGAGGAGTGAGGTCGCCGGTGTGTGTGTGTGTGCGTGGTGTGTGTGTATGTGTGGTCAGGCAACACTTGTACCTGCTTACATTCTGAGACCAGACAGTAAACAATGCTGAGATGTCAGTGTGCACAGGTGTGAGTCTTTATGAGTGAGACAGAGGCTGAGGCTCTCTCTCCCTCTCTCTCTCTCTCTCTCTCTCTCTCTCGCTTCCTCTCTTGTCTCTCTTTCCAGACTGATTAGATTTAATTAGCCTGCAAATTAGCCTTTTCTAAAAAATATCACAAATTTGACCTTGTTGAAGAGACAATGAAGTTCCTGCTATAGTATAAGCATCAGGAGGTGGGAAGAACCGTGTGTTGCTGGGTGAAAGTGCACACTTGCACATCATAATTATATTTGCCTCCCATTTCAAATTGATTCTGCAAGTGCTGATAATGATACCTTTACCTCCACTGTTGCACTTTCTTTCAGTTTACAAACAGTCTGATTCTGCTTTGATGACCAAACTATGTCTATAACAATAATGTTGTTGGGCATCATGAAGTCAAGGCTAGCAACCCCAGGGTAGATATTTAGCTCTTTATAGAGTCAAAAAACAACCAGGAGGGCATACATTCAGTAAGGCAACCAGCTCAGTCGAAACATCACACACCATCATCACCATTATGTACATTTACCGGAGTTTTGTGTTATCATAAGCACCCCATAAGTTAATAATTTGTAATTTTTTAATAGAAATAATAATAATGTAATCCATGCAAGTTTTTGTAGAACCAATGCTCTTTTTCAGGATCACTTTTGATCGCACTTCACACAGTTAAAATACATTCACACCTGAAGGTCCAATAGAACCACAGTATGATCTGATGAGGGTTAGCTTAAGGGCCTGCTCAAGGTCACCCCAGCGGAAAAGGTCCTCCAAATTTAACAACAAATATGTTGTATACACACAGAGGTGTTTTCTGATGTGGCGCCTGATGTACAGGAAATCATTTGTCCTGTCTAGAAACCATTACAAATCACAGTAAAATAAAACCAAATAAAATTCAAAATAAAAAATAACAATCATGTTTTACAATGGGATGTCGCAGTGGTTAAGATTTGGTTAGGTTTAGGGCACAGATCGTGAGCCTGATTTTTTCTTCTTCATGCGTCACGCCCATAAAAAGGTCAATTGACTTTCTCCTTTGCTCCCATCATATAATTCCGCTTGCGGCCACCAGGAGGGCTTTGTCACTTGTGGGCACCTGGTCAATCGATGCTGATAAAAGGACAGCCTCCTGTTGCTCTTATTTCTAATCTATATTAATCCTGTTGATCCAGAGATTGAACCAGCAACTTCTTTACCAATCGCGGCGCCACTTTTTACTTTGTAGGCAAGTATCATATAATTTACTCTTTAAATAAATTAATGACAGATTACAGTTTGAAGCATACTTGAATTGACATTCATAATAATGCATCATTTAAAAAGAAACAATAAAACATCAAAACATGTTATGTAAGACGATATCATGGAGTATGACTGAAAGCTTCCAGAACAGCTATTAAAAGGACCTTGATGGTGTTTGATTGTTTTATCCACTGCCTTATCCATGACAGGAATTAACCTCAGCTGTTGGACAAGAGGTACTTAATATTTCCAAAAAGATGGAAATGTTAACATCTACATTTCTGTAATCTGGGCAAGACAAATAACACACGAAAAAGTCCCAAATCACCCTGAATGGACTTGTATTGAGAACACCAAGCACCTGTGTGCACCTCACAGCAACGCATCCATTTATACATGAGCATTCGGTGCAGTGTGAAAAGAGCCAGCATTGTATATCAAATCTACTTTGTATCTCCTCTTTCTTTCACCCTCCTGTTCTCTCTTTCTTCTCTTCACCAAGATCAGTTTGCCCCTTATCTAAAAGTCTACTTGTTGGAAATCCAGATGATTCTTTCTTCTCTCAGCTTGTGGGTTTCTGGTGAACCCACAAAATGATGGCTCAGTTCACACCAAAACCTGACCTTGGTCTAACCCACTACCTCTGATCCGGCCTGTTCTATTCAGTCGTTTCTTCGCAGGCAACAGCATGGGCCAGACTGCACACTGTATACAGGGCTTTTATAAGAACTCTATCATTAACAAAGAGCAGACTGCAACTGTAAACCCTTTTATTGCGTGAAAACCCAAAGCACAAAAAAGACGCCTGAGGGCCACTGCAGTGATGACGCTTGACAACAAGCTACAGTGTGTTTACTTCCAACAGGTGATCTGACAGGAAGGTCGGCCCAACCTTGAAAGCTGCCTCACAGAGCCTTAATTCTCCCTTTTCTAAATATACAACATATAATCAAAGATGGAGATTTTGTTCATAAGATTTGTTGAGGATTATATTTGAGATCATTTAAAAAGAGAAGAATTTATTCATGACGCATCTCCTTTCACATGAAGGGAATTCATCACATGGTGGACTGAAAGGGAACATCACGAATATACAAAAACACCCCAGATGCAAAAATCAATGGCATTGATGCAGTAACTGAACCAACAATTAGCTTAATTTGATAAGTGCACTCAATGCTACCACCACGAAGAACAACATGCCCGAGGAGGTGTAGTCCTTGAACACACCATGACTACATAAGTGACTGCTTGTACTGGCAACAATAAATATGCATGCAGACATTACGTGTATGTCTACACCCACACACCTTTGTCGGTGTGTGAGGTGCTAACGCCATGACATTACAGATGTCATGCACCACATCATGACTGTACTTTCTGTGGATTGCCGTTGGCGCAACTGTAGACCACTGACAAGGCTTATTGGTTTTACGAAGTGACTGTTGGCCGCCATGTCAAAGAGCAGCTCTATGCGTGCGTGCAGTGTGTGTGTGGTGTGCATGGGTACAGGGTGCTAATGAAGGGCATTCATCATTCTGGTCTCTCTATCTCTTTACCACTGATTTCTGACAACCTCACACACACACGCATGCAGCACACACACGCACACTGTTAATCGCTCCCATCATGGTGCCTACAGCTCTGTGTGTGTGTGTGTGTGTGTGTGTGTGTGTGTGTGGAGGAGGATAAACTACATGGGGGGCAGGGAGATAACATATTAAAACATTCCTCCTGTCTCCACCTACTCCAAAACACCAGAGAACACACATATCCCGCCAAAATTCATGCGTGTGTGTGTGTGAGAGAGTGTGTGAGCTCAGGCTGCCGGAATAAAGAAATGCTAATCTGCTCATTGAGTATTCAACAAACCAAATGTTTGCCTTGGGAAAAAAAGCTCCGCTTAAGGGACTAATTACTACAAGCGCTGGTTGTTAGGTTGATCTGTTGCGCTGCCTCTTTCCGCTCCCTCCTTCCTTCACTAACCAGGGCCCAGCTCAGCGTATTTTAGTTTCTTTCTTTTCTGATCCAGTTTTTCTTCCAATTTTGCACCATTTTCACATATCAGATATTTTAACTACTCAATTTTTCTGCACAGCTCAAGCGTGGAATACATGAATGACAAGTGGATCAGAAGGTACTAAAGTTCTTATGGGGATTTATAATAGATGCATGGCTTTTCATTACTTTATAATATTAGTGTGATGAGATGCAGTCAAGATTTTTTTAGATTAGATTTTAGAATGGTTAATCTAGTGAACATATGAGTATGGATCAGCATTTTTACATCAAATATCATCAAAACGTTATTTAAATGTTCCTTAAAATCTAAACAGTTTTCCTTCTCTTAAGTGTTCCTACGAGAGACTCACATAGAAACATTACTGTATTAACACACTGTGACTTTGTAGCTAAAAACAAAAGTTCCTGCTTCCACAAAAGTCCGACATCAGTGACAAACAGCCGACTTCCTTCATGTTGACACAGTTTTAGCAAAATGCAGGTCATATATCATCTCACTTAATCTACTCATGTTCTTTGCCCAACATACATCTAATATTAGATTTCAGCCACGAGCAGGTGTATTAAGAATAAAATGAATAAAAGAATCTGGTGGGGTTGATGGCAGGAAAAAGCACTACTGCCTCATGTGTGGAAACTAAATTTCAATCAATTTACTCAAATCACTTTTACAATACACGCCTGTGTTTTTATTTACATTGCAGGGTGTCACAAAACACAAGATCTTAACTTGATATGGGAATGACAATCCCTCCAAACATGTTCTTATGCAAAGGTCAGAAATAAAAGAAGAACTTACCTGACTGAGTCTCTGTCTGAAGAGGCAATGGGCGCTAGAGACAAAAAAATATTACTGATTAAAGTATTTAATGTCTGAAGAACAAGCACAAGAAATATGAGCAAAGACACACCTTCGATTAATAAACCTTACATATAAAGCTGACAACACAGCTAATTTTTCCCCTGCTGCTTGGGACATTACCTGGGAGTCTGTGATTTTACATCAAAATCTTCGACAGATGTTAGCAGCTTATACACATTTATTGCTACTTCATATAACACAATCTAACCCTATGAACTTGATGGTATGTTGCATTGTAGGTATGTTATCCATTAGAGCTCTACTAATATTAAAGAAGCTACTAGCTAAATGAATACATTTTAAAGCTTGTAGAACTAAACAAAATTTTTGTATTTTTCTTTTTTTATTTCTAATCACTACTAATTGGCATTTGTTTCTCACCTACAGCATGTTAACAGACAATGAAGGCAACAGCAGAACATTACAATTATATTGGCCATCACAATCAGAGTTAACAAATACCTCTTTAGTAGTTAACAAAGACACACAGGCTGGACTGTAGTAGCCATATTGTAGAAAAGTTCAAAAAGGTTGTCATCTCATGAATACTGATAATGGGGGATACTGTCCATAAATGCTGCTGGTTTGTAAATTATGAGCCCAAGTGTCAAAATGACACTAAAGTTGGCATCAAAGTTACCAACCTATAAAACAGTATGCTAAATTACAGCAAAGAAATACACCCATCTAAAGAGACAAATAACAGTTTCTTCTTTCCCAGCATACACCATTCTCAGGAACTCAGCTAGAGATGGAATTGCATTGTTATTGATTGTGTTCAACGGGTGAGTATTACACGAGTTAGCAGCTGTTAGCTTTTATCAAGTGCTACAGGGCAAGGTTAATTACTCTACTGCACTGTAAAACCCCTCACAGCCACGCTTGCAACAGAGTAATCAAGACCTGGTACAGACTGCCGATTACACACACACACACAGACACACAGACATTATCTCTATGTAATAGTAATTAAATGCTTGAGCTCAAAGTCACAAAGAGAGAAGAATTAGAGGCGTTTTATGAGTACACACTAGTGTTGGGCATTGTGGTATAATAATTAAATGGCATAATGACAAATCAGTTTTCAATAGCTTTAACTGCTGTCCATTCAGAGTACTAACAATTAAGCATCAGCCAGTATAAGTGGTGACATAATGCATAATCTGAATATTCTAGACACTTAACATTTGTTTGAGATCATTAATTGAACAAAACAATAAAAGTGTCAGTATTTATGTCTATTAAACACAATTTATCTTCTGTGGCTATGAGTGAACCAAACAGCTTTACAGTTGTAATTTGTTCATTGTGTTTGAAGATCTCACATAAAAAAATTTATATCTTAGCCTTTATCTAGATGAATAACCTGTCAGTGGATGTAGGGAAGAAAGAAAGAGCAACTTTACAGTTGTAATTTAATATGATTCCAGGATTCACTGATAAAACTAAGCATGATGCAACAACTTAGTTAAAACTCATATCACCCTTATGTGTTTGCATCATTCCTAGAATTTAAATTAAGTATTTTATTAAATCAAAATGGAGGATAGAAGTAACTAAACTTAAAACAAACTTCACACTGTGACTGTTTACATCAAGAGGCAGTGATGCCTGTTAAGACTTATTTTAGACATGAAGGCACACTTGCACAGAATCAGGCATACAGAAATATATTGACACCTAACTGTGGCCAAGACATACAGAGCAGGCCTAATTCTCTTGGGTGTTCACTGTTGTTATTGCGGTGTTTCTCCTCGGCCTTTGAGCGGCAGCTGGTGACCCAGGGCAGAGGAGACGCCTGAGCAGGTTTGCAGCACTGGGTTCCGGGTAGGGGGCTGGAGGCCGCCGGGGTGTAGCTGGACAGGGATGCTGTGGGCCATGGAGAGGTGTTGAGCCTGAGCTGCTGTTGAAGCACACACAGAAATGACTGACTAATGTTGCCTGACTTGAAGCACCCGCATGACTTAAGTACAAACAAGTAGCTGGATGAAGAGGTGACAGACAAAGAACCGAGGAGAGAAAGACAAAATAAAGCGATACAACTAGCAGCAACATATGGTACCTAAACATGTTTAAGAAACTAAGTCTCTCAAAAAAGACGCCTGTGTATACCAGAGGTCTGGACATTTGAATATGTGACAGCCAGCTGGAGGAAAGCACAACTTGAATAAAAATGAAAATATTCCACACTGTCTCGCTTCTGCTGGCTCTATTTGTCCATTACAACATGTCAGTGGGCTGAGATTATCATAAATAAACAACACACCAACATTGAACCAGACCGTGGGGAGTATGCACAATTTATTCTCGACAAGTTTTACAAATCCAAGAACAATACCATCAGCAAGCACTGTTTTTAATAATAACCATTAACGCCATTCTGATAAATGTCCTGATTTGCTAATTGATGATATCTGCTGGCGCTAATTCAATCCAAACGTCGAATTTCTGGTAGAAAGGTGCTTTTGTAATGGGACTGAAACCATTCATTAAAATGTATTATATTGTATTAACATTGTTAATCTTTATAGATAAAAACTGACCTTGTAACCTCAATGAAGTTGAAAAGTGTCGCCCAATCTATTGAACTTTGGTGAATACATAAGGTAGAAACAGATTTTAAAAAACCTTGCTCATCTTTGTTGTTGGAGATGCATTTGATCTATTCATGTCTCTCACTTTAAGAGCATGCACTAAACTACATGTCCTTCAGCATTAGTTCCACACTTTCTTCTTCATATTATTCTCCCTGTACCACTTTTTCAACATTTATCTCTGCTATATCCGTCTCACAGCATCTTCTGTTTCTGTATATATTTGTGTGTGTGTGTGTGTGTGTGTGTGGGTGTGTGCATGTGTGCGTGCATGCAATACACCCACTCCTATGATGGCGTTGAGTTCAGCCATGGTGACCTGCTTGGCCCTCTCCACTGCTCAGTAATTCAATCGCTGCTGGTGCTGAGAGAGACCACACACAGACAGCCAAAACTGAGGAGAGAGACACTCAAACAACAAACCAAGACAGAGAAAGAAACATTTACAATCTAGACATCTGACTTTAAGAGGGTGATGAAGATCATGTCATCTGGTGCACAAACAGAAAGAACTGCACATAAGATGGTAATACTGTTTATCGTGTTGCCAGCACCTGTGAGTCGCCTACCAACTCCACTTTTTCCTGAAAATTCACAATCCATCGGTCTGCCTCCTTTCTATCAACATGAATCACAGCTAACTGGCAGTTTTCACCAAGTAGCTGTCACCGAACTTGCGGCCAGCCTGATACACTCACATCAAACAGCAGGAGCATCATAACCCTCACAAACCGCTGTTCATCTCATTTACACCAGCCATGAATGTGCAACAACAGAGTGAGCTACAGCACATTACTGTACCTTTGAACCAGATTTTCTGGACAAAGGCATCCACCATGCTGTTGAACCAAAGCTCTCACCAGAACCAGTTTAAATGCCAGCAGACAAAACCCGAGATACCTCTGAGTCATCACCAGTTTGCTCATTATTTGCGGAACAAGTGTTCTCCTCGAGAACTGATACTTCACTAGAGTTGCCTATTAAAACTCCACTGACAGAGAAAATGAGCAACTAATTAGGTGTTATTATTGGTCATGTAACTTGCACAGGCCAGTTAATTTCTTCTTTGGGGGATAGACTTTAAAAAAACCAAATAGAGGAGTGTCCAGGAACAGTCTATGTTTGCTATCGGATCTCAAGATATACAGTGGGACGAAAAGCCAAAATATCCTGATATTAATCGACAATATCTGATGGAAAAGCCTGTGTGTGAGAGATTCCAGCTTATGGAGTAATCACTGCATGGAACAACAACTATAACCAGAACCACAAAGATACTATGCAGTTGTCTGTTTTCACCAGTCTGGTGTAGCTGCTAAAACTTCATGATAAAACAGGCATGTTTGAGGAGGAAGAGGAAGAGACGGATATCCAGAGAGACAGACAGCTAACAGGGCAAAGTCATCCAGAGGGTACAGAGGGAGAGAGAAAGACAGATCCAGACAGAGAGAGAGCAGCAAGATTCATCCAGGAGAGAAAAACACACCAAAGTAGGCCAGAGATGAAGAGCTTAATGGTGTGAAATGAACCTGACCATCGAAGTTCAGCTACACCCTGCAGACTGAGTCTAACCTGCCTGAACGTGACACACACACAAAAAGATCCACGCTTCCTGACAAATATTGGCAAACAGCCATACCATTATTACCAGTTATTCTGTCAATTATAGTGTGTGATGGACAATACTTTTTTGCACAAATTGTCATTTCAGCAAATACAGATGCTTTTTCATTTCATTACACTGACATCAGAGTTTACCTGTTTTATAGTTTAATTGCAATACGACACATGAAACACTCCAACACCGCAGTTCTCTCACAGCACCTGGGCGATCACTGACTTGAGACCAACTTCAACTCAGAAAAAACAGGTAAGATTACTTAGTCATAACATTGTCAAAAATCCAGCATGACTGAAGATATGAATTTGATTAACTTATAAACGACAGTCTATTAAATTAAACTGTAATTTTAGTTTTGGTATAGATATCAAAACTTTACTTTTACTAGCATTCTTTATTCTGTTTCATTACTTGTTGAATACAATGCATGTCTACAGATTTGGTAAATCATGATTTGTTACATAACTTACTGTGAATGAGAATAACAAGACTATCACCCAGGATTCAGTGCCAACTTAGTTACTTGTCGTTTTTGATACCACTAGTACACATAAGATGTAAGATCTAACCCCATCTATCAATGCTCAATCTCAATTATGTGTATTATGCATGATTCTATGGTGATATTGGTTCCAGTATGGGTAAAATATTTCGAGCAATTCCTGGATTACAGGAGGTTGACCCCATCGTGATCATCCTATTGGTGAAAACAATGCTACTGTCAAACACCATCAAACCGCGGGAAGGAACAACGCCAGAAAATGACAGAAATAAAAATAAACAAAGAGCTCACACATGCAAACACAGTCGACGTGGATTTGCTGCACAATATGATTGTGTTACATCTATATGCACACCCAGTAAACGAGGCTGTGTATCAAACAAAGCAGTGAAAGCCTGCTTCTCTCCTGCCTCCCTCCTCTATGGGCCTTCTAGGCTGTGTAGCAGCACCACAGTTCAATGCCATTATTCCTAATCCACCCTAAACCTCCTAATCCATGGCTAATCTGAGAGCTTTTATGTCCACACTCACTCCTTCCTGCTGCTCCACCCCTCAACACACACACACACACACATGCACACACACACTTTCAACTCCTCCAGAGGAAGGATTATCAGCTAAACACATACACAGACACACACACACACACACACACACCTCTCACCTAAAAGATTTCATAATAAAACACACTGTACAAAAACACACTTCTCTCACACCCACTACTGTACGCACACGTTTACAGTGTATTTTAACACATTCTATCGTGCACTTAGATGGACAAATATACACACACACACAATAAACTCTAACACAAAAGAATTTTCTCTCACACACACACACACACACTCAGCCACTGGCTCCTGCATATGTTAGTGGGAGACATTTAATAAGTTCAGAGCATATCTGCCTATCCCGAGCAGGGAGGATTAGCCCAGGATAATCTGTGTGTGTGTGTGTGTGTGTGTGTGTGTGTGTGTGTGTGTGTACATGCTAGTGTGTATGCATGTGTATCCGTATCTGTCTGTTTTGCCTCACAATCCACCACACACACTTCTTCTTCTCCTCCTTCTATGGTTCCTATCTTCTTTCCTTTCTCTCTCTCCCTCTCGCTGTCTCTCTCACTCTCTCACCCACCTCCATCTTAACTCACAGTGACAGTCATTTTTGAGTCTTACCTCTTGAGAGAGGAAGGGGATGACTTGGGCGCAGATTGCGTTCAGCCGTTTGACGATCTCCGCCTGCAAGACAGAGAGGTGGGCGCAGAAAACACATTCATCTTCAAATACACCAACAGAGAAGAAGATAGTCGTCCTCTGCACACAACCCACAACTGCTCACGTCAGCTCACTTTAATGTGTGTTAAACTAAAGTAATAACCTACATTTTTTCAACATAAGTATCTATTATGCTAGCTGATATGAAACAACAGTAATTTGATGTATACTCTGCTGTTGAAAGGTTTTGGATTTGCTCTTAGAAACACCTAAAGTCTGATGGGTTTTTCCCAAGACATATCTTTTGGTTCTCAGGAGGTTGTTGCATTTTAAATTTTAGCATTTAGTATTGTATTGTGTATTGTAATTAACAAGAGAAGAACTGGGAGGACAGCATGAGCAGCAAATACCATGAAAAGAGCAAAACAAACAGAAACTCAAACTTCATCTGTAGGAAAATGCAGGGGGGGGAAAGATATCTGAGTGCCACCCACACTGTTTGATTTGAGGATGATCTCTGGGAATTGCAGTGCAGAAACACCACAGTAATGAGCACCAATGTCACCAAAACAAACCCTGCACAACTTTATCATTGAGCGATTACTGTAAAGCAGGATAGTATCAGCCAAGTCTGAATCATGCTCTTATTTTTTCTCATGAACTATCCACACTCAGACAAAACCATCACTGTTTACTTGTCAGTCAGGGAGTGATGTAGTGGCCTTAATTTCTGTTAATCTGCTGTGCACAAAAAAACTTCACAGAAATTACACACACGCCTGGATAAAAATGATAACAGGTTACATTTTAGTGACTAAGATTTCAGGTTTTAACAAGTCCCTCCAATCCAGGCGTCCAAACCACACATTTTTAGTGGCTACACCTCCACAGACAAACATAAATCCTTTTCTACATTTCCTATGACACAACACACATTCATGGAAGCAGAGTAGGCTATGGCCAGCCTGCAATAATTCATATTGCTGTTGTTGTCACTACAATTATTGCTAGTCATTATGTTGTATGTGGAGCTGTAAAAGGCTTCAGGACAGGATTCTGTACCTGAACCACTCATAGATATACAAACAGAGATACTGTATACACAAACACACCTACACTCACACATGGAAAGATGTTTTTTGTGCTCCCCATACTACTTATTACAGTTAATATTTCATTTCAAGTAGCCTCACTGAAGCTACTTGATAATCATTCCTGATGCAGAACATTGCCTCATCTTGGTGATCTTGCAGATATTACTAGCAATGCCATAATCTCTGTATAAACGCACACCAATAACTCCAGCCCAACACACACATCAGTTGATACCAATGTTAAAATTTAAAAGACAGCACCTTTTAAAAAAAAATCTTGAGTTGTTGTTGTTTTTCATCCGCTTTCTTCAGATAACCTTAAATTTTTTTAGCTGCCTCTATAAAATTGCTAGTGCTAATTTATGACCGAAAGCAAAAAACATACACACACACTGGATATTGAGATTCTTGTCAGGAGATGCTAAAGGCTTACTGTGTAAATTTCTCTCCATCTAAACCATTCATGACAGAATAATGAATAAAGTAATGTGTCTGTCCAGTGAAAGCTTTCAGAGACACAGAACAAAGACATTATTTTACAGAAGACAGAAACAGAGATATTGTCTTTATTCCATGCATTTCTCTTCCTTTCAAACCAGTGCGGCCATTAATTCACAATGCAATCTCGACCACTGGAGTGCGCCCAATTAAAGATTTAGGTGTGTTATACTGGTAGCAGCTGATGTAGCCTCGAGTCTCTGTCTAAACAGAGATGAAGAGTGGGCTACAGAGGTCTGTTGCTCACCTCTTCTAAATCCACATTCCACGCATTTTTTTCATTTTCAGTCTTCAGCCCAAAGCAACACCGACATAAATGACATCAATTGAGGCACGTATCAGAACCACTGCAATGACAAGATTTGTGACTTTTTAAACTATCTGAGAGAGACAATTTGTCAGCAAGATTTGGCACCAACTTCAGTTAGACAGCAAACGTCCATACCCTCACTTCTCCAGTTTCTGCAGGCATATTGGTACTGGTGTATTTGTTGTCAGTATGTCCATCTGAGACTACAGTAAAATGCTCTGTATTCCTTATGCATCTTGGTTACATTTCTTACAAAAATCTAAGAAATCCATCAAGATTTTTGTTTATGTTGTATGTTTATCTTAAAAAATATATTCCAAATATTGAAATTCGTCACCATCAAAAACAGCATCAATCAGGCTACATCACTTATCCTTCAGTATCTGGAAGGTTATTCCACTGATGCACTCTTCGAACATCAATCACCATCAGCTGCACGGATGACGAACATAGTCCCAGGACGGCCCACTTGAGAATTTGATATGGAGAGTAGTCCACTTGAGCAGACAGTTGAAGGAAAACACGCAGCCACGTGCACACAAGATTTCTGTCGACTTAATCTCAGCTACATTATGAGCCAACATTAAAAAAAAACAATAATGAGAACTGGAAGTAATTCTCCAAGTCCAATACAAATGCAGAAGAAGCTGCATCTCTAACCCTCGACAGGCAGTTGTTTTACGAGTATAACCTGACAGAGGTGAACTTGCTCTGGTATCGTGGTAACAGAAGGCCCCAGGAGGCCATGAGAGCAAACCCACTGGATACAAACCCTTCCAGGACAGAAGCACAAGCAACACTGCAGCAGGATGGTGCACATAAACACAACCATGTGCACAGACACACACCTCCACACAGCCTTCTGTATTCATCAGATGTTTTACTAAACCCAAGGTTGGCTTTTAAAGATTACACAGCACCTCTCTCTCCACACATCAGGTAGGATTTTTAAACAGGAAATTGCCTGATCCACTGTCCAGAGGGAGTGCTAGTAGCAACCTAAATCCAAACACAAACATAGACAAAGACATTGACTCACACAGAAACACATACTATCGGAATATGATGAACACTCACCATCGCTTATTTGTAAGATCAAATACATAAGTACATACAACAGAGAGTCTTTTTTCACCTGTTTGTGACTGCGGGAATAACATTATGGTATCAATGCCCGCCGACAATGGAAGGGAAATTGCTGTCAGACATTGACTGACATATTTCACCTATTGGCTGAATGACAAAATGATTTGTGTAAGGTTCTGTCTGCATTTTGTTAATGAACAATATTTTGACTGAATTTGTTCAGGCATCATTTCAGTGATAAACTGACTGCGTGTAAATACAGATCCATTCATACTGAAATAGGGCTGCAAATAACACTTATTTTCTTGATAAACTATTTATGGTTTTAACCCATGAAACTTCAGAAAACACTATAAAAACATCAATTATCACAATGCCAATTTCCTAAAGTCCGACATTATGTTTTTTAATGTCTTGGTTTGTTCAAAGCAGTACAAAGCCCAAACTGCTATTGGTCATTTAACATAAAGAAAAGAAGCAACTCACACGGCGGCTGGAACCATTAATATTTGCACTTTTGGTTTGAAATCTGACTAAAATAAACAATGAACTAATCAATAATCGACTAGTCACTTCAGCTGAAGACACAGACACGATTTTAGATCAGGAAAGCTATAAATATACTTGTTGACATTACATCTGAGTTGTGCTAAACCATTACTTTTAAAAAGTACTTATGCTCATTTTAAATACAGCGCCAGATAACTTATTCTTAACTATTATGTCTAATACTTGAGTTCAGTGTTACAGACCAGCAGTTCAGGCGCTAAAAGCTGACTTTACAGGCTGACTTCATCTTTACTGAGGCCAAAGAAGTTGCAAAGGTTTGCCAGTTTAGGGAGATGCTGCAGAAAAGAGATGTGGCATTAGTAAGGCAGCCATGTTTTCCAAAATGCGGTCAGCCGGACAGTAGACAAACTGAAAACCAAACAAAATGGCAGAATCACCACTACAAACATAGTCTTATTCACCTTCAGATATTTTCATCGGCCAACGATTTAGTTGCTGGTAATGCACTAAACATCCTAATTGAGTACACTGGATTCATCAAGCGTTGACATCTTTCACTTAATGCTACATTAAATCATAATGATATCTTCAACATCCAAGGGTTTCGTCTTTCTTGGTGATGTTTTTGTCTTGAATAGTAGTAAGTGTTGTAAGGAGCTTTGGCTGGGAAGACTTCAGAGGCCATGAATGGAAGATGCAAGACACAGAACGCCTGAATGCCAACCATCAGTAGAGCAGCCACGAGCAGTCAGATGATTGGGAAACTCGAGGAGGCAGCCTGATTACCTGTGATTAAAACACAGAGCTACAGCTGCACACACAACCTAAAACACTGACATTTTCTATTTTATATTTAACGCTTATCCATGGAAGACTTGCTGTGCACACATGCCCTTTTTCAGTTTGGTTCTTGCTTCACATTCATGCACACCGGGAGCTGCCCAGTACATATTAGCCTTTGAGAAACCCACCAGCTAATTTGTCAGTTTATGCCTTGCTCAACAGCAGTGTTAGTGCTCAGGATTTTACAGCTGAGGATCTATTTGGCAAACCTCCATAAGGCTAACACCAACCCTGCAGCTGATAAGATAAGATAAGATAAGATAAGATAAGATAAGATAACTTTATTAGTCCCACAATGGAAATTTCCATCGTTGCAGCATAACAAGTGATTGAAAAAGATGAAAGAAATAAATAATGTAATAAAGGTGATAAAAACAAGATAAGGCTATAAAATATACACACAGTATAAACATGAGAATGTAATAAAAAAATATTAACAGAAGAGCAATAATCACAGGACTTTATATATAGACAGAAATGAACTAACATCGAGTATTGCACATTTGAAATGGCATTGCACACAGTGATAATACTGATAGCAGCTGTTTTGGGTTAAAGTGCAGAAAATTTAGTGAAATGGTCCATGTCTGTATGTGGTACTAGAAGAAGTGAAAAAAAGAAACAGACGCTCAAGGAGACTGTGAAGGGTGCAGACTACTACAGGAGTGGGATTGTGCTTGAGGAGGATTGTGCTACATAAGTTGTTGCCCATCTGAACATAGGAGGCCTGCCAGGACTCACCAACTGGAACATCACCCATCAGCTCCTCAATTCCTGTTCCACAGTGTTGCTTAACAGCATTACAGAATAACGATTTTGTAGCGACATGGCATCTTGCAAAATTTCTGATGCCACCTTTAAAACTGGGTAGGGAGCTCTGATTTTGAAGGTTGTCAAACACACACATCAGTGTAAAATGTTGATTCTAGCCATGATCATTTCACTAACAACTTCTACAATCTGAACTTCCAATCAATTCATTTTGAAGAGCTGACTTTGATGTTGGCACAGAAATGAAACATGCTTGGAGCAGAAAAGGAAATGAGAAGCTTTTTCAAGGCAACACAACCAATTTCAGGTGACATTTTACATCAGTGGCAAAATAAACGTGACTGGCCGCCAGAGTGCAGGGATGTCAGCCTGTTTGGCAACACAATGCCTGCCACTGCAGACACTAAAGCAAAAAGGCAGCTTTTTGTCTGAAAAGGTCCTGGTGGTTTGTGTGCAACCTGGAGAATTTGATCTGCAGAGAACAGGCCTTAATCTTTGACCTGACCTGTCACTGTCTTGATAGTAACAACATTACAAAACGACTGGGCCAGAGAGTCTCGTTAGGACTCAAACCAGGTCGATCTGCTGTGGAGTTTATTAGATTGAAGGACTCTGTGGTCACATAGCCTCCAGCAACCTCTGAGGTATGACATAAGTGCTGAATTTATCTTTTGACCTGTATGTGAGTCACTGGAGAAATGTAATTCTCCTGTTAAAAAGAGAAAAATCAGTGAGCAGCAGCAGCAGCCAGAGAGGGGATGGTGAATATCAAACGCCTTATTTTATGGTTTACCCTTGTGATCAGGATCAACAACATGCAATAAATGGTGTGACTGCCTGCAAAACAGACCAAGATGGGCTAACTCCAGAATCTACTCACTGAACATGCTTTCATTATTTACCTGAGATAACCCACTTGTAATCTTCGCTCGCTGCATTACAGCGATCCCAGTGAGATAACAGCATGGTGAGCTTGGTGTGGCACAAAAACACTCCAGCAATAACCACTTATCACCACAGATGCTGCCCAAAAGAATGAAAAACAGCTCAACACTCCCACTTCAACTCCTAACAACAAAGAAATTAGATCAGGCAGGAGCCCCGGAGTCAGATTGGGCCAGATAGAAGATCAATGTCCATCTCCTGTGAGCTGCCAGGCAATCGTGACAAGCACCACTTTCACCACCAGCTAATACTAATCTAATGGACCCCACTATAAAGGCTGTTTTCCCTTGTAGACAGTATGTGTGTGGGTGGAAAGACACAGCGAGATAGGTAGGGAGAGACAGGGAGGAAACAAAGGCGCTTTTACAGACAGTGTGGCCACAAGCTGCTCAAACTGCAAAATGAGGCTTAATGTTAAGATTTAGTTTCTGGTTACTATGATGCAACTTCTTTGCAAATTTGCTAACTGCATTTTGTGGAACAAAAGGAGATTTTATCGCCACAGTTCTTGAAATTACAGTTAGAAATGACCAGAATTACACAACACCTTTCACAAAGTCGAGACGACACTGTCACTGCAGAAGTCACTGCACCCTGCCAAAACTGTCTGGCATAACCCTGTAAACCCCAACTAGATAGTTTTGGTTTAATGGCTTAACAGAACGAGATCCAAAATGCTAGGTAATTGGTGAGCATAGGACGTGTTGGTAGATTGTCACCTCTGAAAAGACCAGGCCAGCTGTTTTCCCTGCTCCAGCCTTATGCTGCTTGCCTACAGCTGCTGGCTATAGCATTATTTGCACTCAGACAGATACAGGGTGGTATCAATTCTATCTTTTACTCTCAGCAGAAAAGAGAAGACCAGCCTTCAGTCATCTCAGCACGACCACCAGATTATTAATCTTAGGGACCCCTTGTGGTTCCTGACCTGTTGAGACCACTTTATCACACAGTCACTTTTAACTCAGCCTGCCACCATTTTCACCTCCAGTTACATATATACATAGAAGAATTTAAGTAAACCTGAATCTGAACATTGTTAAATAAGTTTATGGTTTATAAGGCAAACATAATATATGAAGAGATAACATATGGATGTCATTTAAATCTCATTTACTACAATTTAAAGATTCCAATGTGCTTTAATCTTGTTCTAAATGCAACACGCAGCAGAAAAAAATCCACCAAATGAAATAAATGGCCCCCTGATCCGCCAGCAGTAAATGAGTTGTCAGGATCCTCATTGAGCACCGCCATCTCCAGCATCAAAACGTTTTATTACCTTCTTTCACCACTTTCTCCTCCCTCCTCCTTCCCCTTTCCTCGCCTATCCCTCGCTTGCTCTATTCTTCAGTTCTGACTTGTAATTGATTAGCTGTCCCTTCGTCACCAGTCCTATGCTCTACACCCTCGTGGCCTCCTCCCTCTTTATCCCACCCCACTCCCATCCTCCCTGACTCCCTGCCTCCCCCGCCCATCCTCCGCTTCCACATGGTCAATTTCTTTAACGAAGCAGGCATTTCACTCCCTTGGCACCAGAGAGCCCTTCTGTGTAAATAAAACAGAGAGCAGAGCCAAAATCACTGGGCCGACATCTCAGAAAATGCTAAATGCAACATTAGTAATTGCTTGCAGCGATTTCACTGCCTTAATGGGACTATAGCTCGACAACCCCCCGCCCACCAACGGCTTCCCCCAACAACATCACCAACACCACCACCTCCCCCAATTTCCCCCACTGTTCAATCTCAGCATCCACTCAATGAGCCACACACGTCGTATTGTCATATTGAATGCTGTGGATAGAAACACACATTAATGCCCGTACACGCTGATCTAAGAGTGCACACAAACACAGTCTGCACATCAAAATCATTTGCTTCCAGAACTCACACACAAACACACACACACACACACACACACACACACAGTGGAAACAGGCACTCACAGGCTGCTGGTAGAAATTAAGGATTCACTCTCCAAAACTGTTTCCTGACAGAAATCACCGGGCACCACACAGAGCCACCGTCCACATTTTATCTCTTTTTATTTTTTTCTGCCTTTCTCCCAATAAACACGAACACACACACACACACAAGCACACACATACAGATACACACACACAAACAGCAGCAGACAGCAGGATTTATGGTAGACACCCCATATTTCATCAGATAAGTCTGACTAGTGTGACAGTAAAAAGTTGCGTGTGTGTGCAACATTCACGCACAGAAACAAACACAGACACACACACACACACACTCACACTCACAGAGAAACAAATACAAACACCAACACACACTCCCTAGTAAACACCTAAAATATATGAGCACACACACACACAACTTCACAAATAGTGCACACAAAACTAAATAAACAACAACAGTGTACATACAGACAAACACACACACACACACACCAAGAACACATGTACAGTATACATACAGGCTGTTGAACAGACACACAACAACACACGCATACACACACACAGCAAATCAAACAGGCATCATAGATACACACACAAACACAGTAGAAACATACATTAATTGCAAGACAAAGACCAAGACCACATCCTCTCATACTCTCATAAGCACACACACACGCACAAACTACACTCACACACTACACTGCACACACCATTTCTGAAATGAATGAAGCTGGTTAGCTGTACTATCGGCCTGGCAGCTGATGTGTGGTTACAGACATTATGCTAATGACCTCCGCGGTTTAAAAAGGCAGCAGTAATGTAAAGGTCTGCTAGCGCCAAACTGCTCACTCGAGTCATTTTCAGCCTGCTTTCTTCAATTAAACTGACAAATTATTATTCACATGTGAAATTACTTACTCAACCCCACGAGGCAACAAGACGCTTGAAATAGAACCACTGAGAGATGGAGAAATTTTAGCACTGCTTTTTTTTTTACTCCTGTAATAAATCAGATTCCATTATGAAATATGTTGCCTTTAACATAAATTCTGCATGATTTTCTCCTCAACACCGACCAGTTTGTGCCTCCCAAGCATCACTACATTCAAGTCACAGCTTAGTACTTCAGATTTTCCTAAAAATAATTATCTTACAAACCCAGAAGATTGTTTAACAAAACTTACCACTGTCTGATGATACCTCAGAATCTCCAGAGACTCCGCTAACTATTTGGATGAAAAATATATTCTGTTTGTTGCACTTTTAATATCGATCAAGCTGCAACTATATTTCTTGATACAGGTAGCCAGAAATGACTAATTTTGGGAGTAAACATCATCATAAACAAAACTGCAATATATCTATCAGATTGGAGGATACAATTTGTTATTTTGCTAACATTTTACAAATTGAGGAGGAGGAGGGTTTTGGCGGCCACCATCTTGTTTGGATTATTTAAACTGGCGTAGTTTGCTGCATAATATTTTACATGCAGCAACAGAATGTTTTTATTTTGAATAATCTTGGAAATACCTTCAGGAAAGAGGTGTAAGGTTACAAACGGCCTTTTGGGTTTTTCAAGATCACTGGGAAGACATTTTTAGGAAAATCATGCTTAGCTAGAATATCACCGACAAGGAATATTGACCACAAAGCGTACGGGATCATTATAAGGAGGTAAACATGATTAAAACGTGACATTGGCAGAATTCAGCAAAACTGTCAAGACCAGAGGGACCTCGAAAACATGGTGAGCAGTTACTGCAGCAAGTGCAGATTTTAAAATCCAAATTCAAACGAAAACCCATCTTGAGGTTATTTTTACCATCTGCTCCTTGACACCTACTGCAGTGTGGATCAGTTTTACTTCCTTTTGACACTCAAAGTAAAAATGAAACCAAAAAAGTAAATTGTTTCCTACCTGTTTGTGCATCTGACAGTTGAGTCCCAGAGGACATTTCTCAGAAGTACTTAAAAACACAGATCAAAGTAAGGTCAGCGAACGGTCCTCTCTGTCTCTTGTACACACCAACATAATTATACAGACCAGCATACATGCATGCACACACACACACACACACACACACACCTAGGAGAGTCAATGAAACTCACCATGACATAGTGTCTCAGATCTCAGTTTTTCTATTGACAAGCCACACTCCAATTTCAGATCAGGAGGCAGAAGGAAAATGTAAGGTATGATCAAACCCACTGCAATCCTATACACGCTCAAAAGTAAAAAAAAAAAAAAAAGAAAGAAAGAAAAAAAAGAAACTCTGAAATTATTAATCATCAAATGGTCTTACTAAATCTCAAAGATACCAAACATATTTTAATGTTTTATCACATGAAACAAATTAGCAAAGTTTGACTGAAAAAAATTTAACTGCAGAAGGCCACTTGCAGAATACTGAGCATCCAAGTGACCACATCCTGTTCCTTTAAATTTGCATTTCTAAATTTGAGTGCAACAATGAAAAGAGAAAAGAAGAGTGCTCCTTGAATCACACCAGTTTGTTCTGCAGATGCAGACACTTACTCAGCAGGTACAGTAGTAATTAATGGATTAGACAAACGCCAAACCTCATCATATTCTTACGGTGTGAGGGCTTCAAACTGCACCATCAACAAAAACTATATAATGAGGATCCATTTTACAACTGTGGTTACACAAAGCTTAACTCTTTCAGATGTTGTTGAGCTACTGAAAGCTGCATCACATCACCACAGGAAGCTTTTGTCAACTTCTACTATGAGGAAATCATCAGTGTAATGTTATCAAACCGGTGTGCAGGTAAAGCAGGATTGACAGGCCAACATAGATGAATGGAGACATTTAAAGGTTAGGATTGATTTAAATCTTTAATTGTCATCCTTTTAAAATATGAGATTTAAAAGGAGAAATGTGGCTGCTCGGCGGATTTTCCTATGTCCAGTTGGTTTAACTGCCCAGAGGCTGAACATTATGTTTTTCTAAATAAAGCAAACAGAAAACCTCTAGTTAAATTGTTGATGTATATTCAGGTGTGTATATCCCACCCCTTACTCTGTTTTTTCACCACATCAGTTTCCCTATCTGCTGTTTAGGACTTCACTGGCACGCAGCTGCTCTTGATCCACACATGCAGCAGACACACCATCCTGTCTAGCCTGCTCAGCCCCAGGATTGACCTGACCCTGCTTCACCCACCAGGTGATCTGGCACAATTACATGGTGGCCAGGAGGTGAGCTATTATTATGCACAGCATCACACACGGCGTTCTTCCCTACAATGTATTTCACACTTCATCATGTCGGTAAAAGTATTTCATTAATTTACAACAGAGAGAGAGACATGCATACTGTTGTCGATGGGTTTACCTGTGGGTAGTCACCAGTGAGAGTGACCTGAGACAAACATGGACTACCTTCAGAAGGCCCCCAAACTGATCTGAAGAGAATCATTTCATGATCGCCTGAATGGAATTTACCTCACATCGAGCATGTTTTATGTCTCAAACTAAATCCAGTTTCTGTCTTGTATTTCCTGCGGTACTACATCATGCTTTCCACATTTCCGGGTCAGATCGTAGGTCTGACACATAACTGGTGAAGGGCAGGTCGTTATTAGAATGAAGTTATTTCTACTCTGATTCAGCTTCTAGTTTACAATATGGGTTGTGCTTTTCATCAAATGATTATTTTGACTATTGATTATTCTGATTTTTCATTGATTTATCATTTGGCCTGTATAATATCAGCAAATTACACATTCTCAGAGCCCATTGTGATTTTTAATGTCTTGTTTTGTCTGATCGTCAGAAGTTACCACCAACGCAGAGTAAGAAAACCAGGAAATACTGTTCTGGAACCATTTTCTTTAATTAATTTAATTGCTCGATAATGTCTGTAGATCATACACCTGACACCGGACATTTGCAGCTCTGCGGACCTGTAATAACACACAAATCAAATATATTCACTCTTCCACCCAATGCAGGAAGTCTCATATATTTTGTAAATATATGGTCGATGAGGATGTTTCCTGAACTCACCTTGTGATATTGGGCTTGCAGGAACTGAACTCCTTGATTCGGTCGCAGGACTCGGTGACAGTGGACCGAATGGCTGTCCCGCTGGTGGGGGACTCAACCCAAACCAAAACAGTATGTGAGGGAAGAGGAGGAAGAACTGAGCCATCAAAGTTCAGTGTCATGACACACAGACAGAGGCAAGACTGTAGATGATACAACTGTGACATGGATGGCCTTTGTCTCACTCTGGTCTCCTTTACGTTCACCCACGTACACTCAGACACACACACACACACACACATACAGCTGCAGTAGTTTGACAATGAGTTTAATTATGTTGTGTGTGGCGCGCAGTGGCACGAAACTTGATCTAAACTGATTGATGCATCAGGCGCGCGCTGTTAATCTGCGCTGTTTTGACATACCGCTCTTGGCTGCTACCGTTTCTACTTCTTACCGGATGCCGTGCTGGGGTACATCTGCTCAGATCTCGAATCATTAAAAATGTATTGCAAAGTTCATCCACATGGGCACGAAACAAAATGTGAGCACGGCTCTTTCCCCGTGCGTAAAGGCGGTCAGTTAGTGGCCGGTTGCGGCTGTGTGCAGGTTCCGTGAAGAGCGAAATATCCTCGGACCTTGGTCGGTCAAAGACGGTAAGACAGTACGGAAGTCCATCCAGTGTGATAATCAAAGCAGAGTTGCCCCAGTCTTCCAAAAATCTCCAGCGCGTTATTCTATGCACACAAAGCTTTAACCCTCCTTCAACTAACAGTTGAATCTTCTATTTTCTAATTTTCCCCTTTAAAGCATCGGGATCTCGGTACATCATGATTCCCGCTTTTCCGCGCCTGAGCTTCCACGGTGTTCTGTCACGCATCGAGCCGAGCACTTCCTACAGCCGCTGTTAATGCTGACATCCTCTCGCTGGCACCGGAGGAGCGACCACTTTCACCGACTGTAGCAGCCTCTGCCCCAGCGAAGCCAAATTTAGAAGCAACCAGCCGTACGAGCGCGCAATTACATATTCACAACAATTATAAGAGAGCCCGTACCGTGACGTCGGACGAAGCCGACCCATATTACGATATTGCGACTACAGATGCGTCTGCTGTAAAGAACTACAACTTCCCGGTTGCTCCGGGCGAAGCCCCAGCTCAATGGTGTGGTCTAAAGGAGGATGGCCATTAAAGACAACCAATGGCGATATAAAAGTGTACATACTGCGCTCCACCCTGTTGCCAATCATCGATATGTCCAATCACCTAACAGGATGCGTGATTTA